>QLSR01000150.1:237364-412131 GCA_031780015.1 Citrullus colocynthis
TATATTGATATTTTTTTACTTTTTTTTCTTTATTAAAAAATATTTATTTACTATATTAAAAAAAATATTAATCTCCTGTATTAAAAAAAAAATCTAATTTTGTTAGTATATCTTAATTGCATTAATTATGTGAAGTAATATGTTAAATATAAAGTATATAAGTTAATTTGTTCTATTTTCAAAATTTTGATATGATTTTGATGACATGTAAGTTACATTTAATTTTGTATATCAATTGTTCATATTTCATATATTAATTGATTGATAAACCAAATTTAGAGAAAGAAATGCATATCAACGATATTGTTCATATGCATCAAATATAAAGTAGATCATTGAAAATTATATACTTAAAATATAACATTTGGTATTTCAATTTTATACTGATACTTTTTGCATTTCAAATAATTAGTATATCAATAATATATCATCATTTGTTTGAAATACAATATTGATTAAATTTTACACTGGTGTATTGGTAATTTATCGATACTTATTTGAAATTCATTTAAAATATAACCGTGGTGTATCAATAAAAAACTAATAGTTGTTAAAGAATTATTTCAAGTATATCATTAGTAAATTAATATTATATCAACAGTAGATCAATTGCATCCATTTAAAATTAAATTTCAAGTATAACATTAGTGTGCTAGTATTAGTAGTATATCAATGCCAATTCAAAATTCATTTCGAGTATAACATATAAAAAACTAACTTAAAAATCGTTGTTTTCAAAAATAGAAAAATTAACCAAAATATTTATAAATATAACAAAATTTCACTATCTATTTTCAATAGACAGACTACTATATGTGTCTATCTGTGTCATGATAGACATAGATAGTAGTTTATCGCGGTTTATTGCAGACAGACTATGATATGTTGCTATTATTTGTAAATATTTTCAGCAGTTCTATCATTTAAAATAATTTCCCTAAAAAAAATTAATGAAATTTCATGTGTATATGTATAAAAAGATAAAATAAATTAGTGTGTGTACTTATCAATAATTCAAACGAGAGAGGTGGATAAAGAATAGGGGCTTCTACGTAAAAGATCTTAATATAAGGCCTATATTACGTTAATGTCTACAACATCCCATTTTTTTTACATAAAAGGCATTCTTTCTAGACTTTTTTCATTACTATCATAGACTATTTATTGTCTAGGACTTATATATATAGTTTCTCTCTCCTCCATGCACATGCTTAGGGCTTCACACCCATTGATGTCTTTTTAAAAAAGAAAAAAAAAATTGTTAAATTCTTCCACTTTCCCTTTCTTCCTCCTCCCTCTATTTTCTCCTTTTTCTTCCCTTTCTTTTCTCTAGTTGCAACATCCCTTCCTCAATCCACCTCGCCACCGTCGACGACACTGTTGTTGTCGTTCCCCTTGTTTAACTCGTTGTCTGCCGTTTTCGTCGTTCAAGTTTTGATCGTCGTTCAACTCGTTATCCATCGTTCCGGCCATGGGTCTGCACTAGTGGCTGTCATTTTGATCATTCTTGTTTTCGTTTTTTTTTTTTTTTTTTTTTTTTTATCTTTAAAGAAATTTCTTTCTCAAATTTCTTTTTTATATATTCATTTATATATTTAGATTTCTTGTTTTATGATATATACACTTACATATATTGAACATATAGTACATCCATGATTATATATAATATGGTATATAACTTTGTTTATTTGAAAATTATGTGGTTTGAAAATAAATTTGCAGTTGTAACATTAATTGGAATTAGCAATTTCTGTTAGGGAGCTTATGTTAAGTTTTGATTTATTGCTATTTCTAGCTATTTAAATAGAATTTATGGTAGATACTAGAATTTATAATATATAATGTGGTATATGTTGAACGTGCAGTCAATATATTGGTTAGAATATTTATAAACATCCAAGACAAAGTATACATATAAGAATACTTGGGATATATACACCAAATAAACAATAGAATATATTACAGGCACAAGCGATACTTAATTAGAAATGCATACACATCAGAATACTTAGGATATATACCCAAACAAACAATTGACTATATTGTCATACATATCAGAACATCAGAATACTTAGGTTATAGGATATATACACCAAATAAACAATAGAATTTGAACTCTACAAATTTGGGTTGCTTTTAAAAAATTTGATAGTCCAATAATTTTAGTTTATGGTCTAATTTGTAGCATATAATATGAGGTATATATTTATAAAATAACTAAATATACATGTATACATATAACAAAAAATGTGGAATACATAACTCAATAGAAACAATACTATAATTAAAATTTGGAGTATATATTATATAACAACATTAAATCTATACTTCTAAATATATTTGGAATAACCTCATATATATTTGAACTAAAGCCTTGTATATAAACATAAAAACGAAAAAGCAAATAATATTTCTTACGTGAAAATGAATTGAAAATCACATAATTACAAATGTAAAAACAATCTCAACTAATTAATATTGTATAATAAATGCATATTTTCTTTTAACACATTAATTAATATAAAAATTAGTCAATTTCTCTCTCCATTATTAAAAATGCTTGAAAAAGATGGAAATATTTTGTCTAATAAATAATAATAAATGCTATATTGGTCAATGTGAAAAGGGTAAAATCGTCCATAATTATCTCTAAAAGTTTTCATTAGAAATTTTTAAAATTTAAGGACATTTATAAAAATATAGAGCCAAAGCACATTTTTTTTATGTAAAAATCCTTAAAAGAATAACGAATAGACTTCAAAAAAACCCTACTAATTAATTGCCGTTTATGATTTTTTTTATATAAATTAATCAAAAAGTTTGGTAAAGAACAATTCAGCTAACTAAAAAATTTAATGAGAGTAGAAAAAACTAGGACCTCATTTTATACATTGTAGTTGGCTTTTTGGCTATGAAAATCAAGTTTGTAAATACGAATTCTGACATAAAGGTTTTTATTTTTATTTTTATTTTTTGTCATTCACTTATTGCCAATGTTTTTAAAAAAAGAATAAGTCAAATTTTGAAAATTTAAATAAAATAATTTTGAAAAAAATTGTTTTTATCTATAGTATATATAAAAGCTCCGATGTCGATAATTTTTTTCTACCATTTTTGCCCTTTCATTAGCACAATCTTTTGCAATCACGTTCATGGCAACATTGTCTTTTTATACTATTTAGGATATTAATTGCTCCTAATAAGAATAATTGATTACATAAGAAATTGAGTTGCCCTTCCATTAGCACATTCTTCTGCAATTACATTGATGGCAACATTGTCTTTTTCACATTGCTCCTAATAATAATAATTGATTACATAAGAAATTAAATTCTATATAATTAATCACTATAACAAATTAAATATGGAATTGAAATAGACTTTTGAGTATTAATTGCTCCTTAATTTATGTCTTTACCACACATAGTGGGTTTGATTATAACGGATGCAAATTAATTGTATTTGATGATTAAAACTGATTATGGAAATAAAACCGACTTGTTTAATTTCCTCTATATCAAAACGTCATCGCGACTCGGAGCAGCCGATGTCCCTCCCTATGGATTTCTTTTGAGGTAAAATGTTTGGAGTCGCCACCAACTATTTGGGGTGTGATTAGTCACCTATTTTAAAAAGAAGAAAAAAACGGTGTACTTTTCCAAAGATAGGTTCGGAGGTCGTTGAGCGTAGGGAAGATAATTAAATAACTCCCAAATAGAGGTGTTCCTTTACGGTCATCTTAAGTATCCTAACCTAGATAGAATTGTTAACCTAGTCAATTATATTTTAAAACATTAATATTTGGTAAACTTTAAAAGAAATGTCCCACCAAACTTCACTATAACTTTAAGAATAAAGTATAATTGAATTTCGTGAGGGACAATGTTTGTCCAATATTTCTTTTAATTTGTCACTCTAATTTTCTTTTCTCCTCCTCCCCTCATCGAAATCTTTCCATCAATTTATAGGGAGAGAGAAATGTTTGGAGTTGAGATATGTTAGGGAACTCAAATGGAGGAAGAATATTGAAGAAAAAATCAAATGAAGGATGGTTGGAAGAAAAAATCACATGGAGGAAGAAGTTTGAAAAAAAAATGAATAAAAGAAAATATAATAGTAAGTAATAAGTAAATAAATAATAAATAATAAATAAATAATTAAAAAATGAAATAATGAAACTAAAAATAAAAGAAAAAAATGAGGAAGAAAGAAAAAAAATGGAAGAGAAGAGAAAAAACTATAAATAAATAATAAATAAATAAATAAATAAATAATGAAACTAATAATAAAAGAAAAAAATGATAAAATAACAATAAAAAATAATAATAAGACATAAAAAAGAGAAGAAATCATAAAAGTAATAAATAAAAAATAAACATAAAAGAAAATAAAAAAATAGAAAATAAAAAAATAATACACTAATAATAAGAAAAGTAAGTAAAAAATATAACTAGCTAATGTAAACTAAAGAATAAATAGATAATAAAAATAAAATTAAGAAAAAAAAATTAAGATAAATAAAATAAAATAAATATATCGGACTAGATACGGTATCTACACTCTAAACTTCTAATATTTTTGAACAAAATAACAAAGTTCATAAAATATCTTCAGAAATTCGGAAATCTACTAATTTAAAAAATTCAGCATCAGAATGGAATTGTTTTATCAGAGAGTTGAAACCTTTCAACAAAGCATGGAGAATTAAAATGACGGTTCTTTGAAAAACAAACATTCAATCGTGCGGCCAAGAAAAAAGATCTCAGTATTTTGAAGTTGATTTTTGTTGATTAAGAGGTTCGTTTTAGTTTTAAAGTCATTTTTTTACTTTCGTGAAATGATTTTAATTTGAGTCATTGTTTTCGTTATTGCAGGAAACAAAAGTACAAGCTATCATGTTTAATGACGTCATCGAAAAAATGGAAAAGAATATGAAGAAAATCCTATTTCATTCGAAATGGAAATGTAAAATCAGCTAATACAAAATACCCAAATGTTAATCGTGAGATTGAAATTAGCTTATCTCCCTCATTAGAGATCGAAGAAGGAGAAGAGTCCACTGATTTATAATGTGTTGAAATTTGATTTTGTTGAATTTCCAGCAATTCCATCACTGGTTGATAGAGGAAATTTAATAGGTAGGTAAATTTATTATTTAATTTGGTAGTTTAAATTATTATTTTCCTGATTTTATAATTTGTTTAATTTATTTCCATTTCATGCATAGATTTCATAGGAATTGTTATTTCAATATGCTCCAAAAAAAAAAAAAAAAAAAGCATTCTCCTTCCAATAAGAAATCTCAATTAAACTAAGGAGATAAAATCATGTAAAACTCTAGTAATTGAGATACCATAATATCAAATATTATCAAGTAAGCACTAATTGTTGAAAAATAAATAATGATACCAAATAATAACAAATCAACATTAGCAAATTCAATGTCACCTAAAAAAACATTATCTATCAAATATAAGCATTTGCAGCCTAACAAATAAAATGATTATACCAATTTTGAACAAAAACTTCAAAGATTCAAGAATATAATCAATTTCATGAATACTCCCCTATGGAAAAGAGTTTAACTACTTTTCAAAAACAACATACTCAAACAAAATGTCATTCAACAACATGCTCATAGAATATGCATAGCTCATGCTCAGAAAACATTTAATAAAATTCTAAGCTATTTCACTCAAAGGAACAATATTTTCAAACTCAATATCCTTTTGCTCAAAACTTTCCAAGAAAAATATGCCAAAAAGCCAAATAATAAGCAGTAACGATATATACTAAATAAATAGATATTCGATTATTTTTCATAGCATTAAATCAAATAAAAATGCAAGAAACCAAATTCAAACTTGTCAAAGCAGTCAAGAGATATAATTTCCATAAAACATACTAATAGAAATACTTATTTCAATAATTCAAAAAAAAAAAAAAAAAAAAGAGTTACCAAAATAAGTCATTTCCTTTCTTAGATTTAAGTAAGCCATAAAAAAGTTCCTCCAATTGAATTAATTTCTCAATTTGAAGTTCCAAGCAACCATTTCTTCTTGAATCACGCCTACAAACAAAGCTCAACCAAAGGATTTTGGTACCCATTTCTTGGGCCTTCATTGTTGATTAGCAAGGATTTGGAACCCATTTTAAATTAGTTCCAACATTACTATAATTCATTCTTTGCAAATAACAATTATCAATTTCTTGACCACTTTCGCCACAAGAATAGCATACAACATTAAGCAAGAATTTATTTTTAACTAATTGATTTTGCACCTTATTTCTATTCATGAAATTCTTTGTAGAAGCATTTTTCAATTTGAAGCAATTTGGTCTAATATGACCTTTAACTCCCCAATAATGATAAGTAGGTACAAATTTTGATTTCATATGCAAATCTCTAGCATTATCATGATTATGTACACATTTTGATTTAGCAAGACAATGTTTAGACACAAATTTTGACTTTTCAAGCAAAGATCTACCTTTTTCAAGCTTAGGCATAATCTTCACTATCACACCCCCTCCCAGGTACCCTCCTAATCCAGGAGAAAATGTGATGACAGCAAACACCAACCCTCTTACGGCATCCACTGCCAAGCATAAAACTTGACAATCACCTAATAAGCAGTTAAACACAATATTTGAACGTCATACTTAAGCCAGGGTTAATTTATCTTAGAGACATTGTTTTCCACTCAAAACAAATAATTACATGAGTTTCACAATAACACCCTTAACTCTCTATATGTACAAAACATGATTAAGTTCAAATATTTACAATTCTCAAAATACTAAACACTGTTGATGGGCCCAGACGAGTTTCTGTGTAGGCTAAGCACCCCAAACTTGCCTACTACCTAGAAAACAGAAAAACAAGAAAAACATGAGCTAGGTTGCCCAGTGAGTGACTTGTTTTGTAAATACTTTCATTTAGCTTGGAAACTAATCATGGTGTAAACATTATAAAACATACGTATAAAGCTTCGATTCAAAGTTATACCCAATGCAAAACATGCTCAAATTGCATTGTCAAATCATATATGTTTATTCCAAGAAAAGATACCCAGAAATTTAGTTTATTTCAAATTATTTTCCTTAGTTGAGGCGGAGCGGAGCTTAACGCTACTCAACGTCGAAAACATCCTTAGTTGGGGCAGAGTAATCTTAACACACCCAACGCCGAAAATCCTTAGCTGTGTGGAGTAATCTTAACACAACAGCATCTAGTATTCCTCTATGTGCACATAGATATCTTATCCAGGGTCACCCGAGTACCTTCTCTGAGTACTTCAGTACTAGGCCCAACTTACGAGATTTTGGCCACCCGCATGCCTTCTCTGTGTACTTTAGCATTGGGGGCAATCACCATATTCAGGTTACCCACATGCTGTGACAACCCAACTTTTAGCAACCTATGAGTTGAAATGTCAGAAGGAGAGGAATAAAAGACCATGTTGGACGTATGGTCAAGACTGAAGTAACGCGTAGTTAAAGTGGACGTATAGGAAGTACTCAAGCACTTAAAGGGAAAGAAGTAAGACGCATAGATTTCTATTATAAGATATTTCTAAGTGTTGGAAAGTAGAAGGTTGTGAAGTAGACATAAAAAATTAGAACATGTGTTGGACGCATGTTAAATTATCTAAAAGGAAATAGTTAATATAAGGAGTTTAAAAGAATAACCTTGGAAATAATCAAGGAATGACTAAGGATAGGAAAATGGTCATGGATTCAGGATGGAAGTGAATGCAACAGGACCAACGCATAGAGGAGGAGCATGAGAAGAATTTATTGTCGTTAACGCTTAGCGGTATTGTGTAAACACTAGATTGTAATATGGCGACTATACGTTGAAGGTGATCACGAATGGTTGTTGTATGACTAGAAACGTATTTGGCTTACCATGTGTTGGTGAGGTCGTTAGGCATTGAGGTCCCTGTGCGTTGAGACAGTTATCTCTACGCGTCAGAGACAATAGTGTAGTTAGTTAAAAGTTAGACAAGTGAGTAGGGAAGCTCAAACCTTAGAGGAATCTCAAAGAACGCATGAGGGCGCTGTATGGATTGAATGGCTGTCTATTTGAAAATAATGGACGAATAAGATAAGTTATGACCAGGTGGCTTTATATAAACTTGACACCTTAAAATAAGGATGTGTTAAAAAGGCATGTTAAGTGTTTCATGCAAGGTAACACTTGGACAAATGTATGGTTAGTCAGACATGCAGAGCGACATATGGCAATCAAGTGGCAAAAGAGGAGTAGGATGGCAAGATCTCTTTAAATAGGACCCTGGGGGAAGGGTAACGACTGATGATTCTAAAGTAAAAATCCTTGAGAGAAGAAGGAGAATGAAGACAGAAAGAAGGAACCCGCTTGCGTTGTAAAAAGAGGTCTGCGGCCAAGAAAGAAGACATTCTTGACAACTTAGTCATCTAGTGTTAAAAAAGTTATCTTGCGTTGAAAAGGGGTCGACCTTACGTTTGAAACGAATCCAACATTTAAGGAGAACGTGGTGTTTGAAAAGAGACGATGCGTTCAAATTGACCTCGCGTTCAAGAGAGGTCGACTCATTCGAAAGAAATAAGAGGAGTTAGGCTGCACTTTGCAGTAGTCATCAACCTTGCGTTGAGGGGCAGGATTGTGACCAGCCAAACTGATAGAGGAAGGTCAGTTTTGCTCCAGAGTTAGAACACTGCGACCAACTAAGCTACCGAGAGTGGAAGTAGCTAACTAGTGGACTAGAAGCTGAAGTCTTGCGTTAAGGGCTCGGGAAACGGAAATTTGAAAGGAAAAAGGGGAAATTCCTTAAGAGATTTGTGAGTGACTCTTTCCTTTCTTCGAAAATGAATTTTATTAAAAATGTTGTTATGTGATATGGTTTTGAGATGACTGTTTCTGTGAAAAGTGTAATGCTTGAATATATGGTTCAAAAGGCATGATTTACTTGATTGCTTTATGGCAACGAAAGGCATGTTGCAAAATATATTTATCAAGGAACACCCTGTTTTCTGAAAAAGTCTTTGATGAACTATTTATGTAAATTGATGGAGAAAATGTTTTAGAGGAAGATCAATGCTAATAAGCATGTGAACTTCCCGGGGACCCAGCACTTGGGCAACCCGCCTATAAATGTTTTAGAGGAAGATCAATGCTAATAAGCATGTGAACTTCCCCGGGACCCAGCACTTGGGCAACCCGCCTATAAATGTTTTAGAGAAGGATCAATGCTAATAACGCATGTGAACTTCCCCGGGACCCAGCACTTGGGCAACCCGCCATATTCCTATGTGCACATAGAGGTTATATGCTGGTGCGTTGAGTCTTGCTCTGCATCGAGCCTTATATGTTTTCGATGTTGGGGTGTTGAGTTTTGCTCCACTTCAACTAAGGGAAAAGATTGAAATGCCAATGGTTTTCTGAATTATCTATTTGATAACGATTCTATATGTTTCATAATGGATTCACGAGATTGACAAGGTTTTGCGGAAGAACTATTTTGCTTAATCCTTGTTTTATGGATATTGTTTTGACATGTCTCTGCTCGAACTAAAGATAGTTTTTACAAAGCCAGTCACTCACGGAGCTTGTAGCTCACGTTTTCCTATTTTATTTTATTTTTCAGGTAGCAAGCGAGTTCGGGATGTTTTGCCTACGCGGAAACCTCGTCTGGGCTATTCTTGACGTAAATGGTTGGACAGTGAACCTTACAGAAGAGTCAAGGTTGCTGTCTTCACATCTCTTCTCGGGTTAAGAAAGGATAATCTGGGAGAGGGTGTGACACATGCTTTCTCCAAGTACTTCAGCATTGGGAACAATTTTCACAAATGTTTTTCAACAACATGCTTTGAAAATAGCATAGTATAAATTCATGAGTTTTAACATTTCCAAATCTTTACAATTTCATTCACAAGCTTCGAAGCTTTTTATAAAATCATAAATTAACAAACAACATGCTTTTCATAAACTCCTTAAACAACCAACATGCTTCAAATGATTTCCAATGTAAAACACATACTATGCACGTTAAAACTCGTGAAATCACAAACATATAAACATGTTTACAAACATAATCTGTTTACAAACATAATCTTTTTCAGCAATAACACCTTGCTCAAAGTAAACATATTTTAAATAAATGGTCACTCATTACTTGTCCTAGGCCTTTAGCGGTTTATACACTTTTCCTAGCTCTTCTTGGCCTGTAATAATACATTTCTCATTGTTAGACTTCCTTAAAATTCCCTTTAACATAACCAACAAATTTTAAACATTTACACTTGTTCAATGGTTCACCATGAGACCAAATTTCATCAAAATTTATTTTCCAATAAACAAAGTAACTCCTTCACTATACGAACACGACCCCCTTTGGCAAACTTGGATGCTAGCTTGAACGCATAACACCATGCATCTGTCCCTATGTCTTGAACGCATGCTTCTTCAATGCAACCTCCTACTAACATCAATCAACGCATGACCACCTGCCCAATGGCCTCAACAAACACATAGCACCAACTATCACCCACGCTTACTCTCATGGACGCATACCTCAACCAAACCAATGCATAGTCACTTGCTTGCCATCTCCCAAAGATAAAAGTAGGGCTTACAATTCACATTATGAACATATTTGAATTTTCATGACTACCTTTTTCAAGCTTAGGCATAATCTTTGCATTATGAACATATTTTTAATTTTCATGACTACGTTTAACTTTCTCATGCTTGGAAAAAAAATTTAGCTTTAACAAAATTAAGCACATTAAATAAAGCATTTTGAGACACATAAGGAGTGACTTATAACAAAAGTAGTCTTAAAACTAGATGAAGGATTTTTATTAACATAACCTAATCCCTTTTTGTATTAAACGATTTACCAATGTCAATAACTTTATCTAATTTTTGTGCACCTATAGTCAATTTCTTTATACTTTCTCTAGCACATTCAAGCTCATTCATAAGATTTGACTTTTTTTCTTTTAGAGCTTTAACAAGTTCATCTTTATCAAAGACATCATGCTCAAGAAATCTAATTTTATCAACAAGAGAATTTTGTCTTTTTCTATAGAAGAATTGCTAGTTTCCAACTCAATAATTCTATTTTTCAAACAAGCAATTTCATCACTTAATTCGAAAGAATAAGATCTAAACTTCTCATTTTCATTTCTCAAATCATTCAATTCAACTGTCACTTCACATGAAAAAGATTTGAGTTCAACATTCTCTTTTTCAAGAAACTTGATTCTATCATTCAAGGCACATTTCTATCATCACAAAATTTATCAACATTCAAAACATCATTAGTTGCTCTATTTTTCAAACAAGCATTTTCATCCATCAAAGATTTTTTTTCAATAATTAAGCCTTTATAATTCTTCGATAATTTTAAATATTTTGAGCTAACTTTTTATAAATCATGTTACATGTCTTCAAAAGCATCATACAATTCGTTATAAGAAGGATATTTTTTATTTACCTCATTTTTGTCACTTTCATCTCTGAAATTGTTATTAGAATGAGCCATCAAGCATAAAGAGGATCCATCACGTTTTTACTTTTGCACTTCATGGATTTTTCTTTGATTTTGGGAATTATAATTCTCCTTCAGATCAAATAAATCATTAGCACTACAAGGAGAATTTTCTAAGATATACATACAAGAAATTTCCAAATATCAAATGCATAATCAAAATGTAAAATTGTATCACATATTTTTCCATCCAATAAACAGTATATGATATTTATTGCTTTAACATTAATAGTGAGCAACTTATTAGTCAATTGCAATTTAGAAAATCATGCTCACAAACATACAAAATTTTAAAATCCATAACAAGTATAAAAGTTTTCATTATATTTCTCCAAACATTATAATTTCTAATACCATCAAAGAATTATGTTCTATCAATAGAACAATTTTCTAAAGTTGCCATAGCTCAAGCACTTAAGCTTTTCAAATAATTTTTCAAAATATCAATAATCTACTTCAAGTACCAAAATAATATTTGAAAATTAGTTTTATCAAAATAGCAAACTCTTTAATACCAATTGTTTGAGTAAGTAACCCAACCAATAGGTATGAAATGAAAAAGCTTTTGACAAAACTTTTGATTAAGAACAAGTGCAACCTCGCTCTAATACCAATTGTAGGAGTGAAAAACTCAAATAATGGGGTATCAATCCAAAATGATTTATGAAAGTATTTTTCTATTACAAACAAGAACAACTGACTCTAGTACCAATTGTAGGATCGATATGGCAACCCTAGATGGGGAGGGTGAATAAGGTTTATTAAAACTAATTTAAACTTTTTATTAATGTGAGCCCAATTAAGTAAATTAACAAATTCTTTGCAAATAAGTAGTCTAAACAATAATTTTATGCAAATACATTCACTTTCAATTAAACAAAAAATTAACACTCACACTTTAAAGCACCCTATTTAATTTTTATGAAAAGATTGGTAATGAATATAGAAATCTAATAACGACTAATCAAAATATATAAATATGAGCAATTGATCTCAATAATCAAAAATTGCAATTAATTTCATGCAATAAAATATAATAACAAAAATTAATTGCAAAAATAAATTAGAAGAGTGATAGAAAATTGACATCGTGATTTTATAGTGGTTTGGCACAACTAACCTACAGCCAGTCCCAAGCTCCTCTTGGGTACTTCACTAGAAGTCTTTGACTCTTTCCATAGCTTAGAGTCGAACCGCTATAACATTCTTTTTTCAAGCATAAGAACAAACTCGATCCTTTCCACTGCTAAAGGATCAAACCGTTAGAATAACTCTTTTTCGGGGATCAACAGCTGACCCATACAAAAGTTTGGAAAAACAAATAGCACACTTGACAAACTCTCTAAATAGAGTGGATTTACAAGTTTGAACACTTAACAAATAAATCCTCACAATACAATTATATCTCTCAAGAATAAAATGAAAAGAAGAAAGTTGAAGTTTGGAAAGAGCAACAATGGAAGCTTTGTGTTTATGGAGGATTGAAAATAATAAAAGTTGTTAAATTTTGGAGAAGATGAAGTGTTTAAAAAAGAGATGAAAGTGGGTGAAAAACGCAATTAATTTGGACCATTGGATGTTGGTAAAAGAAAATTGAATGGTGAAAATTTAAACTTAATAACATTAGACACAAACATAAACATAAAATAATATTAAATTCATCTTTTTCAAAACAACTAGCTGTTAGACACAAATATATATAACAATATTAAATTCATCTTCTTTTTAAATTCATTTTCTTTTTAAAATCATTTCCTTTTAACACCAATCCATAAATTAAAAATCTACTAAGTGCACTTCTCCATTACTTCAAGTGGCACCTTTCAATTGGTCCACTTTGATGAAAAAAAGATTTGCCACGTCATTAGCTCAAGGATTATTTGGTTCTTAAGCTTATTTCTGATATATCTTCTTTGTTTGAGCTTCAATTTGAGTGATTTAAATTGTGTTGGAATTGTTGTTCCAAACTTTATACAATGGACTCTTCAAAACACTCAAAATATTAGTAAATTAATTCAGGTTTGTTATCATCAAAACATTGATTAATCAATTAATTAAAATTAATTAATTTACGATTAAGGGCCAAAAAGCCAACAATAGATATATCAGTCTCTTTGCTAGATGCAATAGCAGCTGATAACTTGTAGAAATACAAGTTAATATATCTAGATGCAATAGCAGCTGATAACTTGTAGAAATACAAGTTATTATAGTCACTATTTGAATTAATTAGAGTAACTTTAGGGCTAAATGTATGATTTTGGAAGTTGAATTATGTAATATGTATTACCATACGTTGGCGCCATTTACAAAAGAAAATACCTGAAAAATTATGAGCTTTTCTATTCTTAACGCAGGATTAAGTAGAAAAGAAGGACAAATAGCCCAAGCACCAGAGAGGAAGCTGCTGCAAGAACAAAGAAGTGGAAACCCATGCGTTGAGAAGAAAAAACAGATACAGACGCCTAGGCAAAAGTTGTCATGTCAATATGCAAAAGGATTACACGTTATCAGATCATGGCAGAACCAATCGGCCGAGGTCATCATGAGTTCAACTTTTCGACGCCTATAAATAGCCCAAAGCTTCTCCATTCAAAAGAAGGAGAGAAACGAATTCAAGAGGCGAAAGCTCTGCACAAATTCTCCCTCACCATAACCAGCCTCCATTTCAAGCTCTTCTGTGAGAAGGATTCTGAGAATTTTCAAAGTCATCTCCTAGTGAGTGAGAACCTTCACCCTATGAAATTTATGTATCAGATAGCAACCATCTCAAGCCTCCATGAAGCAAGACATTGCCAGTGGTGGCTTGACGTCTTCCGTTTCTGTTCTATCTCCATTTCTCTCCTTCTTACTTATGTTTTGTTAATGACATTCAAGAGAATGATTTATATTCTTAATATAAGTTTGATTGACGATTATCTTCCATTTATTTCCATATTAAATACTTTACACCATGTTGTTTGAATGTTAAATGAGTTAGATGTTAGAAGCTAGTTTTTATTAAGCAATACTAAATATGTTACATCTTAATTAATGTATATTATTAGCTTGCATAGTTCTGTCTGACAAATAAATTTAACAAGCACGACTATCTAGCTTGAAAGAGTAGATGGTTAATCTTTAGCATGTATCAAGACTAGATGAGGTTCAGAGATGTAGTTCATCTTTTGCCAACGCAAACTTACCATGCGTCTTAATGTGGCGCCGAAACATCGAGAGATGGATTCACAAACCCAAAGTTTGTAGGTATGTAAATATACTTAGATATGCTTAAGTAACAACTAGCTCCTGCGTTAAATCTACTATTATCGCATGGTTCCACCGTCATTCTCAACGCATGCTATCTGACACTAACTGAACCTTCTCCACGTCCATGTAATTGTTAATTATAGGAAATTTTATTCGTTCTTTTTATATAGTTTTAGATACATACAATTTTTGAACATAATACCTGTATAGTCACCGCATAGTCATGTATCTATTCTCAATGCCTAGTTTATTACAAACCCCTGCGTTTGTCCCTAGACTCACCAGGAAACCTACAAAGGCTTATACTTGGGCTTTTATGGGAAAACTTGCTTATTAATGATCATACTTGAGTAATTCTCGACGCATCTTTGTACGGAAATTATAACATCTAATCCAATTTATGCGCAACAAGCTATAGACCCAACAGCAGCATTACCTGAAACTGGAACACCCTCCAACACTTAAAGACCATTTTTCAAGGTTCCCTTCAGTACCCTCCAATAGCCACTGAACCAAAGAACCCTTTGTATCGTTTAGAACTTCCTTCTTAGATTTATAAGAATAACCTACTTTATCTAACTCATCTAGTGAAATCATATTTCGTTTGAGTTTTAGAACATACCTTACATTTGTAAGCATTCATTGTTATTCAAACTGATCCAGTTCCTTTTACAAGACAAGTACCATTCTCACCAAACAAAACCTTTTCCCATCATTCTTCTTAAAGTTAATAAGAAGATTTTGATTGGGAGTCATGCGATATGTGCATTCTAAATCTATGATCCAAGTATCTTGATTATCCCTATTGGACACCATCAAGACCTCTGCAGAATCTGTTGGAATAAATAGTATGTAAGTCTCTTATAAGAGTTGCATTCTTTGGTTACCATAAGGTTGCATTCTTTCATTAAGGGATGCCTCTTTTTATTAACTAACCAACTTAAAGAAAGGACACGACTATTCGAATGGCCACGAATTAGTCTATAAATATGGTCTTTCTTCAATATGGTTTAGTACATTATTTATTTTAGTCATTTGTCTTTATTAAAATTCTCTCCATTTCAAATTCGTTCAAGTTCGGTATATCCACAGAGTGCAGATCATTGATCTTGTGGACGGGGTGCTACCTCCAGAAGAAAGGTAATTTGTTCTATCCTAGGAGACAATTACTCTCAAACTCAAGCACTAGAGTAAGTAAATTTGTCTTAAGGAGACAACATAAATTCGTTGGGCTCAGATATATATATATATTTTTTATTTGAATTTATGGTTACGTGTTTTACTTTTTAAAAACAATCTTAAGACAAATTTTAATTCTGATTCACGGTGAATTCACGTTAATAACTTTCTTTCTGGTTTGTGATTTCATTCATTGGCCAAGTTCCAGTAGAATTTCATATATTGTGATACTGTGATTCCATTTTAATTTTGTTTAGAATCCATTTTTTTCTCAATTGTTATTTATTTATTTTTTTGTTATCACAATTGCAAATAGAATCCATTCTGTTATATATATATATATATATATTATCTCTCCAATTGTTATTGTTATTTGTTCTAATTATTTTTTTTTTTCAATTGATTCTGTTAGTAGGATTTCAATTGTGATTGCATTTCAATTTTTTTGTTATCGTGATATTGTTATTGTTAATTGCATTTAAATTAGATTCTTGCATTTTAATTTTATAGCTTTCCTTATTTCTTTTAAGTGTATGATTTTGCGCTATTTTTTATTTCCTTGGATGCATTTGTATTTTAAGTTTGTTTTTCTTTTATTGTTATTAGTTTGTTATGATCTTATAGTGTAAATATTCTATCTAAATTAATTCTGCTTTTTTTTTTTTTGAAAAATTGCCATAAGTTATTGGTTATCTATTATTGTTTACTGATGTTGTACCCCCAATTGGCAATTGGTGTAAGCATAACTTTATTTTATTAATTCTACTTTACACCCAATTATATTGTTTGTATTTTGGATTTAGTTTTTGTAAGTTGTTTAATAATTTACTTGGTTTGGTTAACTTTTGTTTAGAAAGATATGACTTCAAACAATCTTAATTTTGTACCTGTTACTGGTGTTGGTCATGAGGAGAAACTTGAAAAATTTGGTGGTGTTGATTTGAAACGTTGGCAACAAAAAATGTTGTTCTATCTCACCATTCTAAATTTGGCAAAATTTCTCAAAGAGGATGCTCCTGTTTTGGCTGAGGGAGAAATTGATAAAGAAAAGCAACTTGTCGTTGATGCATGGAAGCATGCAAAATATCTTTGCAAGAATTACATTTTGAATGGATTGGACAATACATTGTACACTGTGTATAGTGGTGTTGATACAACAAAAAATCTATGGACTTCATTGGAGAAGAAGTATAAAATTGAAGTTGTTGGTGCAAAGAAATTTATTGTTGGCAAATTTCTGGATTACAAAATGGTGGATTCGAAAATAGTGATCAGTCAGGTTCAAGAACTCCAAGTAATTCTTCATGATATACATGCTGAGAATATGACCTTCAGTAAATCATTTCAAGTAGTAGCAATGATTGAAAAATTGCCACCCTCATGGAGGGATTTCAAAAATTATCTCAAACACAAACGCAAAAAGATAAAACTTGAGAAACTTGTGGTCCGCCTTGGAATTGAAGAGAATAACAGAAAAGCAGAAAAAGATTCTATGGATGGTGCTATAGAACCCAAGGCCAATATTGTGGAAAATAGACCAAAAAGTAACAAGAAAAGGAAGTTTTCTGGTGAAGGTTCAAGTCATAGAAAACGATCCACAAGAAAGTTCAATGGAAAATGCTTTAATTGCAACAAAATGGGACATCAATCTAAGGATTGTCGTAAGCCAAAGAAGTTCCAGCACAAAAATGCTCAAGTTCATATCACAGAAGTTGATGCAGTATTGGATGTGTTGCAAATATTGACCTTTGCACAGTCATTTCAGAATGCAGCATGGTGGGCAATTCCGAGAAATGGTGGGTAGACATTGATGCTACACGTCATATTTGTGCCAACAAAAATATGTTCACATGGTGGAGAACAGTTATTTATGGGCAACTCTTCTACTTCAAAGGTTGAAGGACAAGGCAAATTGGTCCTTAAAATGACTTTTGGCAAGGAACTCACTCTTAACAATGTACTTCATGTTCCTAATATTTGAAAGAATTTAGTTTCTGGTTCATTACTCAGCAAGAATGGCTTCAAGTTGGTCTTTGTATTTGATAAATTTGTACTTTCCGAGAATGATATGTATGTTGGAAAGGGTTATTTGAGTGATGGTTTGTTTAAGTTAAATGTACTCACTATTGTACCCAAAAGTATTAATCCTAATAAAGTATCTATTTTTGCTTATATTGTTAAGTCATTTGTTTGGCATGGTAGATTAGGACATGTCAATTTCAATTCTTTGCGTAGACTAATTAATATGAATTTGATTCCAAAATTCAATTTTGATGCAAATCATAAATGTGAGGTGTGTGTGGAATCAAAAATAACTAAGGCACCTTTTCATTCAACTAATAGAATTATGAAACCTTTAGAGTTAATTCATAGTGATATTTGTGACTTGAAATTTGTGCAAACTAGAGGTAGTAAAAAGTATTTCATTACGTTTATAGATGTTTGCACAAAGTATTGTTATGTTTATCTGCTAAGAAGCAAAGATGAGGCAATTGAAATATTTAAGCTTTATAAAAATGAGGTTAAGAATCAACTGAGTACAAGGATTAAAGCAATAAGAAGCGATAAAGGCGGTGAATATGGTCCTCTTTTCGAACAATTCTGTGAGCAACATGGCATTATTCACCAAACTACTGCTCCTTATTCCCCTCAATCAAATGGAGTTGCTGAACGTAAAACCAGACACTTAAAGAAATGATGAATGCGATGCTCATAAGTTCAGGTTTACCCCAAAACTTGTAGGGAGAAGCTTTATTAACGGTAAACTATCTATTAAATAAAATACCTCATAAAAAGTCACAAAACATACCATATGAAGAATGGAAATGACGAAAACCTTCATACAAATACTTAAAAGTGTGGGGGTGCCTAGCAATGGTTGCAGTACCTAAACCAAAATTGGTTAAAATAGGACCGAAAACTATTGATTGTATATTTATTGGTTATGCTATCAATAGTTGTGCATATTTATTCTTAGTCTATAAATCAGATATTTTAGATATACATGTTAACACAATCATTGAATCAAGGAATGCCATTTTCTTTGAAAATATTTTTCCACATAACATGTCATGTGAAGCAAGATTACAAAAGCGTTCTCGAGATACTATAATGAGTGAAACTCAAAATGAATCAAACATTGAGTTAACTAAGGAAGAGGAACTGAGACGAAGTAAAAGGATGAGAACCTCAAAATCATTTGGGTCAAATTTTTTAACATATTTGTTAGAAAATGAACCTCAAACATTTAAAAAGGCTATGTCCTCTCCAAAAGCTCCATATTGGAGAGAAACTGTGAATAGTGAAATTGAATCCATCATGCATAGCCACACATGGGAATTAGTTGATCTTCCATTAGGAAGTAAACCACTTGGATGTAAGTAGATTTTTAAACGAAAAATGAAGACCGATGGATCAATAGATAAATATAAGGCAAGACTTGTAGCTAAAGGTTACAAGCAACAAGAAGGAGTTGATTATTTTGATACTTACTCGCCAGTTACTAGAATTACTCTCATTGCAATATCAGCTTTGCATGGGCTTGAGATACATCAGATGGATGTAAAGACAACATTTTTAAATGGTGAGCTAGAAGAAGAGATCTACATGCAACAACCTGAAGGATTTGTTTGTCCCGGTCAAGAAACAAAAGTTTGCAAACTAATAAGGTCCCTATATGGTTTAAAACAAGCACCAAAACAATGACATGCGAAATTTGACAATGTAATGTTTGCGAATGGGTTTCAAATTAATGAATGCGACAAATGTTTATATGTCAAAAGTAACAAGAATGATCCTGTCATTGTGTGTCTATATATTGATGATATGCTAATCATAGGTAGCGATATCAATGTTATTACAACTAGTAAACAAATGCTAGCTAATAAATTTGAGATGAAAGATATGGGTGCCTTAGATGTTATTCTATGAATTAAAATTTCTAGAACATCACATGGGTTAGTATTGTCTCAATCGCATTATATTGATAAAATGCTTGAAAAATTCAAAAAGCATAACATTAGGATAACAAAGATCCGTATAGATACTAGTCTCCATTTAGCTAAGAATAATGGAGATAGTATAGCACAACTAGAATTATTCTCGCATAATTGGCAGTTTTATGTACATCATGAGTTGTACACGTTCAGATATAGCATATTTTGTAAGCAAGCTAAGTCGTTATACGAGTAATCCAGGTTAAGATCATTGGAAAGCTATATTGAGACTTTTGGGATATGTAAAGCACACTAAAAATTATGGCTTACATTATACTAGATATCTTGTTGTAGTTGAAGGCTATAGCGATGCTAATTGGATATCTAGTACTAAAGACTCCAAATCGACAGATGGTTATATTCTCACTCTTGGGGTGGAGTTGTATCTTGAAAATCTTCCAAACAAATGTGTATAGCATGATCCACAATGGAATCTAAGTTTATAGCTTTAGATAAGGCTGGAGAAAAAGCAGAGTGGCTTCGAAATTTTTTGGAAGATATTCCAAACTGATCTAAGTCAGTGCCTGCAATATATCTACATAGTGATAGCCAAACAGCTATTGGGAGGGCACAAAATATTATGTATAACGGTAAGTCTCGACATATAAGACAGAGACACAATACAATCAAACAACTACTTTCTAGTGAAATTATCACTATTGACTTTGTGAGGTCAAAAGATAATATTGCGGATCCACGTACTAAAGGCCTAACTAGAGAGTTGGTTGAAAGTTCATCAAGGAGAATGGGATTAAAGCCTATAATATAAGTTAACGAGAGAGGCAACCCCACCTAGTTGACTAGGGATCCCAAGATCTAGGTTTCACGGGCAAACCGATCTCTGGATAACTTAATAAGCACTGCATTTGAGTTTTGATCTCTTACCCATTTTAATATGAATTTATGGTTAAAGTGTTCTACCTTTTAATAACAGAATGATACCCATCTATAACATTCGCTACACTAGATTCACCTGCATGCTTGCTATTTGATGCTTCTTTGCTATTGTTAAAAGGGAAATGTGACACACCCTCTCCCAGATTCCCTTCACCACTATGAGTGAGTGCGAACCTACATACACCCGTTCCTTGGATGACTATAACATTAAGCAATTCCAGATCATTTATACTTAACTATATGCCATCATAACTTCATAAGATAAACATATCTTCCAAATTTATGCATAAGAATCACAACTCATCAAAACAAGTGTTCTTTATATACACTACCAAAATTAAATCTCACTACACCCCCAGGAACATGTACAACAACAAAACATGTACGTAAACTGTGTAATTACAACTATCCCAAAGGACTGATCCAAAGTAGGCCCAGACGAGGATCTTCTGTAGGCTAGGCGTCCCGGACATGCTCGCTACCTGAAACAAACAAATAACAAACAAGAAAGTGTGAGCCTAAAGCCCAGTGAGTGACTGAATTTATCTAATTACTATTAAACTTCTTGAGTTAATATCGATCATAATGACTGCCACATATTTATATCAATAGAAATTGCTAAGTCACCCATGCCATAAAACAAAAGTAGTATAATTATCCTTCCCTAGCTGTAGCGGAACAAAGCTCAACACCCTCAACCTCGTAAACCAATTCTCTCTATTCACATATTCAAATGCCTTCACACTTTGTCCCTCGGTGTTTCAAACTCTCAAGTGCCTTCACATATTGTCCCTCAGCACTGAGTTTCACTATGTTGGAATTCCCATGTGCCTTCACTCATGTTCCCTCAGCACTGGGTTCCCTACCAATCCACTGCTCAAGTGCCTTCATTCATGGTCCCTCAGCACTTGGCTATCATGTATTGGACTTCCATATGCCTTCAACCAACTATTCAATGCCTTTGCACGTGGTCCCTTAACACAGAGTATCATATAACGTATTTCCCATAAGCCTTCACTCAAGGTCCCTCAGCCATGTTTTGCATTTAGATAATACACATAACATTCTTTAAACTTACAACACAATGCAAATATTCAATAACTACACCATATGATAGTTTCCACTCACTCAATACTAATAAAACATGCTAAGGGTAACCATTATATTAAATAGGAAGTCACTCACTACTTATCCTCAGCCTTGAGCGGATTGTATGCCTTCCCGAGCTCTTCTTGGCCTGTAAAATCATATTTCTCACGTTAAGTTTTTTTTTTGAACTTCCTTTCCATGATCATTAAGCATGCATATTTAGACTCTATTCTCGTTCCATCACCGAGACTCTCCTTTTTCCAAAATATTCATAACTAGCGATACTCTATGTCACTAGCGAGACCAGAATGAACAAGACTAACAAGATTACCTTAAAGAGCGACACCCAACGAGACTTCAACGAGAGTTGTGAGACGTAAAGCCCTTTGCATTACCAACGACACTCGTTTCGCTGCGCACTCTCCAGCTCTTTTAGTGATATCACTGTCTTAGCGACACCTGATGACCACTGCTTTCTTCCTTCCCTTCTAACTCTTTCTTTGTCCTACTAAAAATCATATTCCAGCCAAATTCAGAACTTTCTCTCTTCTACAAACTTGTAAAGAAGTAAGCTTTCTAACTTACCTCAAAATTTCAGACCATAACTCTCCTTCGTTTGAGAACTATTCTCAAATGACTTCAGCTGCTTTGAATCATCTAGTAGTTCAACTCCGATTACTTCCTCCTAGAATTTGACATATTTTTTCTTGAATTTAGCTTAAACATCCTTCATGGAAGTTGCTAAGAATTACATTAACTTACTAACCTCAAAATTCCAGTCCTAGCTTCAACTTCCTCAGCTCACTCTTCTTCAAATATCGAATGGTGTCCAGATTTATCGACAACAATCAAGCTTCTGGTTCCAGCTTCAATGTCACCATGAAAATGATCTAGCTTCTACTCAAATTCAATATAAACACCTTCTTCCACCTCTCCTCATTGTTCGTCTGCAAAATGGGATCAATTTGAGTTCAAAAAAATGTCTAGAGTGTTTAATTATTCGGTGCACTCACTAATATATCAATATAGATCACCGACTCACCAGCACTACCATCGTCTTCCTACTTAGGTTGGCCAACGCAAACCTTTCGCGCATGGCTTCAGCAATGCATAGCCTCAACATACTATGCTACTAATTACCCAACGCCCCATCGCCAAATAGACGACTAACGCATGGTCCTCTCGGCCACTTTTCTATGCACCAATGCACACCAACCTTCAACACATATGCCTTCTCAATGCATAGCAATACTAACCTTCTAACCCATAGTAACCTTCAACGCATCCTTCCACCAACGCCAATCGCACCCTCCTTCCTTCACATCTGCGTCCATGCCGAGCTACCCTCTTCAACGCATAGCTACCAGCGGCAACTCTCATCAAACCTCAGACATACTTTCAATGCATAGTCACACCAACGCATGGCCAACACTTAGCCACCTTCGCTCCCACACAACTCGGCCAATTTTCCTTACTCAATGCCCATCTCGTAGTTTCTTCTTACTTGCCTTCTCCCAATGTCAGGTACGGGGCTTACAAAATGTTTCTTAAAATATCCTTCCTTGTGACACAAGAAACACTTTCTTGCCTTCCCTTTGGATTTCGATTGGCCTAGATCTCATCTTTTTTTTTTTTCCAGTTTTTTTTTTTCCACTTTCCCCTGAAGCCATAAGTAACTCTCCATTCTTGTGTTTCTTTTTTAATTTTGAGATTTCTAGTTTTCAAGATATCCAACACAATATCCATAGTCAATGAATATCTTCCATATTTAATAGATGCCTTAACTTCACAAGACGATTTAGACAATAAATTCCGAAGAATAACTGCTTGATTTTCATTTGACATCTTCTCACTGATGTTATTGTGATCAACTATAATCTTTTGGAATCCATCCAAGTTCTCTTCCAAGCCTTTACTCTTGTCCATCTTATATCCAAAGAATTGCTCTTTTAGATATGATTTATTTGGCAAGGACTTAGTCAAATAAAGACTCTCTAATTTTTTCCATAACTCCGCAGTGGTAGTAGCCTCATGTACTAGCCTAAGCACTCTATTTGAAATATAGAGCATTATTATCGAATAGGTTATTTCATTCATATCCTTTTTCTCATTTTCTGCAGCTAATTGAGAGAGTTGTCGAACAGCTGATCGACAAACGTAGACCCGTGTCTTTGTCTCTCTCAATTAGCTGCAAAAATTGTCTCTCTCTCTCTATAGGTGTATTGTTTGTTGCAGCAACCCCCTCCCTCTCACTCTAAAGTGTTACACGATGTGAGCCTTAGGAAAGTGGAAGATCTACTTAATTACAAAATTGCCGTTGGGTGAAAATTACTTAAGTGCCCTCAAATTAGAAGCCCTTCAATGATATTCTGACATTTTCAACGTCTCTAATAGCTTTTCTTTTTCTTGACACGATATGAAACTTCCCACTTCAATTTTGATATGATTAATCCGGCAATGGCATATGATTCACATAGAACCAAAGATTTAGAAGTGTGAACAAATTTCTTGGTTTAATGAATAATGATGCATCCTACTAACTGCATTGTATGTATGTCTAAAAATATTTTCAGTCCAAACGGGAGAAATAAACTTTTATCTTCATTGATCGTATTGATAATTGGGATCATACAATGAAACGAAATGTTATTGTGATAAATTTTCTAATTATTATGATTATTGGAAATAATGTTCCATAGGTAAAGTATATGTATGATTTATGTTATAAATTGTCATTATATGAATATTGGAGATAATGTTTCATATGTTATAGTAGACAAAGTTTATGTATAATTTATGTCATAAATTGTCATTATGTTTCTTTCATGAAGTTCAAAAGTATTACTATTACTTTTAATTCAGTTTGGTTCTCTAACATTATTTTGCCTATTACCCAGTTTGTTTGTAATATGAAAATATGTAAAATCCATCATTTCTATGTGCAAGCCTATAGAATTTGATGTTAGTTTAAGTTATATTGATTTTATAAGGATTTTTCAAGATCTTGATGGGTACATAGAGGTGTGTATGTGTGGTTTGTATATTGATTTTATAAGGATTTTGGTTGTAATATGAAAATATGTAAAATCCATCATTTCTACCTGGATGAATATAGAATTTGATAATAGTTTTAGTTATATTGATTTTATGAGGATTTTTCAAGATCTTTATGGGTACATGAAGGTGTGTGTGGTTTGTATATTGATTTTATAAGGATTTTTGTGTGTTGATTTTATAAGGATTTTTCAAGATCTTAATGGGTACATGGAAGTGTGTCGTCTGTATATTGATTTTATAAGGATTAGTTTGTTGATTTTATAAGGAATTTGATGGTAGTTTAAGTTATATTATTTTATAAGGATTTTTCAAGATTGGGTTCATAGAGGTGGGTGTGTGTGGTTTGTATATTGATTTTATAAGGCCTTTTCAAGATCTTGATGGGCACATAGCGGTGTGTGTGGTTTGTATATTGATTTTATAAAGATTTTGGTGTGTGGTGATTTTGCATGCGTGCGTGTGTGAGTGCGTGCGTGTGTCATTCTGTTGGGTTTTATGTCCTAAAACTCATAGTTCATAAATACCAAATATACTTTTATCATTCAATAAAGTTTTTATTGAAATTTATAATCATTGTTATTGAAATTTATAATCATTAAGTAGTTATTGATTCTATAAAATGTTCTTACTAAATCTAAATTCAATCATCAAAGGATCCTAGACTGTTACATGAGACTCAAACTTTATGTATAGACATAAAACTAGATCAAGTTTAAGTTAACAGTCTAAATGGTCTATAGTATATGCATAAGGTCAGGCGCCTTATTCTGGGGACACTATGGATGCGGCCCACTTTGTAACTAGTACAAACAAAGTGATTCTAATCCGTTCATGTGATGACATGAGAGTAAGGGCGTCCTGTGTAAAGAGTTCACATAAGACCGGACCATGAAATAGTCACTTTTACTTTATAACACCGTTTACTGTCTAAAACTGACTATCTCGACTTTGATGGCCTAGGCAACTTGATCTTTATCCCGAGCTAATTATGAACTTTTGTTTACTCGGGATTATCCTTAGATTTGCATTGGTGAGAGCAGCTTAACAGCGCTGGCTCAATATGACTTCTATTTCAGGGGTAAGACTAGGTAGATAGCTAGGGACATAGGGTGCGAGAAGAAATTCACTCCTACCCTCTTTTGGGTTAGTAAAGAGGTTGTTCTCTTAAGTGTTGAATCCAGGTCTTAAACAATAGGTGCCACCCTCTCAAATAGGGTTTGAGAGGATTTTTGATTTGGAAGTTGGACTACAAATCATTGTTCATTAGAGAATCAGTGGAACTTAAGAAATAAGAGGTAATCAACACAGGGGTAAAACGGTAATTTTCACCCAGATGTAATTACGAACAACTTGTGAAGGCTCGACTTACCAATCATGGTTATATCAAATGGACATAATATATCTACAATGAGGAGAGTGCAGCTACGAGCTTTAGTGGAGTGACCTGGTAGTTAATGAATGTTGGTTAACTAGGTTAAAGAGTTTAACCAGTTAATCTTGGATCGTTGGAGCTCATGATCTGTAGGTCCATACGATCCTCTAGCTAGCTCATATAGGAATAAACTTGGAATAAATAGAAAGAATAATTCGAATCGTTCAAATTAGGTTAATCATATGAGATATGATTAAGTAATTGATATATGATATCAAATGAGAGATTTGGTAAAAAATATTTAAATGGGATTTAAATATTGAAATTATGAACATGGATTCATAATCGGAGACATGGATTTAGTCAAACAATCGATTTTCGGGAGAAGTCAAATAGTTGACTTTGACCCGAGCAAGTCAAAGAGTTGTTTTAGTCAAACCTTCTAAAAAGGTTGACCATGAGATTAAATTAATGTTTTTTACCAAATTAGTGAAAAAATCCACTAACTTGATGGGTGGAACATTTAATTAATCTCAAAATTCTACACTTGGACACATAATCCTTGACATGCATTAGTGGAATGTATGTTGTCAACTATTGGTGAACTTAGACATGCAAAAGTTGCATGCAATTTGCCTTTTTTGCCTTTTTTACAGAAGACCTTTGTTCATTTATTTTCTTCTTCTTGAAAAATCTTGAAAATTTTGAAGTTTTTGAGAAACTAAATTTTCCTTCTTTAAAGGGTCCCACCACTCTATTCCAAGCCTTCGAGAATAGCTAAAAAGACCTTTTGGTGGTCCAAGTGGGAGAAATTTCAAGAAAGGAAGAAAAGCTACAAAGGTATATAATTTATTTCCTTCTTCTCTAATTCATTTTGTATGATAATGCATGTTATATGCATCTAGATTGTTATTTCGATCATCTTTTGTTTCTGTTGCGCATGTATGTATGAGATCCTTCACATTCATGGTCTTCTAATACACTAAATGGATGTAAAAATAGCTTTTCTTAATGGTGATCTGGAAGAGGAAATCTATATGACATAATTTGAAGAATTTATACTTACTAGTCAAGAGAATAAAATTTGCAAGTTAAAAAACAAAATCTCTTTATGGTCTTAAGCATCCTTTGAAACAATAGTATGAAAAAAAATTAATAATACTTTAGTAAATATTGATTTCAAGGTTCATTCCTTTGATACATATATTTATTCAAAATTGTTTGGAGGTGAGTGTGCGATTGTATGTTTGTATGTTGATGATATGCTTATCTTTAGTACAAACATATATGTAATCAATAATACCAAGTTGTTACTATCGTCTCATTTTAAAATGAAAGAATTAGGCAAAATTGATGTAATACTTGGTATTAAGATGAGAAAAATTGAAAATTCAATCTCACTACATTGAAAAATTGTTAAAGAGATCTAATAGGTTTTGAGGACATTCTTATAAGAACACCCTACAATGCTACTATATAAGTCTTGAAAAAAATAAAGGAGATATTGTATCTCAATTTGAATATGAAAAGGTTGTAGGAAGTGTTATATTTCTATTGAACTATACTAGACATGATATTGCATTTGTTATGAGTAGATTGAGTATATATACATATAATCTTGATCAAAACCATTGGATTCTTCTTCGTCGTTTATTAAGGGCTCTTAAGGGTACAATAGACTACTGTCATTTTAATAAATTTCCTATCATATTAGAAGGATATTTTGATGCAAATTGTAAGTTCCACTAGTGGATATGTGTTCTTACTACATGAGCTGCTATTTCATGGAAGTTTGCAAAGTAGACTTGCATAGCAAAATCTACCATGGAGTCTGAATTTATTGCTCTAAAATTAGCAGGACAAGATGTTGAATGGCTTAGTAGCCTACCAGGAGATGTACCATTATGAGGGGCATCAGTACTAGTCTCTTTGCACTATGATTCATAAGCTGCCATAGAAATTGCCAAATAATAGTTGTATAAAGGCAAAATGAGGCATATACATCTCAGACATGGAGCTTTGAAATAGTTGTTGAAAAGAAGAATTATCTCCTTCAAGTATGTAAGGTCTGAAAGGAACTTGGTGATCCTCTGACCAAAGGCCTCATAAGTAGAATTCTGTTGTCCTTAGTGTGCATGAGACTCAAACCCATACAAAATCTATAGCTCTTTCTTTGGGTGGTCCTAGTACCAACTTGATGGATAGAAACTAAAACCTTTAAAAATTCCATAACCCTTTCTTCGATTGGTCCTGGTATGGATTTGATGGATAATTATGAAATTTTAATAGCTTAGTTTTGAGTAATTTGTTTTTGACAAACTTGATAAAGTTGATCCTAGATGGACTAGATATGAATTCTTTATAATTCAAATTTTGAGTGGTTTGTCACTGGTAGACTTGATGAAGCAATTAACGTAATTGTGAAGATGTGACCACCTTCTATGAAAATATTTAAGGATCTTTTTCTAAAGCTTTCACAGTGACTCGAGGTTCATGTGCATGACCTCAAATAACAAGCATTGTATCATGGAATCAAGGAAAATTTAAGGAGTAAAACATGTTGCTGGGGTCACAACTGGAGTAAAACACATTATATTGGGAGATCAAGGAAAAACATGTTGATTATGGAAGTATGATAATTTAGCATATGATGTGGATATTTGAGTTCAATTATCTAACAAGTTTTCCTATATTTAGCCCAAGTATAAGTTTGATATAGGTTTTCTTGGTGAGTACCAAGGTCGGACATTGGGAATTTGACTAATGATGATTAATGTGTGTGTGAAATGATTGATTTTTAGATATATCAAATATTGAAGATTTTGTTGGCTTTTTGGCCCTTAATCTCAAATTAATTAATTTTAATTGATTAATTAATTAATGTTTTGATGATAACACATCTGATTTTATTTATTAACCATTTGAGTGTTTTGAAGAGCCTATTGTGTGGAACTTGGAACAACAGTTCCAATGCAATTTGAATAACTTAAATCGGAGTTCAAACGAAGAAGATATGGTCGAAACAAACTTAACGGAAAAATCCTAAGCTGATGACGTGCCATATTTTTATAATTAAAGTGGACCAATTGAAAGGTGCCACTTGGAGCAATGGAGAAGTGACAATTGGTGGGTTTTTTATTTTTGGATTGATGTTAAAGAGAAAATGATTTTAAAAAGAAAATGAATTTAAAAAGAAGATGAATTTAATATTGTTATACATGATTGTGTCTAACGGCTAGTTGCTTTTTAAAAAGATTAATTTAATATTATTATATGTTTGTGTCTAACGACCAGTTGAGTTTAAATCTCCACCATTCAATTTTCTTTTACAAAGATCTAATGGTTCGAATTAATTTGGCTTTCACCTACTTTCATTTCTTTTTAAACACTTCATCTTCTCCAAAATTTTACAACTCTTATTATTTTTAATCCTCCATAATTCACCAAGCCACCATTGTTGCCCTCTCTCCAAGCTTCAATTTTCTTCCTTTCATCTTATTCTTGAGAGAGATATTGTATTGTGAGGATTTATTTGTGAAGTGCTTAAATTTGTAAATCCACTCTATTTAAAGAGTTTGCCAAGTGTGCTATTTGTTTTTTCAAACTTTTGTATGGGTTGGTTCTTGATCCCAAGAAAAAGAGTTGTTGTAACGGTTTAATCCTTAACCATGGAAAGGATCGTGTTTGTTCTTGTACTCAAAAAAAGAACGTTGTAGCAGTTCAACTCTAAGCTATGGAAAAAGTCAAAGAATTCTAGTGAAGTACCCAAGAGGAGCTTGGGAAGTGAACGTAGGCCGGCCATTATAAAATTCACGGTGTCATTTTCTCTATCCCTCTCCTAATTTATTTTTGCAATTAATTTTGTTACTATATTTTATTGCATGAAATTAATTGCAATTTTTAATTCTTGAAATTAATTGCTCATATTGGTTGTTATTAAATTTTTATATTCATTACCAATCTTTTTATTAGAATTAAATAGGTGCTTTAAAGTGTGATTGTTAATTTCTTGTTTAATTCAAAGTGAATTTGTTTGCATAAAAATATTGTTTAAACTACTTATTTGCAAAAAGTTTATTAATTCGCTTAATTGGGCCCACATTAGTAAAAAGTTTAAATTAGTTTTAATAAACCCTATTCATCCCCCTCTAGGGTTGCCATACCGATTCTACAAATTTGTGGTTCAAGACACATGAAATGTTATAAAGTAAGAAAAGTAGATGGATGGCTGTTGGATTCACAGCTTGTTGCGCATAAAGTATATTAGATGTTATAATTTTCGTACGTCGAGAATTACTCAAGTATGATCATTAATAAGCAAGTTTTTCTATAAAAGCCCAAGTATAAGCTTCTATAGTTTTCCTGGTGAGTCCAGGGTCGAACGCAAGGATTTGTAATAACTAGGCGTTGAGAATAGATACAAGACCATGCGATGACTATACATGTATTATGTGCAGGAGTTGTATGTACCTAAAACTATACATAAAGAATGAACAAAATTTCCTACAATTAACAATGAGGTGGACACGGCGAAGGTTAGTCAAATGTCATTTAGTGTCAGATAGCATGCGTTGAGAATGACGGTGGAACCATGCGATAACAATAAAGTTAATGCATGAGCTAGTTGTTACATGAGCATATCTAAGTATATTTACATACCTACAAACTTTGGGTCTGTGAATTCATCTCTCGATATTTTGACGCCACATAAATCTTATCTCTAAGACGCATGGTAAATTTGCTTTGACAAAAGATGAACTACATCTCTGAACCTCATCTAGTCTTGATAAATGCTAAAGATTAACTATCTACTCTCTCAAGCTAGATAGTCATGCTTGTTAAATTTGTTTGTCAGACAAAGCTATGCAAGCTAATAATATGTATTAATCAAGACTTAACATACTTAGTATTGCTTAAGAAAAACTAGCTTCTAACATCTAACTCATTTAACATTCAAACAACATGGTGTAAAGTATTTAATATGGAAATAAATGGAAGATAATCGTCAATCAAACTTATATTAAGAAAATAAACCATTCTCTCTCGAATGTCATTAACAAAACATAAGTAAGAAGGAGGGAAATAGAGATAGAACAATAATGGAAGACGTCAAGCCGCCATTGGCAATGTCTTGCTTCATGGAGGCTTGAGATGGTTGCTATCTGATACATAAATTTCATAGGGTGAAGGTTCTCACTCACTAGGAGACGACTCTGGAAATTCTCAGAATCTTTCTCACAGAAGAGCTTGAAATGGAGGCTGGTTATGGTGAGGGAGAATTTGTACAGAGTTTTTGCCTCTTGAACTCGTTTCTCTCTTCCTCTGAATGGAGAAGCTTTGGACTATTTATAGGCGTCGAAAAGGTGAACTCATGATGACCTGACACCTTTGCATTAAATTCCATGCCCTGCTGCATAGACTTTTCACATTGTCGACCCATTGGTTCTGCCATGATCTGATAACGTGTAATCCTTCCGCATATTGACATGACAGCTTTTGCCCAAGCGTCTGTATCTACTTTTTCTTCTCAATGCATGGGTTTTCACTTTTGTTCTCGCAGCAGCTTCCTCTTTGTGCTTGGTTATTTGTGCTTCTTTTCTTCTTAATCCTGCGTTAAGAATAGAAAAGCTCATATATTTTTCAGGTATTTTCTTTTGAAAACATATTATATAATTCACTGCCAAAATCATGCGTTTAGCCCTAAAGTTACTCTAATTAATTCAAATAGTGACTATAATAACTTGTATTTCTACAAGTTATCAATGACAGACAATAATTTAGCACATGAAGAAGGGATATGAATGGAGAGATAAGGTCGAGAAAACTATCATTAATCCTTTGAAGCTTCTCTTAAATTTTAATCCATGTTCTTAACCACACTAGAATCTCAACCTCTCGGTGGATAAGCCATATAAATCATATCTCTATGATGCATGCTTTAAGGTTAATGGAACATAAGATTGTTTTTATCTTTAAAACACTTCTTACTCTTACTGAGTTCCACAGTTACTTACTCTCTCAAACAATTAACTATAGCTACTTGTTTCGATTAGCTAGATGAAAATAAATAATATATTTTGCATACATTAAGCAAAATGGATGAAGATGAAGTTAGGTTCACAAGAGTGATGAATTGTTTACCCCCAATCCCTTTTAAATTTAGCTACTTATGGATGTAAAAATAAAAGTGGAAGAGCAAAAAGAGATGAAGTTCATGTCATAGATATGATATATTGAAAATACATAATGTTGATTACAAGTTGTTTCAATGCCTTGACTAAAAATGTAAACAACAAAGAAAGAAAGAAAATGAAGAAAAAGAGGGGGAGGTGTCAAGCCAGCGATGACAATCTCTTACTTCCGTCAATTGGTGGACGTGTGCTGTGCTATGTCTTGAAGGCAGTTCGTCAGGCGACAGGATGACCAAAACTCTCTTTGAAGGCTTCTATCTTCGGCGGTCTACTTAGATAAATAGATGGAAGTGACTAACTCCTTTTTAGCTAGCCAATAGTCTAACTTGTCACCTGGCTAAGTATTTGTAGCCCAAAGTTGTACTTTTCATACGTCATGTGTCATTGCTGGCTTCTAGATGTTGTGCATTTGCCTATTCCCTCTATGGCTAAGCATAAATAGGGTCTTGGGAGTCCTCGTAGAACACAAACTCTACAACACAATCCATATAGTCATTTATAGAGAATTCTCTCCAAGAAAATTCTCCCAATTTTTAAACAAGGGTTCTCTAAAAATTATTCTTTCTCATTCCCTCTATTTGAAAAGCGGTTCCCACAAGCCAGATCCTTGCTAGAGTCATAGCGAGGAAGATCTCATGGAAAAGAAAGACTTCAAGGAGAAGACTATTGGTTTGAGGAGAAGATTTTCCTGTAGTTATGGATTGACAAAGGTATGATGCTTAAACTTTTCTTGTAGTTTATGTATCTCAAACTCTTTCAAGAAATCAAAGAATGTGATCACACCTTTCAGATAACCACTACTAGAAGTCCATCACTGATAGCAACTAATAGCTTTTAAGTGTTAAATCTTTTAAAATTGATAGTCACTGATAAAAGCCTATTAGTAAATTAGTGATAGCCACTTATAGATTAAAACATCGATAGCTTTAAGAGTTAATCTTCAAAGTTTATAGTTCTCTCTCAAATTTGAAAACCGCTTATAAAAACATCAATGATAACCATGATAGAAAATTATCAATGATAATCACTCTGATAGTTTTTGAGTATTAATCTTTCAAAGTTGATAGTCATTTATAAAAGTTAATTAGTGATAGCCACTAATAGTTTTCCATCATTGATATAACTTAATCTTTCAAAATTGATAATCAGTTATAAAAATCTATTATTGATAGTCATTGATAGCTTTCAGTATTAATATTTCAAAGTTGATTCCAATTAATGAAAGTGTATTGGTGATGGTTGCTGAAAGAAGATATTAGTGATAGCTAGGCGAAAACCAGTGAGCGAAAATCATTGAGTTTGTTGGTTTTTTCTATTTGGCCCTATTTTTTATGTTAAATCTGCATTCTTTTCTCTTGTGCTACATATGCTATTATTTTGAGTTTGATTGTCTTTTATGCAACAAGTCCTTTGTAATATTATTGTTGTTTCTTTTTGAGATATTAGTTGTTGTATGCCTCTAATTGTAATTAAGAAAAACTCGTCGTAACACACTATTGATTATAGTGGAAATTTTTACTTTAATACTATTCAACTTGATATGGGATTTTTTTGTGAAAATTTTTCGTCTTTTATGCTTAATTGTTATTGTTATTCCTACTTAAATTTTTTATTATAGATTTACACAAGAGGAGATAATTAGTCATAGTGGTTATCCTAACATTTAGTACATAAATAAGATACAATATAAATTCAACATCAGTAAACACGAAGTTGAAGGTTCGAATTATCATACTCCTTTCTATTCTTAACTCAAAAAACAAAAAAATGAAAAGCAAAATTCACATGCAATCCAATTTAACCCAACATCAATAAATGAAATTAAATTCAAGCATCAAACTCTCCCACCTACCAAAGACCCCTCAAAATTCAATATCTTCCCATTAAACTTCATATTTCTCCCTTCACCATTTCTTCACTCACTTCTCTCTCCATTGGACTTTCTTCTTCAAAAACCATGGCAGCACTGGCCACACCATCAATGGCAACCATCATTCTTCTTCTCCTCCTCCTCATTCCTACCGGCTCCACCGTCAACAACACCGCTGCCTCAGCCTCCTGCAACGGCAGCCACACGGAGAAATTCAACCTCATCGGAGAAGAGATCGCCAATTCCGAATTCTTGATGGAATCGGAGATCGGACGGATGCTGTTGAACTTCAATAAATTCCAAGGTCCCCAAACCCAAATCCCCAACAAACAGGCGGTGGCGTCCTGCGGCCGACCACCGCGGTACGACAGTTGTCTGGGCCAGAAGAGGCAAACGCCGCCACAGGAAAAATGCAACATCTACAAACGAGTGCCTTGTGGACAATGAAATGGGAAAAAGAAAAGAAAAGGAAGATCAATTTGTGGTTATAATTTGTGGGATATGTTGTTAAGGGGTGAATTTGGTTGTTGTGTTGTTCTTGAATGGAAATGAAATTGTCTGGCGTGTTTAATTATAAATCAATTTTTTACTCTCGTATGTTTTTTTTTTTTTTTGTTTTTTTTTTTTTTTTACTTTTTTTAGGAATTTTACTCTCTATGTTCTCTCTATGTTTTCTTGCTGTGAGTGAGGTTTTATATATGTTTTTGTTTAATTTTGTCTTTAAGTTGCAACAATATTACTCTCAATTTATCATAAATACTTCAAAAATCACTTTCAAAGTTAAAAAAGTTATTAGAATGTTGAATGAAATTAAATATTTTAAAATATTGCGATAACGACAACTAAAATTAAAATTGAGATTGAAACACTGCTACATCTATATTTCAGCCTCTCTCAATTTTTATGCAAAATTTTAACAAATTTTTATTTTGACGATAATTTAAAAATATTTATGAATGATCGAAAGTGATGGTAATTTTATAATGAATGAAGTACTTTTAAAAAACTAATAGTAAAGTTAGGGAATGTATATATATATTTATTGTACTTTAGCCAAAAACAAATTAAACAATGACCATCCGTTTTTTATGGTGATTTTGACTATCGATTAGTTTTATTTTGTCGAATTAAAGTATATATCATTATGCAAATGGTTGCAAGTTTAAATTCTTACCAATGTGGATGGACTAAAACTTCTGTTTTTGCTCTCTTCCTTTCAAGATGTAAATTTTTTATTTTATTTTATTTTTATTTTTATTATTTTATTATTTTTTATTTATTTTTTATTTTTTTTTATTTTTTGCAATTATTGTCAAAAGCTATGGTAATTAGATTCCTACTAACGTGTCAATTGCTTAGTCTTTTCCCTTAGAGAAAAATGATTCGCCAAAGTTTAATTTAGATAATTAGATTCCTACTAACGTGTCAATTGCTTAGTCTTTTCCCTTAGAGAAAAATGATTCGCCAAAGTTTAATTTGTATCTAAATTTTTGAGAGAAAATCAAGAAAATATCTATTTATATTCTTAATCTTTAATTTAAACTTAAATTAATAATTACAAAAATTTAAATCTTGTATTTTGTAAATATATCCATTTAAATCCTTCTATATGTTTTGTTTGAAAAACCAAACTCCACGTATAATTAAAATTTTTAATTATATCAATTTAATTTTTAAACTTTAAAAAATAGTTAATTTACTCTAATCATCCACTGATTTGATCATTTTCAAATTTCGTGAGCTCCCAGCCCCAATGTCGCACGTCACAATAGCTTTCCAGCCAGCCACACCCGATTTCATCACTCTCGTTCTCTTCTGCCACCGCCGTTTCGTCTGATTCAAACGCTCGTTTTCTTGTTCTTCACTATCGTTGTCTCGTGTTCTCTTCCCCCACTGTCTCATGTTCTCTAGTTTCGTCGGTTTCCCTGGTACTCTATGTCTTTCTTCTATCTCTGTGAGTTATTATTGAACTTAGTTAGGTTCCGAGAGAGAGTAAGGAAAGTGAGATGGAGCTGAAATTGTCTAATCTCTTGGTGTTTTTGTTGCGGTAAACGAGAAATTCATGTTTGGTGTGAATCTTTTTTTTTTTTTTTTTTTTTTTTTTTTTTTTTTTTTTTTTTTTTTTTNTTTTTTTTTTTTTTTTTTTTTTTTGTAATTTGTTTCTTTGCTCATAATTTCTAGTTCAGAATTCTGGGCTTTGTAATTATTTACCATTAATTTATGTTAAAGCTTCGTATTTGGATTAGAACAAGCTCTTGTTGCTCTATAAGCTTGTGGTTTATAGGTTTGGACCTTGTTTCTTTATTCTTCATTTTAGCAATTGGTCCAAGGGTTTTAGATAACAAAAAGTCTCCTCCGTCGAATGAAGATGACTCAATCTAAACCCACTATTATTATTATTTTCTGTAATATGGTTTGATCAAACTTCAATGATATTTGATCTTTGTGCACTGTGAACTCTGCATTTTCTCAACACACAGTGTTAGTCACTACTATGCAATGTTTAAACAAAACCAAAAACTGTAGCATAAAAGTCCATATCCATCCCATGAAAGATGGATATATAGAGTGGATTTACAAATAGCACACTTGATAAACTCTCTATATAGAGTAGATTTACAAGTTTAAGCACTTAACATATAAATTCTCACAATACAAACTTAATAAATCTCAACTAATATATTTACCATCGATATTTTATGTTATCTTAATTCTTTTAATATAAAGTATAATTATTAATAATTGATATTCTAATTAATTTATATTAATTTATTTATTTTTATTAATTAAATAAAATAATTTAAATTAAGTTTAATTAAAACTATTTAGTTATTGATATTTTGAGTGATTAAATAAGTAATCAATATAACAATATATTAAATTATTAAATTTAATTAGGACTATATCAGTTGTTCTCTTACATTTGATTAAATAATTATTTAGTTTTAGTTTTTATTACATTCATTTACCTTCCTACAAACAAATCTAATCGCATGCATTAATTATATATTCTAGATATTTAAAATTTAAATATTTAAATTCCAAGCATTTAATATTCATATCCATAAAACAATATCTTCGATTCAAATAGCCCTTGGGATAAACATGACTTAAATTATAAAAATTATCAACCCATGACAAGAATACTCATATTTTTCACCCATAACAATTGACAATATCTATCATTCATGACAATAGTACTCAAAAATATAAAATTTTTAGATTTATTGCAAACATATACACGACGTGCTTCCAATTGAGGGTATTCCGAAAATGCCCTTGAAAGGAATCCCACTTTTTTTTTTTATTTCTTATTTATTTTATTGAAATTTACTCATTAAAATATTATATATTCTTCTTTTTAGATTAACTTGTAAATTAAATTATTTTGTAGACTCTTTTCAAATATAGTCAAAGAAACCAAAATATTTACAAATATAGCAAAATTTTACTGTTTATCTGCGATAGATCACGATAGACTATTATCTATATAACAATAGACGGTGTATTTTGCTATTAGTTATAAATATTTTCAACAGTTTTGCCATTTAAGATAATTTCTTTTATTTTATTGTAAAATATCATATTTCATTATCCAACGATTTTTTGGTGTTATTAATTACCATTTTTAAGGATTCTAAGCAATTTTAACGTTATTTTGTGATTTTCTAAAGATATTTGTTAACATGTTTAGAACATATTCGTTGATTCTCTCCATTGAAATCCTTAACAACCTCCACAATCATAAGCTTCCTTCATACATCAACCTGTTCCAATGTTCACACCACACTAAAGGAATGGTTTTCTCTATAAATCTCTCAACACCGACAAGTTCGATCATCAACACACGTTCGCCAACTATTTCTTCAACCGTTTTTTCTTTTTTTTTTTTTTTAAACGAGAATATATCAAATTATCAAGAAGAATCATCCAATCCCTAAAATTTGAAACAAGCCAAGGAGGGGATCCATAGCCCACTCCCCCTTCTTCCTATTGGCCTAAGCTCAACCAGCTGTATTATGGGCAACAATGTTAAAAAATCTGGGGATAAATTTAACACTCTTAATGTTCACATCTAACATTAAATTTCTAATCTTGTGGAGAAGAACACCTTGAGGGGAGGCAGACAGGCTGTCAGCGTAGATGGCTTTTGACGAGAGAAAGGGAATCAGATTCAACCTCCACCCAGAAAAATCATACCGCGACGCGAGCTGCAACCCATGGATCAATGCCAGAGCTTCCGCCATAAGAACATCAAAGCACGAAGAATCCAATCACCAGCCGCAACCACCAACGAGCCCCTCAAGTTTTTGATGACTGCTCCCAACCCCAAAGCAAAGGACAACCGGCTCCATGCAACATCAAAACTTCTTTGATCTATCACAGAAACACAGACTATGCTCCACTGACTCTCTATGATTGTTGAAAGTTAAAAGCATGTTTTAATTTTAAGGGTTAGTTATACATAAATTAAGACATTTGAGAGTAAAACATGTTAATGGATGAGAATTATAAAGTCGTATTGGAGAGAGTTAGATTCGTTAATAAATTAAGTATAGGATTTTAAATGTTTTATATGTTTAATTAAGGTGAGAGTTATGATCTAGATTTGTCATGAGAAATCCTATAAATATGATTGACATTTATAATGTTCATGCAACTAAGTGTGTAGAGAAAAATACACAAAGAGAACTCAAATGAACCGTGTGAATCAAGTTAGAAGAGTTTTTTAAATATAAGTGTTTTGTATCCTTTCAAATATTCTTTTGTTGAATATTTATTTGTAAGTGTCCATCACACACTTCCAACAAAGTGGCATCAGAACTTGAATTTGAAAAACAGAATTATTTTTGCAAATGATAAATAACAATTTGGTTTCATTCCAAATTCCTTGACTTATGAAAGAAAATGATAGCAACTGATGTATTCGTATGAAAGCTCAATTTGGTCCACAAGATGTTTGGGACATTGTTGATAATGGTTATGAAGAACCAAAAAGAGATGCAACTTCAAATCAAGTTCAGCTTTACAAAATACAAGAAAGAAAGACGAAAAGGCTCTCACCATCATTCATCAAGCCATTGATGATCCAAATTTTAAGAAGATTATTGGAGCAACTACTGCATATCAAGCATGGCAAATGTTGGAGAATACTTAAAAAGGAGTAGATCAAGTCAAGAAGGTTCACTCCAAAAAATTGAGAGTTGATTATGAATCACTATATATGAAGAGTCTAAATCAATTCTAGATTATACTTCAAGATTGCTAGTAGTAGTGAATGAAATGAAGAGGTATGATGAGAATAAATGATGAGCAAATAGTAGAAAAGATACTTCACTCATTGGATGAAAAATTCAATTTCATCATTGTAGCTATTAAAGACTCAAAGGATTTGAGTACAATGTTCGTTGATCAACTTGTGGGTACTTTACAAGCCCATGAACAGAAACTTCTCAAGAAGAACAAACAGACAACTAAGTAACTTTTTCAGTCAAAGTTGCAGCTGAGAGATAATGAAGATAGAAAAAGGCAATCAAGGTCGAAGACACGTAACAATCTTGGACGTAGTGGTTTTAGAGGTCGAGGTCGGGGGAACTAGAGTTAAAGAAAATTTAACGAGAGTAATTCAAACTCTAATTCATCAAGAGGTAGCAGAAGATAAAATTATTCGAAGTCACAAATGGAGAAAGATCAAATAATGACAAGAGGTATAATAAAAGACAGGTTGAATGTTATAATTGTCATAACTTTGGCTATTATTTATGGAAATGTAGAAATAAAGTTGAAGAAAATGCAAATTATGCTAAGAAAGATGAAAAAAACAGTAATCATCTTTGCTTCTAGTATGCAAAGGTGAAGAAACATGTGAATACAATGCATGGTATCTTGATAATGGTCACATGTGTGGGAGTAAGTCAATGTTCGTGGAACTTGATGAATTCATTGGTGGTAATATCATATTTTTGTCATGCCATAAAAATTTCTATTAAAGAAACGATAAGATTTTGATCAACTTAAAGAATGGGAAGCATGAGTTTATCTCTAATGTTTATTATATGCCTGATATGAAAAACAATATTGAGTTTGAGACAACTCCTAGAGAAAGGCTATAATATTTTGATGAATGATTATAGTCTTTCGATAAGAGATAATCATGCTAATTTGATTCCTAAAGTACAAATGAGGAAGAATAGAATGTTTCTATTAAACATTCAATTGATGTTGCTAAATGCTTGAAGTCATGTTTGAAAGATCCATGTTGGATTTGGCACTTGAGACTTAGGCATTTGAACTTTGATGGCTTGAGACTAATAGCAAGGAAGGACATGGTGAAAGGACTGCCATATGTTAAACATCCAGATTAATTTTATGAAGGTTGTCTTTATGGCAAGCAATCAAGGAAGAGTTTTCCACAAGAATTTCTTCAAGAGCAAGGAGACCACTAGAGCTAATTCACACTGATCTTTGTGGACCGATCAAACCAAGTTCTTTTGGTAAGAATAATTATTTCTTATTGTTTATTGATGATTTCAATCGAAAAACTTGCGTTTATTTTGTCAAGGAGAAATCAAAGGTGTTTGGCATGTTCAAGGGATTTAAAGTTCTTGCTGAAAAAGAAAGTGATTATTACATAAAAGCTTTAAGAGCAGATAGGGGAAGAGAATTCACTTAAATGAATTAAAAATTTATGTGCAGAAAATGGAATTTGTCGGCCTACGATAGTTCCATGGACTCCTCAGCAAAATGGGGTTGTTGAGAGGAAGAACAAAATGATGCTTAATATGGCTCGAAGCATGTTGAAGAGCAAGAATATGCCAGAAGAGTTTTGGGCTCAAACTGTTGAATGTGTAGTGACTTCTCCAATCGTTCCTCTACTAGAAGCTTGTGAAACAAAACTCTTCAACAAGCATGGACAAGAAGAAAACCATCCATTGGTTATTTGATAGTATTTGGAATACTGCAACATCCCAATTTTTCAGATAATTTAAATTTATTTTCTTAAATTATTTGGGTATTATTTTGAGTTTCGAGGTTAAAACTGAATTTTGTGATTAAGATAAATCGATTTAAGTTAAGTGTTAAAGATTTAAAATTTGGATTCAATTAAGTTGGTGAGAGTTTATTTGATTTGGAGAACATTTGGGAAATTTTGAATCCAATCTAGGAAAATTGGAGAGATTGTTGTGACATTTGGAAATTGATTGCATATTTGGGAGGAATTGAATTTATTTTAAGGATTTTAAGAAGAAAACGAAATAATTTATATATATATATGTATATATTATAAAGTTTTCTTGAAAAGCGTGAAAAAAAAAGAGAATCAATCTCTTTTCTTCTCCCTTGCATCCAAACCATTCTCTCTCTCTCCTCTATACTCACTGGTCACCTTCCGCCTAGCCAGTCGCGCCCCGCCTTCGCCATCCAGACCTGTTGTCACCTTTTGTTGTGGTCTTCCGCACACCATCGTCGCCTGCAAGTTTAGTCGCGACCTCTATCTTCGCGAAGCAGCAACCGTTGTCAAATTTCACCGTGGGTCGCGTCATTCTGTTCGACTCGCCAGCCACCGACCTTCAACGACGCTATCAAGTTGGCCGTTGTCATCTCTACTATGTGTTGTCACCGTAATCGTGAGTTTTAGATAAATTTTCTTTTGTGTGTGTTTGGACTAATTTTTGGGTTGGTTCTTGAATACCCATTAAGTGTTGATTTCCATTCTTTGATACCCATGATATTTTAGTTCTAGATTGAGGATTTGGAGCTTTTGAAGCCGCTGTCCAGCAACGTTAAGGGTCGATTTTGTCCATTTTGGGTCAATCTTGGGGAGTAGCAATGTTTTGGAAGTGTTATTGGTGGTTAAAATTGGTTTCTTAACCCTTAATTGTGGATTTGTCTAGATTGGACCCGTTGATTAAAGGTCGGAAGAGGATTGCAACTTGCACGTTGGGTAAGAATAATTAACATAATTGCTAAGTAAATTATTTTGGAATTAAGTCTATGGATTTAATTTAATTATGGATTTATGTTTTAGGTCTTAATTCAAGAATTTGGTGGGATTTGGCTACTCTGATAGCTATCTGGACTTAACTCCAAGTTAAGTAATTTTACTACTAGAACTGCCTAGGTGTCATGCAATTTCACTAAACAAGCATATTGTTAATTTCTCTAGGCCATCTAGTAGTTATTTTGCTATCTATGAGTTAATTTGTTTGTATGTAATTTTTATGACTGCAAAGATATGTGAGCATGATGATGTTTGTATGAGAGGTATTATGAATCTATGTTGTTGGGCTTTTATGTATTTTACCAATTATGTATGTTAGTGATAGTTACCCTCTTATGTTGGTTGTGTGTCCACCAGAGGTTTTGTGTTCCTTCGGGATCACCAGAAATTTTGTGTTCCTTTAGGATCATCAAAGGATTCGTGTTCCTTTGGGATACACTAGAGGTAAGTGTCTCTTATAGGATTCACTAGAAACTCATGGATATCATTTGCCAACAGTAGGGTGGGTTTAACCAATCACTCAGATAGGTAAAGTGTGAAAAGTAGAAATGTGCATGTTCCACTAGCATGTTGCATTTATTGAGCATAAATGCATAGCCTGACTCTGGTAGTGGGTTGCTTACTGAGTAATTTATATACTCACCCTTTTCTCATGTATGTGTTCCACGTAAGGGAGAGGATGTGTCGATGAATGACAAGAAGAATCCTTAAGGACGTCATGGGACCCAAAGTAGTTTTCGCATAGTTTTCCATATTTTAAATTAGTCTTTGATGTCTAAACTGTTTGAATTTGTTCTGAGATACGTTGTTGTAGTTTTCCCTTCAAGCATGACTGTTTTCTTTAAGGGTACCTTGAACTAAGGTTTTCTGTTATTGAGCTTACGTTTTAAATCAGAGTATTAATTTTACACAAAGATCAAATTCTCTTCATCTATTTTTGCAAAGTGTCGTTTTTAAAGTTGTGCATGCATTGAGTAATGATCCGGTTAGTAGGTTTGTTTAGTCAGATCGTTACATTGGAAGTATGGCTTATGCACACATACTTGATCAAAAGTGTAGTAAGGTTGAAGATAAATTGAGAAACATATTTTTGTTGATTATGATGCAAGTTCAAAAGGTTACAAGCTTTATAAAGCGGTTACAAAGAAGACAGTGGTAGGTACAAATGTTGTATTTTATGAGGAAGCAACAAGGCATTGGAATGATAATCCAAAAAACTATAATTTTTTATTTGTTTCCAGAGGATAATAATGAATCTACTGACATTGCTTTTCCATCAACACCACCAACGTTGTCAATCAATCCACAACAAAGCACACATTCATCATCTACAAGTTCAAGTGAAGGACCTCGTGACATGAGAAATTTATGAGACATCTATGGCGAAACCAAAGAGTTAAGTCAAATTCTTAATGATCTTACTCTTTTTTGTCTATTTGGTGATAGTGAACCTTTGAATTTGGAGAAGTTTCATAAGATGAAAAATGGAAGATTGCTATGGATGAAGAGATAAAGGCTATAAACAAGAATGATATGTACGTGGGAACTTGCTACTCTTCCAAGTGGAAAGAAAGCAGTAGGTGTCAAATGGGTGTCAAGACAAAAAGAAATGAAAATGGAGAAATTGAGAGACATAAGGCAAGATTAGTTGCAAAAGACTATTCCAAAAGAAAAGGCATTGATTATGATGAAGTATTTGCACCCATTGCTAGCTTGGAAACCATAAGGTTGTTAGTTGCACTTGTTGCTCAAAGTAAATGGAAGATCTTTCAAATGGATGTGAAATTAGCATTCTTGAATGATATTTGGGAGAAGAAGTCTACTTAGAACAACCTCTTGTCATGCAATGTAGGTCAAAAAGATAAAGCCTTGAAATTAAAAAAAGACATTGTACAAATTGAAACAAGTCCCAAGAATGTGGAATAGCAAAATCAACAAATATTTTCTTGACAATGGGTATTTGAGATGCCCTTATGAATATTCTCTTTATATTAAGACTAATGGTCGTATGGAGATATTTTGTTGGTTTGTTTGTATGTGGATGATTTAAATTTTACAAGAAATTGTGAAAGTATGTTTGAAGATCTGAAGAAGGCAATGACCAAAGAATTTGAAATGACAATATTGGGTTAATGCCATACTATATTCGCATTGAGGTGAAGCAATTAAAAGAATGAATTTTCATCTCTCAAGAACGATATACTAGAGAAATTATAGAGAAGTTCAAGATGATCAATTCTAAACCTGTCACAACTCCAATAGAAATTGGGACAAAATTGTTCAAATATGAAGGAGACGTTGATTCTTCCTATTTCAAAAGCTTAATTAGGAGTTTGAGATATTTGAAATGCACACAACCAGATATTGCTTTCAGTGTTGGATTGGTGAGTCGATTTATGGAATCTCCTACAACTACTCATTTGAAAGTGGCAAAGATAATTCTTCATTACCTCAAAGGTAACTATAGATTATTTTATTTATCATCTAAAGAATTCAAGTTTGAAGATTATTGTGATAGTGACTGGATTGGAGATATTAATTATCGAAAAAGTATAAGTGGATATATTTACAAGTGGATATATTTTCTATGCTGGTAGTATTGCTTTTAATTGGAGTTCTAAGAAGCAACCTATTGTGACATTATCTACTTGTGAGGCAGAATATGTTGCTGCAACTTCATATGTTTGTCATGCAGTTTGGTTAGTGAAGAATCCAGTGTTTCATGATCATAACAAGCACATTGGTACAAGATTTCACTTTATCAAAGATTGCATTTCAAGAAACGAGGTTCTAGTTGAATAATATGTGAAGATTGAAGATCAAATTGCAAATATTTTCACAAAACCACTCAAAGTTAATGTGTTTAACAAGTTAAGAACTTTGCTTGGAGTTCTCACAAAACATGTTTAATGGGGATGTTGAAAGTTAAAGCATGTTTTAATTTTAAGGACTAGTTATACATGAATTAAGACATTTGAGAGTTAAACATATTAATGGATGAGAGTTGGTAAAGTCATGTATTAGAGAGAGTTGGATACATTAATAAATTAAGTATAGGACTTTAAATGTTTTATGTGTTTAATTAATGTGAGAGTTATGGATCTAGATTTGTCATGAGAAAACCTATAAATTGGATTGACATTTGTAATGTTTATACAACAAAGTGTGTAGAGAAGAATACACAAAGAGAATTCAAATAAAAAGTATGAATCAAGTTAGAAGAGTTTTTTAAATATAAGTGTTTTGTTTCCTTTCAAATATTTTTTTTTGTTGAATCTTTATTTGTAAGTGTCCATCACACACTTCCAACATTCCACACAATAAACTCCACAAATTTAAAATTTTTCCATATAGAAATCTTTTAAATTTTTTCCTGTATAAGTTGATTGATGAACAAATATCTCATCTACTAAATGCTCAATTGCAATCCAAGGCAACATTTTTTTTTCTGAGGTTTTTCATCTCAAATTCTTTCTTAAGATATTCTATTGCCTTTGAAAGCTCTTTAGGAGTTCCAATTATATTTAGGTCATCAACATATACAGTTATAATAGCAAATCATGACTGTAATTTCTTTATAAAAACACATGGACATATTGGATTATTTTGATATCCTTCTTTCAACAAATATCCACTCAAGGGATTACACCACATTCGTCTTGATTGTTTCAATTCATATAGTGATCTCTGTAACTTTATTAAATCTAATTCTCGAGAACTGGATTTATATGTTTCAAGTATCTTAAATGCTTCTAGGATTCTCATATAAATGTCATTATCAAGAGCCATATAAATATGTTGCGACTACATCCATAAGATGCAGGTCTAGATTTTCATATAGAGTCATACCAATTAAATATCTTAATGGAATTGCATCTACCACTAGAGAATATGTCTCCTCATAATCAATACCAGGTCTTTGTGAAAAATCTTGTACAACTAGTCTTGTTTTATATCTTGTGACCTCGTTATTTTCATTTCTTTTTCTCACAAATACCCATTTGTATCCCACAGGTTTGACATCTTCTAGTGTTCCAACTACTAGTCAAAAAACTTGACGTTTTGAAAGTGAGTTTAATTCTGCCCCAATTGCTTCTTTCCAGTGAAGCCATTCTTTTCTATGTCGAAATTCTTCAACTAATATTGGTTTAAGATCCTCATTTTCAGATATAATATCAACAGCAACATTATATGCAAAAATGTTGTCAATAACTATATTAGTTCGATTCCATCTTTTACTTTTCATGACATAATTTATTGAAATCTCATTAATATCTTTAGGTATTTCACATTCTTCACTAATTTTATTATTAGTCATGTCTAGAGTTTCTTCATGGATTTTTATATCCTCAACCAAGTCTTTTTTACTATTATTTATTTTTATTTTTCGAGGATCTTTATCTAGGGAACCCACTGATCTACCACGCTTCTGACGTATTCTAGAATCATTAGTAACAACTTGCTGTGTTGGGATATCAATTTTCAATGGAACATTTGCAATTAGTATATGTGACTTAGTTACTTTCTTTGCATCTATAAATGCATTTGGTAATTGATCTGCTATATTTTGCAAATGAATTATTTTCTGAACTTCAAGTTTACATTGATTTGTACGAAGATCTAAATGAGACAATAATGATGCATTCCATGCAATTTCCTTTTCCAACTTCTTAATTCCTCCCCCTAATGTTGGAAGATTAATCTTATTAAAATGACAATTAGCAAATCATGCAATAAATACATCACTTGTCAGGGGTTTAAGATATTTAATAATTGATAAGCAATCATATCCAACATATATTCCTAATCTCTTTTGAGGACTCATCTTAGTACGTTGTAATGGAACAATTGGAACATATACTGCACATCCAAAAATTTGTAGATGGGAAATATTTGGCTCTTGGCCATAAGCTAATTGTAATGACTAGTATTTATGATAAGCTACTGTTCTAATGCGTGCAATGATGCACTATGCAAAATAGCATGTCCCTATACAGATGTAGGAAGCTTAGCTCTCACAAGTAATAGTCTAGCAATTAATTGCAAATGTTTTATAAATGATTCTGCTAAACTATTTTGTGTACGAACATGAGCTACAAGATGTTTAACATTTATCCCAAGTGACATACAATAAGTATAAAAAGTTTGGGGTTTAAATTCACCAGCATTATCAAGACGAATGGTCTTAGTTGTATAATCAAGAAATTAAATTGTGCTCTTAACTTAATTATTTGAGCAAGTAATCTTACAAATGCAAGGTTTCGACTTGATAATAAACACACGTGTGACCATCTATTGGATGTGTCTATTAATACCATAAAATATTTAAATGGTCCACTTGGTGGGTTAATATGTTCACATATATCACCATGAATTCGTTCTAAAAATGCAGGTGATTCAGTTTCCACTTTAGCTGGTGATAGTCTAATTATTAATTTGCCTTAAGGGTAAACATAACATGATAATTCACTAGACTTAAGAATATTTTGATTCTTCAATGGGTAGCCATTTGAATTTTTAATAATTCTCCTATAGATCCGGGATGACCCAATTGGTCATGCCAAATTGTAAATTATATCTGGGTTTATGAACTTCAGGTTCATTATTACATATATTTCAATAACTCGTATATGAGTATAATATAATCCAGAAGATAAAGCAGACAGCTTTTCCAATATACGTTTTTCATGTGAGACAGGAAATATGATATAAAAATATAGTATCTCATTTTTTCTATTAATCTCAATATGATAACCATTGCAATGTATATCTTTGAAACTTAATAGATTTCTCTTTGATTGACTAAAGAGGATAATGCATTATTAATTTTAAATTTTGTTTCTCTAGACAAGATAATATTTGTTCTTTTGAATCCTTTAATTAGGTTTGCAAAACCTGATATTGTACTTACTTTTGCTTCCAACATTGTTAATTTGGAAAAATATTTTCTACTTGTAAATATTGTATATGTAGTTGCACAGTTCACCAGATATAGATCTTCATTTCTTATCTTTTGAGACACTCAACATATGAAAATTGTCCATGATTCTTCATTTGAACAAAATAATTACAATAAGATAAACAAAACTTGAAATACAAAAGTTTAACTTAACAAAAAAAAAACATGAAAGATAGATAGACAAAACAATCAACATTAATTCTAAATATTCTCAAAATCAAAGGGAAGCACTTGTTACGTCGTCATTTGTGCTGATTTTCTCTTCAGAAGATTCAAAGAAGTTCACCACATCCAAATTTGTCATATTTGATGGGTCAAATATATCATTATCTTGGTATGCAAAATTTGCTTCTACAATTTTTCCTTTTTCCTTCAGGAAAGTTTGATAGAGATCAACTAAGTGTTTTGATGTACGACAAACATGGGACCAGTGCCCAGTCATTCTGCATCGAAAGCATTTATGCTTATCACTTTTGAATTTTTATCTTGTGGAGTTTTTCCTTTATGATCATCATTTGAAATGGTTCTTTTGAAATTTGGATGATTAGAACGACCACCACGGAAATAATAATTATTTCTTCCCCTGCCACAATCACAACCTCGACCATGACCACAACCTCGAACACGATTATTAAAATTTATAGAATTCACTTCAGGGAATAGTTTTGTTCCAATTGGTTGAGATTCATGGTTCTTCATCAATAGCTCGTTATTTTGTTTAGCCATGAGAAACATGAAATTAATTCATAATATTGTTTAAAATATTTCTCTCGATATTGCTATTGCATGAGCATATTCGAGGCATGAAATGTAGAAAATGTCTTCTCTAACATATTCGCATGAGTAATTTTCTCTCCTCATAACAAAAATTTGAATTGATTTTAAATAATGCAGAGTTGTAATCACTTACTAATTTGAAATCTTGGAGCCTCAAATGCAATCCATTCATAACGAGCTCTAGGAAGAATACCATTTTCTGGTGATCATATCTCTCTTTTAAATTCTTCCACAAAATACAAGGATCTTTTACTGTTAGATATTCCATCTTCAATCCTCGTGGAGATGATGACAAAGGAAAATCATAGCTTTTGCTTTTTCTTGAATGGATATTGCATTTCTCTCTTTAATTGTTTCTCCCAGGTTCATAACATCCAAATGTATTTCAGCATCAAACACTCATTACAAATAATTATTTCCATTGATGTCAAGGGTTGCAAATTCTATTTTTGTAAGATTTGCCATGATAACACTATCACAAAAAAATTGTAAACATGCAAAACCACATTTAATTTATTAATTATAATAAAGAGAAAAATGACATACCTTAAGAACCTACCTTCAACAGGAAAACGACAAGAGCTCGTGCTGAAAACGGTTTGTGAAATTGAGGAGCAAAATGACGGAAAATGGGTATACGAATACCGAAAAATTATAATATTAAAATAATTCAATAATAAAATAAATATAATAAATAAAAGAAATAAAATAACAAAAGGTAGGAAATGAAATTTTATAGAAAATCACTCAAATTTCTCTAATCCTTTCTTTTCTTTTCTCACCAATGTGTGCATTTACAACATCCACCAAATGTCACTATTTATAAGTAATTTCGTAAATAAGTGGTGAAAAAACATGGTCACTAAGGATGTTTTTTTTTTTAGACATGTGTCATTGGGACACTAAGCATAGGCATCTAATTTACACATTTTTTTTAATATTCATAATAGAATTTGATTAATTAAAATACAAATTAACCATTTATAACTTTGACAAAACTCACAGCTTTTAACAAAAATTTTGCTTTAATATTGATTTTCTTTGAAACCTTATCAATTTTGTACCATAGTTCATAGATATGTTTTATATGTTTTATAATTCATTGAAAGTTATATATGCATACTTTTTTATTTTGACAAATTGTTTAAAAAATAACAAATAAGATAATAAAGATTACAACACATTTTTAAGTTTAGATGAAATTGTAACATTGATCAAATTTTTGGGGTGAAATTTGATAAAATTGAAATGGTAGGGTAAAAATGGTACAAACTAAATATCATTGTGTTGAAAATCAATTTTATAGATAGCCCTTCTAACATTAAGTTCTAGATTTGTTGCTGCTATCATTATTCTAATAGTTGATCATTTATGAACATCATAAATAAACATTGTGGCTATGGTACCAACATTATCCACAGATCTTATAGCTAAAGTGGCATGGTGTTCAATTCTCTTCAAAAGTTTAAAAGATAAATGTAAGATTTAGGTTATGCCCTATGGTTTTGGTTCTAAAAAATCACAACAAATACAATTACTTCCAAAAATTCTTTAGATTCCTCTTGACAACTTCCTTTCTTTTTTTCCTCTTCTTTCGGTAAACAACTCAACTCCTAAACCATACGTTGTTGACATTTTACTCTTTGTTATCCAAAAATTATTCATAATGGTAAAATACTTGACTTAATCTATAAAAGAGAAACAAAAATGATAGAAAAAAACCATGGTACGCATATCGTGATTTTTTTCAATTAGATTAGGGTTTTGCGACCATGACTTACTCTAATATATTTTATAAGATATGTCAGGGTTGACATCAATCATCGTAGCATATATTATAAACCACAATTAACCCAGTCGTGGTTTATGGCTATATATATATGAACCACAATTGATGTGAGAATGTATATTATTATTGACCATATATGGTATTAATTGATGTTAGTCATAGACTATATGCCAATATACCATAAAAAATATTAGTCATATGATCTAACACTACGTACAAAGTATGACTAACATTAGTCATTGTCTATATTAATTATAATCATAGTTAATGTTAGTAATGTAAACCACAATAATTGACGTTAATAGTATAGCAATAAGCACGATTAGTGTTTATCAAGGTCTTCATAATAGGCTGTTTATCTATAATATATTTTATTTCAACAAAATTTAATCAATCAATCAAAACCCTCCATTTACCCAGACAAATTTAATTTTAATAAACTAAAACCTATTCAGATGTTTGCCTATTAATACGATGAAGAGGTGAGGTTTTTAGTTTTAATTGACTTGATTATAATTATAATTATTTCTTAAAAATATTTGAAATTGTTTGGATGTATATAAACATTAAAAAATGAAGTTAACATTCAAGAAGTTTTTTTTTTATAACATGGATTCCATCTCAAAACTAATTGGTTATGGAAGAAGTAGTCTATCTATTTTATAGAGAGTATGAGGTCCCCTCCTTATGAGACAGTTAGCTTTTCCTCACATTATTAATTGGTTTTGAAATGGAACTCTTTATTATCTAATATTTCCCTCGAGTATATACTTTTTTTCTTCTTTTTTTTTTGATAATTTGAGAGGAGGGGATTGAATTTGTAACTTCAAGGTTGATAGTACAATCATTATGTCAATAGGCTCATTTTGGCTACCTCCATATGTATACGCAACACAACATTATTATTATTATTATTATTATTATTTATTATTATTTATTATTATTTATTTATTATTATTATTATTATTATTATTATTTACAACCCTTCTTTAAACATATTCTATTCTACAACCTCTATAGTATAGTTTCTTTGATCTAATATCACATCCACACACAAAGTATCGATGCCTTATGTTCACCTTGGCCTTCTAGACTACCAAAAGACAGTTGATTTTACAATTTAACTTCACATATTGGACATGCTCACCATGTCTTTGCAAGGATATATAAGTGGTGGAGACAGTATATATAGTTCTTCACCTTCATTTTCTTCCTCCTTCGTCTCGATAGTGAGTGTGCTTCATCTCGATCAGCATCTCAGCCTCCATCCTCGTCCTTCTCCTCATCCCTGTCCTAAAGCAAGTTGTTCAAAAACCACATACTAGATAGCAATTATCTTAAACCTTGTTTTTCTTTCCCTCCTCTCTAACCCAAAAGGAAAAGAAAAAGTATGTTGAAGAGAAGCACACCAAATAAGGCTAAAAAAGTGATTACAAATACAAAATCTAATAGATTTTTGGTGTCTATCAATGTCCTTGGGAGCACAGGCCCAGTTAGGTTTGTGGTAAATGAAGATGATTTGGTTTGTGAGGTTATCAAGACTTCTCTTACATTATATGCTCGTCAAGCTCGTCTTCCTACTCTTGGAACTAATGTTGATAACTTTATTCTCTTTTGTGTTAATGATGAAAAAAGGAATGGTATGTCTTTTACAAAACCCTTGTTCCTTTAAATTCTTTTCACCATCCAAGAACTCAATTTTAATTCTTTCTTTCTTTCTTTCTAACAGCTCTAAGCCCAAGGGAAACTATAGGATCAAAGCAAGTAAGGCACTTTTTGCTATGTAAGAAGCAAGGGACTTCACATGCATTATTGCCTAATGAGAAAATCTCAGAAGAAAAGGGGAGAAATAATTGGAAGACATGGCTCAACAAATCCTTGAGTTACAAAATTCAATCTCATTGCATGCTTTAATTTTTTCTTTTTTTTGTAATATGGAAGCAAAGATTGATCGATATGTTTTATAAATAACTAAGATCAGTTCTTAAGTCCTATTTTTCGTTGTAAAACATGAAGATGGGTATATAATGAATAATTTTTTTTTTTGACACAACACTCACTAGCATACATTTAAGATGGATATTAGTTTGTCAATCCTAGTATGACCCGTCAATGGATAAAGGCACTAATTATTATCTCAAAAGTTGATAATTAATTCTTCACCCATACAATTCAATTATTGAATTTTGGTTTCATCTAATATCTCTTTTGATGAATTATAAGGCTCTATTGTCCATCTTAGCTCTTGGTAAACAATATTTTTGTAGAAAAATATATAGTTTCCAATTTTTGCTTCTATAATTATGATAAAAAGAATAAACATATGATTTTCTAATGGGAAAGTAATTTTGTTATTCTACAAAGTAGAAAGTAAGCCACTCGTTGTGAGAACGTAATAAAAGAAAATAAAAACAACTAATTTAAAACTTTTTTGAAGTTATTAATCAAACATGACTATTGATTTTTACTTTTTAAAAAAGGGAATTATCATCTTGAAAACAATTTTTTACGCTTCAACAAGAGGCGAATTAATTGTCAATATGAGCACAACTTAACTGACATAAAATATATATTTTGACCAAGAAGTTAGAGATTTAAATTCTCCCATCTACATATTGTTGAACTAAAATTTTTTTTTGCCTATAATATATATATATAAGTAGTTTGAATAAAGAAATGTCGTTACTGCGATAGACATTAGTGGAGAAGAGGAAGTAACAAGTTTTATTATTATAAAAAACTAGAAAACGAAATATTTCTTTAATAGAAAAAATAGGTGTCCATGTCAGCTTTCTATTGATAATTAGCTGAAAAATTAATGAAGAGATCAAGGATGTAAACTTTCCTTCCATTTTCTTTTTGGAAGTAATTAGTAATACATGACTTTACAATTTTTTTTCTTTTAAAAAAGAAATCATATATATTATTTTGAGAACATGTTTTCATTCTCCATCAAATGGTGAGCTCATTGTTATGCGATAATTATTTTCTTGGAGATGCTTTTGAATTATAGAGCATATAATATCAAATTAGAGAATTCTATTCGTTTTTTTGGAGAAAACTAATGTACGTTTAGGGCATTAGATGCTTTCTATAATGATTAATTAGTTTTCAATAAATCCAACCCTTTCCTTTATGTTTTTGGGGTCTGATTTTCTTGTGTTCTTTTCAAGGGGAATATATAATTAAAGTGAAAAGAATGAGATTAAATCCTGAATAAAATAGTGAGAGATCGTCCATTAAATTTTTTCTATAAAAAATTATAACAGATCAGAGTATCTAAACGAGCATAGTTGGGTAGCTAAATCGTCTACTATCCTTTCTTAGGTTAGTTAAGTCACTACATCATTAATATCTTTTCTTAGGTCAATAGTTTTGATTCTTCACTCGAAATGTATTTGTTAAATGAAAAAAAAAGTTATTAAATTAATATTGGAAAACATATACTTCTATTATAATTTTATTTATTCGATTTTAAAATTTATGACTATAAAGTATTTGGATCGTTAGAATGGAATCAAATTACTATGAAATTTGTTAGTTGGAATCTAGATTACTAGGATTAATTCTTGTGTTTGAGATGTAGGGTTAGATTTACTGAATTTCTAATGTATGTGTTTGGATTGTAGGGTTGAATGTGTTGGGTAAAAAAGTAACTACTTCATTTTACTTTTGTGATAAAAGTATTAATAAATAAATAAAAAGTAAGGGAGAAAAGAGAGAAGCAAGTTAGAGAGAGAGAGAGAGAGAGAAAGAAAAAAAAAAAAAAAAAAAAAAAAAAAAAAAGAGTAACACAATAACTTTTTTATTAAAATTTTTAAAAAAAAAATAAAAAAAGAATAAAAAAAAAAAAAAAAAAAAAAAAAAAAAAAAAGAGTAACACAATAACTTTTTTATTAAAATTTTTAAAAAAAAAATAAAAAAAGAATAAAAAAAAAAAAAAAAAAAAAAAAAAAAAAAAAGAGTAACACAATAACTTTTTTATTAAAATTTTTAAAAAAAAAATAAAAAAAGAATAAAAAAAAAAAAAAAAAAAAAAAAAAAAAAAAAGGTTCACCCGAAACTTTTGGGGAAGAAGGTTTGGTGGACACATTTCAAGTACGTTGGAACCTTGAGTTGAGGCCCTATTTGTTTCACGGAATTGCATTGGGTTTTGGCATTGAATAATAATCAATTTATCCATGTTTGGTACATGGGTATTAAAAGTTAAAACCCTGCATAATAAATATAGTAGATAAAAAAGTGCCTTAAACCATGGGATCTTTTAACTTTTTGCTTGCATGGGACATTATCACATGAGATTTTATCAGGAGAGAGAGTATTATTTGACAAAATCGAGAGATTTCTTCTTTCTTCAAGCATGTTTAGAAGTGATTTAAAGACGGTTAAAATCATTTTTTTTTTATTTTTAGACTAACTGTGAAATATATTTTTAATATTTCAAAAACTAATTTTGATGATATGAAGATTACATAAGAGTATAAAATTGACAACTAAGTTAATTTGAGTAATTAAAAATATGTTTTCAAGTAATTTTTAAAATGATAAAAGTGATTTTGATCATCTTAAAATTACTGCCCATTCCCAAACACACATTTCATCTTACAAAACCAGATTTCTTTCTTCCTCATTACAGAGCACAAAAAACCTCCTTCCTCATCACATAGCAAGAAAAGTTTCTTGCAAGGTGCATACTTTTTTCTCATTCTTTATTTCATTTGTTCTTCTTTTCATATTTTTATAGTATTTTGGCGTAGACATGCTTAAAAATTTTCAATTCTCTTTTTACTTTAATTTTATTAGCCTTTTTGTAGGGAATTGTGAACAGTGTACAGTCTGCTTGTTTTGTATGGTTGTTAGCAATGGGTGTGACTTTTGTAGGTTAAAGTACAATTTCCATTCAAGTTGTGTGTAGGTGTGTTAATGCTTGGTGCTTTATATCTATGTAAAAATTCCCTCATTTTGTTAACAGCAGAGAAATGAAATATAGTAGTAATGGATTGACCTTCCTTGTAGAGTTGTTGTTTTTTTTTTTTTTTTTTTTTCTAAGTGATAGGGAGTAAATGAACGAATTGCATGGGTGGATTTTGAATAATAAAAAAAACATCGTGCATAAGCAATATCAATGTGGATCTTAATTATTAAACTTTGAAAAACTTTGATGACTTTAATATATTTATAATTTAATTAAGATTCATATTGATATTTTTATTTTACCTCAATCAAAAAAACATAACAACATTTTTCTATTTATATAATTAACCATATAAAAAAATATAGGGTGGGATTTATATTTTGATTTAAAATGTAATTTTTATGCTTGGTAACAAAAACCAATAAGTAGAAATAAAAGAGAAAAAAAAGTTATGTAGAAAATACATAGTCAAAACTTTTATTTTTTTAAACATAATTGAATGTATTATATATAATAATTGTATAAATAATTTTTCTAGCCATTTTAAAATTTTGGTTAACTTCGTAAACATATTTTTTTAATGAAATATGTAAATTTCAGAAAAAAAACTGTAAAACAAACATATATTTTTAATATCGAAACATTAATGATGCATATCTAAACACAAATATTAGTTATCCTAAATATTTAAAATCTAGACATTCAAGTCTCAGATATTTAATATTTATACCTATGAAATAATGTTTGCAATCTAAACGGTCCTAAGAGTTTGACATGTGTGGTTAATTTCAGTATTAAAAAGAATTTGGAGATGGAAGAAGGGAGAGAAAAAAACAAAAATTACAGCTTTGGTGAGAGGGAGATCAGATTGAAATAAGAGAAGATTGAGCGAGTACGTAGGTCATTATATTTGAGGGACTTTCTTCAAAGGTCTATCTTAAAATTGGCCCAACAACAAAGTCTTAGACAACTTGGAAGCACTTGGCTAGGTAAGTATTATTTAGTTTGAGTGGCAATGTCCTTGGGAGCACAGGACCAACTAGGTTTGTTTAAACAAATTTAGGTATTTTGGGGGATTGTTAAACAAACAAATTGAACATTTGGGCAATTAAGTACCATGGATTAATTGAGGAGACAGAAGGGTAATTTGATGGTTTGATTAATAGGTGGTATGTAAGGATAAAGAGTTAGTCTAAATGGTTCAACAAGTTTACGTTAATTCCCTTTTGGAAGAATTACCCATGATTTACCTTATGATTAATTTTGAAATTTCAGATTGAACCGACGTTGGAATAGGTTACGTCCAAAGTGTGAACGATAGTAATTCTGAAAGTGATTTATTTTACTAAATATTTTATTATCTAACTTAATATTATATAGAATGTTAAAAAATTCATGATAATGTATGTTTTAGAAAAAACTCTACGTGATATCCATAAAATGTTACAAATTTTTTAGTAATATTATGTTTAAGAGACATCAAAGCAGGTTTTGTTTTAAAGAGTTTCTGAATAATGAGAAATGGTGGCGACTGCCGTGCATCTCCCCCTTACGACCGCCGTCGAGCAGAGGGCCACCACTGTGGTTCCTTGCTGTCAGTAGTTGTGGTTCCCGAAAACTCTGTTTTTTGGTAAATTTTCCTGATCGTCAAAATTTAGAATGAATCTGATTGTTGCTGGAATATTTGTTTGGAATGGTAGATTGAAGGTTTATAGGAATTTTAAGATCAAATGTGAGCTGTCCGGGAACCTTAAAGGTTGTTAAGGTGAGATTTGTGGGTTTCTTGTGGAGTTTTTGGCTTGTGGGTGGTTACCCATTATGTTTTGGATTAAATTCACTTTACCCTTATTGTTTTAATTATAGATTTGGTTTGTGAGGTGTTTTAGTGTGCTGTCCAGCGTTATTAAAGGGTGAATTTTGGTGAATTCCGTAAGTAATTGAACTTTTATGGCCTATTTGAGTGCTGTAAATTATGTGTTGATGCTTGATTGTGGTCTGTGTGCCGGTTGGCTTACTTAATCGAGGTATTGAGGGGATCTGAATCCAGCCACATTTTGGTTAGTTTTTGTGGTGGATGTAGGTCCTCAATATTGAGGTTAAATTCGGTTAATGTCTTAGGAGTTGATTCAGAAATTTTGTCCAAGATAAAGAGGAGTTTGGATTTGCTTTTTGAGTTAAAGTAATTTATTACTAGAACTGCCTTCGTGCTAGGTGATATAGTTAGTATGATGTGGCTGGTTTTTCTGAGGTCATGTTTTTTTTTTTTTTTTTTTGTTATTTACTTGATGTGAGAGGATATCTTGCATGATGATGTATGGGACCTTTATATATGTTACCAGTACTTAGTAATAATTACTCTCTTATTGTAGTTGCATATTCATAGAGGTTTTGTATTCCTTCGGGATCACCAAAAGTTTTATGTTTCTTTGGGATCACCAGAGGTTTTGAACCAAAGGTTATGTGTATCCTTCAGGATCCACTAGAGGTCTTGTATTTCCTACATGATTCATCAGAGGCATGTGATTTCCTTCGGGATTCACTAGAGGTTTGTGGATACAACTCACCTACGATAGGATGGGTTTAATAACTCACGCAATTTGTTATTATGAAACTTGAATTATACTCGTTCCACTAGCATGTTGCACTTATTGGGCTTAAATGCATAGTTTGACCCCGGTACTGGGGTTACTTGTTGGGTATTTATATACTCACCCTTTTATTATGTTATGATTCTCAAATAAGAGAAAGGATGCACCGGCAAAATCTATGAGAATGCCATGAGACCAGAAGTAGCTTTTGCATAGTTATCATGTTTTGAACCAGTCGTGGTGTCCAAACTATCTGAAATTTCATTGCATTGTCGTTAATAAAGTATTTCCAAAAGTTTATATTTTTATCCGTTTTATCATAGAAATACCCCGAACTAAGGCCTTTTGTTATTTAAACTTATGTTTTAATTGGAAGTACTTACTTTATAAAAAGATTAATTTCTTTTTTCTATCAAGGTTAGTTGTCTAGTACCTACCACCATTTCACTATGTGTCCCACAATATGTACATTTAACTAGACAATAAAGTGTATGTTGTAATGTGAAAGTTAAATTCATGAAAGTATAAAGGAAGTTTAAAAGTAAGAAAGGTTCGGACATATTAAATTTCATTGTATGTTTGAAAACTATTGTCGTCACATCTCATCCTTAGTTCAATAATATAATCTAGGATAGAGTGTAATAAGTTAGAGATAAGTTTGACTATTTCTTTTAATTATTATTATTTTAGATATTTTTAATTAAAAAGAATCTCCACCATGGTACGGAGCTTGTGATATTATATAACTATCAATTTCCTTCTATAAATCCAACTCCAAAGTTTTTAAAAACCGGGCTCTTTTTAAATCTTATTTTGGTCTAGCCTGAACATTGAATAATGTTTTATTTTGGTCCTTAAACTTTTAAAATTGTTCATTTGAGTCCCTGAACTTTTTAAAAGGTAATTATTTTGGTTCCTACAATGTTAAGATTTTGTTAACTCTTTAATGAAATGGCTAGGTGACTTGTATTTTTAGATGACTAGATTACCATAAGTTATCTACACTAAAAAATCTAGAGTTTCAATTTTGAATAGGGTGGCAAAGTGGGAGAATTTAAAAGACATTTTTAGTTCAAAATTTTAGTTGTTCAGTATTTTGGCGTGTTGGTTGTTAGCATTTTACTTCACCTTCATCTTGCTCAATACATATGGAGTCTAGTCTTCAAAAAAAACAAGCTCTCTCACATTTCTGTTGAAGAGTTAACATAGTTTTGATACTAGGGACTAAAATAAACATTTTTAAAAGTTTAAGGACTAAAATGAATGTTTTTTTTTTGAAAGTTTAGGGACCCAAGTAGAACAAGATTCAAACTTTACGGACTAAAATAGGATTTAAATATTTTTTTTAGTTTTCAAATTAAGACATGTGTTTTAGAATATTTGTAAAAAATATGTAATAAAGCAATAAATAAACTATATGTTGAAGGGTCTATAAGTTTATAATTTTCAAAAAATAGAAAATAAAACACAAAGGTCCCATTTGGTAACCATTTCGTTTTTTGTTTTTGGTTTTTGAAAATTAAGCGTATTTCCTCCATATTTCTTTAAGTATAATGGTTGAATTCTTAGTCAAATACCAAAAAACAAAAACAAAATTTTAAAAGCTACTTTTTTTAGTTTTCAAGATTTGTCTTGGTTTTCTAAACCATTAGTAAAAAAACTAAACAACAAAGGAAGAAATTTGAATGTAGAAGTAGTGTCTATAAGCTTAATTTTTAAAAACAAAAACAAAAAATGAAATAATTATCAAATGGGCCAAAAATAATAATTAAACCAATCCTAAAAACTATATATACTTTTATATATAAAACTTAATTTTCAAATATTAATAATCAAATAGTTATCAAATAGGAGTTAAATATTTTTATACGATTTTCATAACTGCGGACGGACAAGAGAGGCAATCGCCCATATCAATTCCAAATATGCCTTTGAAAAAAGTGCATTAACTTCTCACACTTTACACTTAATTAATACTGTCAATGCAAATATTTTCACAATAACGATAAATATTTTTACAAAGTTCAACTCATTAAAATATATATCATCAATAAAAAAATCTACCTACATTATTGTCGTAAATAAAAAGAAAAAGAAAAACATTCCCATGAACCAAACAATTCAAGCAACTATCATAATTGAATATGTGTGTTTCATTGGTTTGGTTTAGTTGAGTTGGGCCTTTATGTGACCTTTGTTGGGGCCTACCCATTTTGTACCAATTTCAAAATTTTGGGCCCAAAATTAGGATATACCGAAGAAGAATGGCAAATTGAAGCACTAAATGGCTAGAAAGATAGTGTCATTTTGAAATATGGGGTATTTTAAAGAATAATGTTATTTAAAAAAAAAAATTCGAAAAATAGGGTTACTTAGAAACTAATGACAAAAATAGGGTGGTTTGGAAAATAATTTGTAAATTGGAGTGGTGAAATCGTGTACCCGATACACGATTTCAGGCAACTTTGCTACGTGGCGGTCGTTGTGTAAGTAAGTCGTCGACCGAGTTCAGGAGTGTTGACCAAACTCGTGGACCCGGTCCACGATTTCAACCAAACTCGTGGACCCAGTCCACGACTTCAACCAAACTCGTGGACTCTCCACGAGTTTGCCCCAACCACACCAAGTATCATGCTAAAATTGCGGGGAAGGAGGAATGAGCAGTTTACGCTTTAGTAGCTACCGTTTTAGCTCTAGTATTCACAGGATTTCAAGGAATGGAATATTATCAAGCACCCTTCATTATTTCGGATAGTATTTATGGTTCGAGTTTTGATCAAAAAGACTTCTTACCCCCGTTCTTTTCCCGTGATACGTCCAAAATCGTCCAGTTTTTTTCCCATGATAAATAAGTTAATTAATTAATTAGCCACTTAAATAAAATTTTGCTTATTACTTGTGTTCATAAATTATTGTTTAGTTTCATTGATTCTTAATTTTTGAAAATGTAATGGAAAATCATTAATTCATTTAGTTAAAGATAAAAAGTTAATACAAATCAGAAAATTTAAATACAAATCAAGTGCCACATGGTGGTCTTCTTCGCGCACGTTGTCCACGATGAGGCACAGGCACTTCAGTTTGTTGTTGCTGGTGGATTACATCGTCGATATCCTGTTGGGTGACGACAGATGGAAATTCATCGTGTCCATAATATTCCTGTTGATGGCCAGAACCGGATGCAATGTCTGGTTGTAATATGGGAGGTTCTTGGTCATCGGGTTGCTCTGGAACACCTTCGTCACGTTGTCTCTATCGTCTACGACGAATACGTTTTCGATCAGTATCAGCAACATTGAGCCTCCTTGTATGTTGAATGATTTCTTCAACATTTACCATGTTTTGCTCACACATTGAACTTAACTCTAGTAAATTGTGTTCTAAGGAGTAACTGTGCACATCGTGGACAAAATTATTCTGCACGATAAAAAAAATATATATAAGTAGAAAAGAATATTCCTAACATGTAATTGAAAAACACTACATAATAAGATGCTTACCATGCAGTAATAGTAGGCACCGTCAGGTGTAATAAATCTTCTTGTGATAGAGTCGTACTAGGACAAATAGTCATTAGACACATCCGACTCGTTTATTATTTCTCCTTGTGCACAGCGGCCATGACGTGCACGCCAAAATGATATATATTCTGCATGAATTTGACACCAATTTTTGTCGTGTTTACCTCTTAAATCGATTTGGTGTAGTTGAGGGAGTGTATTACACAACGTCGGTACTGTTTGCTAATTGTATTGACAAAGAAATTAATATATACAGAAAGTAATACCTGGCACTGAGTGGACGTCCTATGAAATGTTCAGGAGGTTGTAATTGGATTTGTGGTGCAACAATGCTAAATCGATCATAGGCCCATACTTGAAGTAGTATCAGTGGGCCTGCTATATCCAAAGCTTGTGCATGACTGGCTCGACATAATTCTCTGTACAGCCATGCAAGACAAGCACCACCCCACGAATAATTACCAGCTTGCTCAAAACTTGCCAGTAGTGGGAGGAACATTAAGTGCACCAACGTGTTGGATTTGTCAGCAAACAGAAAGCCTCCGATAAGCTGCATAATATATGCCCGTGCATACCTCTGTATACTGACGTCATCGGCATCAGGAGACAATTCTATAAATTGAGAGGCTAACCACGGGAGACTCAACCTTGAGCCTTTTAAGTCAAGTGGTCGAACGCCTAAGAAATCTTCACAGATCTGTTTCCAATCATGCTGCAACGAACCAGTAACAGGTTCTCCGTCCACTAGTAGTCCAAATTGTACTGCAATGTCCTGCAGCGTGATGGTGCATTCCCCACCAGGCATATGAAATGTGTGGGTCTCTGGTCTCCAGCGCTCTACTAAAGCAGTAATGAGGTGCCAGTCCAACTGTATGAATCCAATTTGTGCAACCCCAATAAAACCGGCCTGTTGTAGATAAGGCACTATACGGTATAGTATGCTGGGAAACTGCCTCTCTTCTCCGACAACATAGTACCACGGTGGATGCATTATCCCATACCGTCTATGATCGGTGAGTGTTTTGAAGATATAGCTGAACAGGGTTAGATGGACCAGGATCCATATTCAACACTGTTAAAATAAACAAAATTCATTACAATGTTAAATAAACGAAATACATTACAATATTAAATAAACCAAATTCATTGCAATATTAAATAAACGAAATATATTACAATGTTTAATAAATGAAATACATTACAATGTTAAATAAACGTAATACATTACAATGTTTAATAAACAAAATTCATTACAATGTTAAATAAACGAAATACATTGCTTGCTAAACTATGAATGACTCGAAGATGAAGCTCCTAAATTATGGAGTGGACAGGTACGCTTGTTATGCCCTGATCCCTTGCATATCCCACATCGAACTTTCGTGCCTGCCTCGTGCCAATCCATCTCATTATGAATTCGCGAAGTTTTGGGTCTACCATGCTCCTTTAATAAGTTTGCATTAGGATGCACTTCCGTAAATGATAACTCTGGCCAATAGTCAGGGTGCTGTATTGGATGGAAGCGACATTCATAGCATAGCTTTAAATGAGACAATTTATAGTATTCATCAATCAGATGCACGTATGACAAACGCATGTAATTACAAATTGCAATTACATGAGAGCATGGAATCTTGAACGACTGCCATTTGTTACAAGAACAAGTCCCCTCTTTCAGGCACACTACTTGTATGTTTTGGCCTTTGTAGGGAGAAACCATACTGATGCCAGTTCGAACTTCAAAACTTTGTGTTTCCCTGTCAACTGACGTCATTGTATGTGCAGTTGCTCGTTTCTCCCACCTTTTAAGCTTTCTCATGGCATATTCTGTGTACATGTCCCCATGATCGAGTGCTTCACTTATTTCTTGTCTACGACGTTCAAAGTATAAGATTGTCCGATAAAATGTTAACCTAACAATCGATGTGATCGGTAACATTCTAGCTCCTTTAAATACCCCATTCAAACATTCAGCTGCATTGGTTGTCATCCACCCAAAGCGATACCCATTATCGTGTGATTGCGTCCATTTATTCAAATCTACATCAGAAAAATATTCAAGACACTTAGGGTTCAATTTCTTTAACTCTTTCATGTTTCGAATGAACTTACGTCTTTGGTGTTGATTTCCAGCCCTAAACACCAAATCTTTAAGTTGCTTTGATTTGTATTTGGAATTGAAATTACTCGCAACATGACGTAAACAATAACGATGACATGCTTTAGGTTCAGCCCAACCAATTTCCTCGTTGTTAATTGCTGCAATGATCCCTCTGTGTCTATCCGAAATTAAGCAAATCCCTTCTCGTCAGTAACATACTCGTGCAATGCCCACAAAAACCATGACCAACTAGATGTATTTTCCCCTTCAACAATAGCAAATGCAAGAGGAAATATATGCCCATTCGAGTCAATAGACAAAGCAGTGAGCAATTTCCCTTTATACTTGCCGTAAAGATGGGTTCCATCTATTTGAATTAAAGACCTACAGTACTTAAACCCTTCAATTGCAGGATCGAATGCCCAAAAAACACGACCAAATATAGTTTTACCAGGCACATCAGAAGGGAGAAAATGCCAATCTACTCGTGTACTAGGATTGTAGTGCACAGCAGCATTCAACCAGTACGGAAGTTCTGAATACGATTTCTCCCAATCGCCGAAGACTGCAATCAAAACTTTTTTCTTAGCTTCCCACACATGTCTGTATTTGACGTTATATCCGTACTGTTTTTTAAGTGCTTCTTGTAGTACTGCCACAGGCACACTAGGATCAGCTCTAACTAAATTTTGAATTTCAATGCTCATGAAATTAGAATCAAGTTGTGCATTATCTTGTGCCAATTCTGTGTATAAACAAGTATGGTTCTGTCCAAGTTTAGTAATTTCAAACATCCCATGGATTTTGCGCCGACATGCATGCAACCTCCACCTACAACCTTCATCCCATTGCTTGCATCGCACGTACCAAATATCTTGGTTCGATTCCACCACAGATACTTGGTAGTGTTCAGTCACACAATATTTTTTTACTGCCATTTGTAGGTCTTCTTTCGTATCAAATAACATTCCTTTTTGTATTATACTAGAGTTATCTGTACATTTTCCCCTTTCCTCCAAGGTTGATCCTTGTTCACAAACTGAATCAGTAATTTCCCATTCTATCTGTGTAAATATCTCCGACTGAACCAACTCATTTTCATTTTCTATATTTCCTTCTTCTCCAAACAATTCATCAATTTCTACATCAATGTCACTATCCGCACAATTTCCAGCTTCAATAATAACTAAATCTTCTGGACGAAACAACATATTTAAATTCATTTACGACTGTAAAGGTTAAAAAGAAAAATTAGTCCAAATCTACCCAAAATTATAAACTCGTGGACCCGGTCCACGAGTTTACTACCCAATATAACTAATTTCCCACCACATTATTTACCAATAATTATTCCTATAACAATAAACACCGAATAATAATCAATACTAAAACCTAAATTTTTAAAATTTATTCATGCATGCAAAAGGGGTATTTTAAAGAATAATGTTATTTAAAAAAAAATTCGTAAAATAGGGTATACATGTACAAATTTATTCATTCATGCAAAACAAAACGTATATAACTATTGCATATTTATAAGATAATTAGAAAGGAAAATGTATATGCATACGTATATGGCGGCGGCGGCGGTAGCAGCGGTGGTACTGGCGGCGGCGGCGGCAGTGGCAGTGGCGGCGGCGGCGGCGGCGGCGGAACGAAAAAAAGAAGAGAAATGACAGCGACAATGACAAACGAGAACTCAAATAAGAGAAATGAGAGAAATGAGGAAAGAAATGAAGAGTGAAAGGAGAGATATGAGGAGAGAAATGAAGAGTGAAAAGAGAGGAATGAAGATGGTGGAAATGAGAGAAGTGAGGATGGTTATCGGCCGACTGGGATTTATAGAAGGAAACTCGTGGACTCGGTCCACGATTACCGCGTCCACGAGTTCAGTCAATGCATGCTCTGCATGCAGACTGCCCCGCTGACACACGTACATGATTCACAGGAAATCGTGGACCGGGTCCACGATTTCATAACCCCATTTTTTAAATTTCTTTCTCCCCACCCTATTTTTGGAATTCTTTTTGAAAAAAACATTATTTTAAAAAAAAAATTCTGAAATATGGCCTAATGAACAAAGCTAATAAATATGGCGAATTTGATTTTTTCTTTTTTTTTTTAAGAATATTTTTGTCCCTAAACTTTCATGAAACTTTCGTTTGTAACGATTTAGTCTCTATATTTTGAATTGTGTAACAACTTAGTCCCTGAACTTTAGTACGTAACAATTTAGTCATTGTACTTTCAAATTTGTAACAATTGAATTCCCAACGTAAACAAATTTATCAAAATTAGATATCAATTTTGATCATTTTATAATATAGACTTTAAAAATATTGAGTCTGTAATTTTTTTATCAATTTATTTATGTAAAAAAAATCTCATTAAATCTTAATACTAATTTCTACAATAAGGATTAAATCACTACAAATTTTAAAGTATGAGGACTCAATTGTTATATAGTAAAATTTATTGACTAAATTGTTACAAAACTAAAAATACAAAGACTAAATCATTATAAAAACAATCTCTAAAAGTGATTTTTATTTATCTTTTTTCTAATTAGACCCTGGACTATTTAAATCTGTTGAGCCTAAAATTATACCCAGTAATGGGCATTTTAGTCTGTCTCATTATTTATATTAACCATCATTTCATATTTGGTTGTTTATACAACAAAAAAGTTTGTTGACTATCGTTACAAAATGACTATTTAAAGTTAGGTCCTTCAATAAATTACACAAGTTTTGATATATAATTGTTCATCATCAAATACCATAGTTTAAATGAGCATAACTCAACTAGGCTATAGATATATTAATAACTAAGAGGTCTATAGTTTGATTCTTTCATCCTCTATTTTACTAAATAAATAATAATAATTTAAATAGTTACCTCTTAATAACTTTACCACTACTTATTTTGTTCCCTTGGTTTTTTTCGACGTGGGTCTCAACCTGCCCCCTCAAGAATGTGTATTTTCTTTATTTTTTGAATTGAATGAGCAAATATCCCAGAGAAAGCAGTTCGTTATCAGTCCTCAGCTTTCAAACTTGCTCTCTTTTCCTTCCTTTTCGAACAAAGTTTTGAACACAAAATTCCTAAACCACCAACTCTGATACTATCTTAAATCATCGATTAACCCAAAAACTTAAGTTGATGGGTGAATGTAAATTTAATATTGTATGTTATGTACAATTTCGAACCAGTCAAAAAGCCAGAAATAACAACTGGGCCAAGAGAGTTACATAGCCCAAGAAACGAACTTCAGACTGGCTAGAGGTAGACCGGGGAGAGTTCCAATGAATAAAGGAAAAGGGGTTTGGGCCCAAAAGAGCCCAATTAGGCCCGCTTTGGCCTTAAGAGTCAAAGTTGAGGCCAAATTGGGTCTTTTTGGAGAAAGGCTTAGCTCGGCCCATCCTCAAAGGCCGAGGCCCAACCACCTCTTTAATGAGGCCAATCCGGATTGGCCCACTTGTTTGGAACATTCACAGCGACTGAGCCTTGGCCCTATGAGTCTGACTTAGGAGTAGGAAAAGGAAAGCAAACCTCCTTATCCGAAAGGGAAAGGAAGACCTCTGAGGGCTAGTTATAAATAGGACACACTAGTAAATGAAAGGTAAGCTCAACTGCTCCTTAAAAACTACTTGCTTTGACATTTGTGCAAAGTACTGACTTAATCATTGGAGTGCCTGTGGCAAACACCGCATCATTGTGCTATTTTGATTGTTTTGTAGGTAAGCTCAACTCCTCCCTAAAAACTACCTGCTTTGACCGTTGTCAGCACGTGAAAGTCAGAGAGTTCGCTTGGCCGAATTTTGCCATCAATATTATGTATCATCTAACAGCTAGTTTATCTGTCACCTTTTTTTCCTTCCTAAAGTATATCATCCCCAGTTTTCTTGGAATAGTTGCAAATTATAAATAGTTTATTTAAATATTATATAGTAGATTTGTTCAAATAAACAATCTGTTCAATATATAATCTTTTAAAATTATTGTTATGTTACACCAATTTATTCTACTTAACATATTTTTATCATTTTACTCAGATATGATATATTTTGTATAATTTTAGAGAAGATATATATCAACTAAACATAAAGAGTGTGTCTAATATATGGTCTATTAGACCATTGAGATAAACTTAATTTTATCTTTTAGCTTAGAGAAAATTAATTTTAACTAGAACTGTTTTTACATATATAAAATAAGCCAATTTACTTACAAATATAGTAAAATGATAAAATCACTATCTATTCATGATGGTAGTCTATCACTATGTATCAGTTTGACAAGATTTTTTTTTTTTTGTATTTAAAAATATTTTTAGCAGTTTTGTCATTTAAAACAATTATTCATTTAACTATTCCTCACTTTATCTTTTTTTTAGTTTAGAGAAAATTAATTTTGTACTTAAACTGCCAATTTGATCAAATTAGACCTTAAATTTGGATAAATATTGCAAATTTTACTTCCTCATAGGTATTCTTTGTCAAAATCATTTGATAAATTATTAGACACATACATGGTAAAAAAATAAAAATAAATAAAAATTGAGAGCACAAGTGAACTTAGCTCAATAATAATTGGCATGATCTTTTCTAGAAGTTGAAAATTCAATCTTCATCCCAACAACCATATGTACTTGGAAAAATATTTAAAACCTTAAAGAAAATAAAAGTGAAATAGTACTATGTTTTTAACCTATGTGAGTTTTGATAGATTTGTTCCTGAACTTAATTTGTGTAAGGTTTATTTACTGGGGAATTGCATTGAGTAGCAAATTTTGCTTACATATTAGCATTTGTGTCATCAGTTTTTAAAATATTGCAAATATGGCAAAATTTGTTTAAAATAATATATATGATAAAAATCATTTTATTTGATTTTTTCCTATTTCAAAAATATCCTCATCTATTCAAACGTGTAAACTGGGTAGGAATTAGCTCACTGTCGCTTCTCATAAAGTGCTTATCATAACTTTTCAAGAAAAGTGACAGAGAGCTAATTTCTTCCGATAAGTTCAAACTTATTAGGAAGGAAGGTCTCTGTTATTTTCCCATAAAGTTGGTCATCAGAACTTTACGGGAAAAGTAACAAAGAGAGTTTGTGATTGTCATTTAATTGCTAATTGATTGACATTTGATTGCTATCCATTTATTATTTGATAGCTAGTGTTTGCAATTTCTATCTGATTGTTATTTGATTGCTATTTGGTTGTCATTTGATTCCTATCTGATTGCTATTTGATTGCTATCTGGTTTGAACTTTATAGGTAAATGCGATGAGAACTTATTAGGAAGAAAATGTGTTTTGTGACTTTTCCCATAAAGTTCTGATTAGATATTTACGGGAAAAGTCATAGAACACATTTCCTATTTGATTGCTATCCGTTTTCTATTTGATACTTAGTGTTTGTGATTTCTATCTACTTACCATTTGATTTTTATCTGATTGCTATTTGATTGCTATCTGGTTGTCGTTTGATTCCTATCTGATTGTTATTTGATTGCCACTTGGTTGCCATTTGATTCCTATTTGATTGTTATTTGATTGCCACCCAGTTGCCATTTGATTCCTATTTGATTGCTATTTGATTGCTATCTAGTTTGAACTTTGCAGGTAGATGCGATGATAACTTACTAGGAAGGAAATGTGTTCTGTGACTTTTTCCATAAAGTTCTGATCAAAATTTTACGGGAAAAGTCAAAGAGAGCTAATTCCTTCCTAATAAGTTTGAACTTACCAAGAAGGAATTAGCTCTCAGTGACTTTTTCATTCACTTTGCGAACTTCTATTAGTAAGAGTATATCAAGCATGTTCATGATGAGAATTCTACAACGAAAGTTGGGACATACTTGAAAGATTGTTCTTATATGAATCCAACCATTGGTCCATTACATGTACCTGAAGCAACTATTATAAAAAGTAAGACAAAGAATATTCAAGAGGTTTTAACACATCTTTAAAAAGTTAGCTAATATACAAGAAGAGATAAAGATTTTTTAGCGTGAATTTATGTATAATTTTAGTTCAATGAGTCTAGAAGAGAATGGACTGGAGATGACATGGAAAAAGTCATATAGTTTGGAAGATGACACACCCAAAAAAAAAAAAAAAAAATATGCTAGTGAAGAAAGTGTTGTTAAGTGTACGTTGCATCGGAATATGTGATGTCAAACGTTATCAAACTTGTACATTGAAAAGCACTTAAAAAGTTCTTTATTCGCCTTTAATTTAGGAATGATTTTATTAGATATAATGTTATTTGCTAGTGGTTTTTAGCTGATTATGAGGAAAATAAGATTTGGAGGCGAAAAGAACCAAACCAAGCCAAAATCGAACAAAAAATTGAAGAAAGGACAAAAAAACGATAAAACAAGGCAGCATGATTTTTTAGACATTCAAGAGTGTCGCGATGTCATAGGCAGTGTTATAGTGCTGATTCGGTGCTACAATACAATGCTAGGGACTAGGTTTTATTGATGGTCAACACCATGTTGCTAGCTTGCCTAAAGTGAAAATTCTGCATTGTTTTTAAGTTCTTGGCCTTCAAGTTTCCAAAATCTTGGAAAATTCTACATTTTTGGAAAGTTTTGCAATCCCAAAGCACGAAAATTAGAGAGCTTAAGAGTGTGAGTTTGCTATCAAAAAGAGAAGGAAAAGAGTTTAAGGTCGATTGAGATCCCTAATGTAAGCCCCACACTTAACTTTGGAAGATGGCAAGTAAGAAGTTGGATGATTAAAAAGTGATGGTCGGGAGCTTTTGACTTGAAGTAGTTTGTTGGTGAGGCTGCTGTGCATTGGTGAGGCTGGTGCCGTGCGTTGGTGAGGTTGTTGGGCAGGCAGCATGCGTTGGCCAATGCTAGCTTAGCAGGCATTGGAGGAAGCATTGTGTGGGGTGTGCGTCCAAATTTGCTGTGCGTTCAAGCCAGCAACCAAGTATGCTAAAGGAGGTTGCGTTACTTTGTTTAGTGGAAAATTAAGTTAAATAAAATAAAGGAGAAAGTGGAAGTAAGTCGGCAGTTTAATTAACTTGCAAGAATGAGCTTCCTATCATTTTAAGCATATTCAGAAGCTCCAACTGACTTCATTTCACAGCTAAGCGATGAAGAGAGGTAGAAGAAGGTGTCTAGAGCAAATTTCAGTAGAATTCTGATTGGTTTCATAGTGAAATTGAAGCTGGAACAGAAGGTTTGATTGCTGTTGCGCAATTTGAGGTCTGGTATTTTGGAGAAAAGCGAGCTGAGGAGATTGAATTTAGGGCTGAAATTTTAAGGTCAGTAAGTTAACTCAATTCTTACCAACTCCTATGAAGGATGTTTGAGCTGAATTTGAAGAAAAATATGTAAAATATTAGGTGGAAGTGACTGTTACAGATTTGCTGAGCGATTTGGAGCAGCTCGAAGTCAATTAGGAATACCTGTCGAACGAAGAGGAGTTAAGTTTTGAAATCTTGAGGTAAGCTAGAAAATCTATTTCTTTGTAAGTTTGTAGAAGAGAAGAAGTTCTAATTTTGGTCGAAAATGTGATTCTTAATAGATAGAAGTGAGAATAGAAGTAAAGTCAAAAACTGAGGTAGTTGGGTGTCACTGGAAACGCAGCGACATGAAGAGTTTAAGCGTGAGCAGTGAGACAGGTGTCGTTGGTATCGCTGAAGGCTTTGCATCTCACAATTCATGCTGGGTATCGCTAGTATCACTGATCATATAAGTCTCGCTGGTCTCGCTAGTTAAGGCATCACTAGTACAGTTTTACCCATAACTCAGTTTCGGTAGTAGTCTCACTAGTTGTGTGAAATCTCGTTTATTAATGATTATTTAGATGAAGACTGGTCTCGGTGGTGCATCATTGAATAAGTGTAAATGTATATGCTTATTGGTTGGTAAAAGGGAATCTTAGGGAAGTCTAACACGAGAAATATGTTGTTACAGGCCGAGAAGAGCTAGGGAAGCTGTATAATCCGCTCAAGACCTAGGACAAGTTGTAAGTGACATTCGAATTTTAAAGAGTTTATTTCAAGCATAGTTTCTTGTTTGAATATATGTTTGAAACTTGATTATATGGTACATTTCCATGAGCTTTACGTGTATGTCTTGTGCTATATAATGAGAAGTATTTGAAGTATACTGGCTACACAAAAGAGTTTGAGGAAAGCATACGGTTTATGATTATAAGATTAATGAAAGCATTTAAGCATGTGAATAGTGTTGTGATGTATGAAATGTTTTAAACTCATGAATTTACATTATGTTATAATTTTATTTAAATGACTCCCAATGCTGAAGGACTCGGAGAAGGCATGAAAGTGGCCAGGAATTTGTTTAAGGGGCCCTGTACTAAAGAACTCAGAGAAGGTACTCGGGTGACCTTGGTTATGGAATTTGTGTATAGACGCTGATGTATTGAGATTACTCCACATAGCTTAGGATTTTCAACGTTGGGTATGTTGAGATTACTCCACCCCAACTAAGGTTATTTCGACGTTGAGTAGCGTTGAGTCCCGTTCCGCCTCAACTAAGGAAAGGTTTTCAAGAAACCAGTTTATGTGTAACTTTTCCATAGATGATTATGTATGTTTAAGCTATGGCTTTACACATGTTATTGATGGTTATGGATGGAATTTATGTTTTACATACATTGTTTAAGGAAAACTTTAAACTAGTCACTCACTGGGCAATTTAGCTCATGTTTTCCTTGTTTCTCTGTTTTCCAGGTAGCGAGCGTGTCCGGAGTGCTTAGCCTACATAAGATCCTCGTCTGGGCCCATCTTCAGTTTCTAGTATTTTAAAACTTGTAAATATTTAAACTTATTCAAGTGTTGTACATATAGAGAGGGTTAAGGAAGTTGTTTAGAAATAGTTGTAATTGTATATTGTTTGAGGAAGCGTGGCTGTTAAGAAAACTTAACCCTGATTTTAAAGTATGTTGTTCAATTATTGTGTAACTGCTTATTAGGTGATGATCAATTTTAAGGTTGGCAGTGGATGTCGTAAGCGGTGTATGCTGTCATCACACTCACTCCTGGGTTAGGAGGGTACCTGGGATGGGGTGTGACACCCAAGGTGCCTACCAAGTGGAGATTGGAGGAATTTAGCAACTGGGGAGCAATTTGGGAAACTTTCTTTTTAAGTTTCTCTTTCCCTTTTATTCTTATGCTTAAGAGCTCATATGAAAGGATGTATTTGATGGCTATGTGTGGCTAAACTCATAGTCTTAGGATGTTAGATGATTCAATTGTGAATTTAAGTTCATATCTTAGTGTTTCTTATGGATGTTGTTGTTTAATATGTTTTTCAATGCTATTGTGCTTTATTCTCTATTAATTGATCATCAATAATTGTTCGATTAGATGTATGGTTGAGAAATTGTATGTCTAATTGGATCTATGGCATTGAATTTTTATTAATCTTTCATGAAATTAGTTAGGTTAATAGAGAAAGTTGATTATGATTATTTTTAATGTTATGCCTCTTAATTCAATTTCAAGAAATTAGTAATCAATTAAGTTGCATGAGAAAGAGTTGTTTTTTAGAGAAGATAATACATATATTAGATCCCAGACTTAAACATATTGTTTGCACATGGTTCCATAAAAAACTAAAGCATGACTTAATGAAATAATTAATGAAATCATCACCCTAGAACACTCTTATCTCTTAAACTTTCACTTGCTTTCATTTTTTTTTTCAAAATACAAAATTCAAACTCAATTTCAATTCCTTAGATAAAATTGATTCAATTCTTGAATAGATAGGTGATTATATTGATCTCAATCTAGTGGATACGATATTTGGTCTTAACCATTTTACATTATAACTTGACCCTGCATGTGCGGTTGTCACTATCACAAATCAACTTTACCACCTTCTAGGGGAGTTATTTAAGATTATTTGGAGCATTCTAAATTTGTAATTTTCCAATTTCCTAATTCTTATTCTTTGTAATTTTCATTTATTAACTTTTCAATAACTTTTTAGTTATTGAACCTTTGAGCATCTCTGGAAAACTCAGATTAATGATATTAAAAGTTGATCTAAGAGTGACCATCATAGATTCTAAGTTCGATCTAAAAGTTATTCATCTTTTAAAACTCTTTGTTGGAATTAATCGTTAAATTAGCCTTATTTGTGAGTGATGCAAGATTCTCAAAAGACCTCCAACTTTGCATATATCAAGTATTGTGGGCACTTATCATGTTCACCAAAAGAGCACATTAAGATTATAGTATTTGGAGAACAAACTTACTAGAACGACTCAATATAATTTCTCAATTTAGAATATTTTCTGAAGAGGAGCCTATTAGTGACCCTCGTTTGCATCGTTATCTAATTTGTGGACTGCGAAAGGAATTTATGTCATTTATTTCTTTGATACAAGGTTGAGTAAATCAACTTTTTACTGTTAAGTTGAAAAATTTGCTCTCAAATCGAGAAGCATAAATAAAAAAATGCTTGGTAATAACAAGCAATCTCCTTCTAAGGTGGAAGTTGTTCTTTATGCAAAAGACAAGGGAAAGGTTAGTAATTATTCCAAATGTTCTTCAAATTACAAGAATGATTCCAATGCTGAAGGGTAGTCCACAAGCAAATTAAAGGGATCTTTTAGTTGTGGCAAGCTGGGACACATCAAACGTGATTGTTAGGTGAATATGGTGTGTCATTGGTGTAGAAAATAAGGTCATATTAGACCAAAATGTTGTGTGGATCTCATAAGGAAATATTGTTAGGTGAATATTGTACGTACAAGAAAGTGAGGCAAACTTTAACAAATTGAATGGGAACAATGCTTATCAATTGAAGTTATTAATTAACTCATTAATTAATTACATGCTAATGTTTCTATAGATTATAACACATATTAGATTTCTTTATTCAGGTTATTCTCATCATGCAATTGGTAATGTTTCTTTTCTCTCTAATGTATGTCCTCACTAAGGGGCAAGAGTAATTGTGATGTTTGATAATTCCTTACATATTGTTATTGAAGAAGGACATCTTAATTTTGAAAATGGTGCATCTAATATTGATGGTGTTTCTTATTTCTCTTAAAGATCTAGGTTTAATGAATAATTTTGGTTTTGGTCTCGCAAATTGTGAATTTTGGGATGTATGTTTTTTTGGTCCAAATGATGTGAAAAATATTTCTGATATTAAGAATTTTGAAGGGGATGTTTTGTTCACAAGGGAGAGGAAAGATTTCCTCTATGTTTTATCTGCAAGTAATGCACATGTTGAAAAGACAAGTCACAATGATGGCACAAGACTTTGGCATGTGTAGTTGGGTCATGTAGGTTACCAATTGTTACAAAAAATTTATGTGAAGAATCATCTTGACAATGTTTGAAATGCATCATGATATGATTTGTCATCGTTATCAATTTGGTAAGTCACATTGTCTTTCCATTTTCAAATTCAAATAACAAATCTACTGGTGCATTGCAGTTAGTTCATTTAGATCTGATGAGGTTCAACTAAAATACTAAGTTATTCTGGTTGTTCTTATGGTTATATGGACATTGTGAATGATTTTTCTAGTTCACTTGGCTGTATTTTTTGAAAGCTAAAAGTGAGATTTTCTCCAAGTTTATCCATTTCAAGGAGCAAGTGGAGAAGAAATTCATGTTGTTAATAAATGTGTCTTCGGACAGATAATAGGGTGACCATATGTCTGACTAGTTTTGAAATTCTTGCAAAGAGCATGACATCTAGCGCCAAATAACATGTCTTGACACTCCACAACATAATGGAGTAGCTGAAAATTTTAACACATCTTACATCCATGTGCCTTTCTTGGCTACATGTAAAGACCCTTCCAAGGGAGCTTTGGGCAATTATTTAATCAGTTTGTCATGTCATAGCTCCTATCTCCTTTTGAGGTACTATATCATAAAAAACTCAATGTAAGTTATCTTCAAGTTTTTGGGTCAATTTGTTATGTTCATGTTTCAAAGAGTAACGAACTAGATTAGACCCAAAGGCAAAATGTTGTCTTTTTGTTGGATATGATACTCACACGAAAGGATGGAGATGTATGGATAAAAGACAAGATAAATTTTTGTCTCTTGAGATGTGGTGTTTGAAGAAGTTTCACATATCAAATTGATGCAAGTGTAAAGAAAGATGTAGTTGACTCGTCACCTTTATTTACTGAGGATGCATCGAATGAAAAGGGAATTAATGTTAATCTAGAAGAAAATTTAGAGATCTATAAAGATACAGAGACTGTTGTTCATAGGTCTTTTAGATCAAGAACACAATCCAATTATTTATCTGACGATGAAGTATAATTAAATATGTAGTTGCTTTTTAATGGGTGATTTTTGTGAAGATGAACCCTAATCTTTTAATGAAGCTATGACATTCTTGAATAGGGGGAGTGTTGAATATTAGTGCGAACTTAATTTGCAAGTAGTTTAATTAAAGTAGTATTATTTTTTGATTGAAGCGTTAATAACTTTTATTTAGGGATGTGCCTCTTAAAATGGAGGGAAGTGGTCTAATGGCTTAGTGAGATTGATGAAGGAGAATTTTAAGATTAATGACAGAAGTTAGTGTGTTAGTGGTAAGTTGTAATGTTTCCACTTCGATGAAGATAGAACTCAATTGAAACACTTGATCTTCGCACAATATTTTCTCTTGCTTCCATTTTTTGTTCTCTTATTTTATTTTATTGTTCTTCATTTCAAATCCATAAAAAAAACTATTAACTGCTAAAATGTTTAACCAAGTAACTTTTAAATTTTAAATTTCTAGAATTTCTGATGTTGATAATTATTCAAATAAATGTGGAAGGTGCAATTCTACTGAACTCACTAATTTGGGTTTTCCATCATAAAACAATCTCTCATTAGTAGAGTATGGGATGTTTGACCATTGCATTAATTAACTATTAACCAAAACAATGGTAAGCATAAAAAGAAATTATCATCATGAATCTCCAAACTTCATAAAATATTATTAAACATATATAATATTTCATTCAAATATATAAATATATATAATGGCACATTACTATTATTGTCTGCTGACAAAGATAATCCACTTTTCTTGATAACTACTTCCAAGGAGAAACCATATTTGATAATTGCAAGGTAAATTCCCAATGCTGGTGAGTAGCACAAATCCACTGAGATGATCCTATATCTATATCATAGTCCATGCATCATCATCTATAAAATATTTTTTTCAAAACACAAAGCTTTAACTTTTGAAAGCATTAGTGGAACCTTTTCAACATTAAACTTTTAATGTAAGATGTAAGCACACAAATCATCAAATATTATCCACAAGTAAATAAAATTTCTGGTTAAAAACTCTAGATTAAAATTATAAATTTGGTTTTGGAACGGTTAAGGTTGTATCTACTATTATGTCTCTAAATTTTGAGGTTGTATCTATTTAATCATCGAACTTTCGATTTTGTATCTAATAGATCTATAACATATTTAAATTTTAAAAAAATTAATTGACCTATTATGGATAAATTTGAATTTTATGTTTAATGGAATTTTAAACTTTCAATTTTGTGTGTTTAGTCAATCTGAAAATTTTAAAAATGTTTAATAGTCAATAATTTATTAAATGATTTTTTTTAAAAAAATTTAAAATATATTAAACATAAAACTGAAAGTTGACCGTATTTGGTATTTGTTGAAGCTAAAGAAACTCTAATAGACAATATTAAAATTTTAGTTGTAATTTTACCTCAATTTTATTAATGGTGAACTTAAAAGCATCGTCTAAATGGTCATTTTCCAAAACTTGTTGATTTGAATCATCAAATTTTTTCCCTCTCAAATGTAAAGATAGATATTGAAACTTCAGCATAAGAAAAACGTAACCCATGTTTTACTACATATACCAAAATTGGTTGAATAATCAATATCGTATTTGAATTGTTGAGAAGAAACATTACATCAATAATTGTTTTGCTATTAATTGAATCTCAAAATCATAATTTAGATGTTCAGTGTAATAACCGAGTCTAGAAGAGTATATGAATCAATCAAAATTACTAACAAAACATGAAAATATGGTTAAAAAAGACTTGAAACAATTGAAAAGTTATTACCGATATATAGCAAGGTGTTTTTTCAATAGCTTAATCATGAAAACTTCTATGTTAGATGACCTTTTGGAGACTTTCTTACAAAGCATATGAGTGAGGAAAATACATGCTAAAATGACTTGTGTTGATACCATGTTGGTTTGTATGAATAGTTTTCATTCGTAGAATCAATTCAAGACAAGCAAGGGCGGTGATGTTGCCTGGTCGCATGAGAATATTAGAGTGTGCCAAATCTAAATTTTGAATCTAGGTCTAAGACGTTACACTTAGGCCTTGTTTAATTAATAATATAGTTTTTTGTTTTTAATTTTTTAAAATTGAGTTTATAAACATCTCTTCCATCCTTACTTCTTTTGTTTTTTTTGTTACTCGAACATGGTTTATGTTTGAATTTTGTCACTAGGTATTTACATACTCCACTGTTTATTAAAGTTTACTTAGAAGTTCCTACAGCTTAGTTAAGGAGTAACAAAAGTTCAACATAACAATATATTTATAGGTATTTAAAATGAACAACATGACTTCCACTTATCTTCACATTGATATGATATTTATCTGTTCTTTAGAACCACCAAAAACACCTAGGACAGATCTATGAAAGGGCAAGAGGGGCATGTGCCTGCTGACATCATGACGTTATATATATATATATATGTATGTATGTATTGATTTTTATTAAATATTAAATATTTGTAGTTAAATTTATACATTATTTGTTAAATAATGAATGGGATAGATAGTCATTGTGGTGTGGATGGGTGTTGTTTATCTAACCCGATAGAGTTTGTATTGGGGGATTCACAATTTTTCTTGGTTTTTTTTTATTTTTTATTTTTTATTTTTGTATTTTGGACATATTTCTATTTCAAATTTCTAATCTCCTATATATATATATATAATATAAATAAACCAGGGTTCGAAACAGGAGAAATAGAGGTTTTTTTTTTGTTCTTTTAACATATTTCTATTTCATATTTTTAATCCTTCTCTCTAGAATTAGTCACCCTTTTTTCTAAAGGAAAATGAATTAGTTAACTTATCGAATATATTTATTTTTATTTTCTAAAAATAATATTTAAATTTTTATTACACTTAAAACAGGTCCAAAAAACTTAATTCTATTTTAATTTTCTCTTATATAACTAGTAAATCCTTAAATTTTTAATTTTGACTCTAATTTCTAAAAATGTCTAATAAATATATAAACTATCTAATAGAACTTAGAAATATTAAAAATTTAGAACTTAAGATTCTATGAAACACAAAAATTGAGAATTCATGAATCTATTAAACATTTTTTTAAAGTAGGGCTGTTCAAATGACCCGACAACCCCAACAACCCGAACTACCCAACTCGAATAATAAGGGTTGGGTTGGGTTAGTTTAAAATTTGTGTTGGGTTGGGTCTCAGGTTGCAATTTTGAAAAATTCGGGTTGACCCAACCCGAACCGACCCGAATTTCTAATATTAATATTTAAAAAATATATATGTATATATATATATATATTATAAGTTTAAGATAGGGTTAAGAACTATTTTATAATTGGATCATTGTATTTTATACTTTATCTTAGATCAACGGATATGCCAATTAGTGTGGATATGCCAATGTGTTTTACTAAAAAAATAGGGAGAAAAGAAAAGAAAAAAGAAAACACACAACCCGACAACCTAACTCGAATTCTAAGGGATGGGTTGGGTTGGGTACCCTATTCGGGTAGCCAACCTAAATTTTCAGGTTGGTCAAAAAAATGCTCCCAACCCAACCTGAATTCTAAGAGTTGGGTTGGGTTGGGTACCCTATTCGGGTTATTTTGGTAGCCAACCCGAATTTTCGGGTTGGTCCAAAAAAATGGCCCCAACCCAACTCGTGTACACCCTATTTTAAAGTTTAAGAACTATATATAAATTTATGGGTTCAATTTCTAACTTCATACGCATTTGTGCCCCTCTTGACATTAAGTTTTGGATTTGCCACTAAAATACCCCTTACTAAAAATCACTTTTAGTCCCTCAACTTTCATTAAAGTAACAATTTAGTCCCTAAAGTTCTATTGGTAACAATTTAGTCCCTATACTTTTAAATTTGTAACAATTTAGCTGCTGAACTTTAATAAATAATAATTTGGTGTATGTACTTTACCATTTTAACGAATTAGTTCTTATTATGAAAAATATTCTTAAGATTTAATGAAATTTTGTACACGTAGATTATTAAAGTGATCAGAAATCAAATATTTTTTTATAAGCTAGAAAAATTAAGTCATTACATAATAAAATTCAAGACTTAATTTTAAAGAGATTTTTCATAATAGAGACTAAATTGTTACAATTTTCTAAATATAGATACTAAATTGTTATCAACCAAAGTTCAAAAACTAAATTGTTACTTTACTTAAAATTTAGAGACCAAATATGATTTTAACCTAGAAATAATCATCATTACCCATAAACCTTAAATCTCTCTCTTTTTTAATTAATATATGATTGTTTTTCTTTTTTTTGGGGGGGGGGGGGGGGGCACGGTTCTACGTGATAGTTTGGGTGGAGGCATTATAAATAAGTTTTAATTCAATTATGAATAAGAATGAACTTTTAAAAGCATGGGGACTACAATATAATTTAATTAATTTTGTTAAGTTAAAATACAAATTGTAAAACAAAATCAAGACCCAATAAAATTAGTTAGAAAATAGATAGTTTAAATACTACTTTGGTTTTTGTACTTATAACTTTAGTTCATTTTGGTGACTATACTTTTAAAATGTTTTATATTTTGATCCTTACATTTCTAAAAAGTAATCATTTTGATCTCTAAAAGAGACTAAAATTATCAATTTTTTAAAAGTTCAAGGACCAAAATGAATCAAAGTTGGAAAGTACAATAACTAAAATGAACTTTATTTGAAAATTAGTGTGAGACCAAAATCAATCAAAGTTAAAAGTATAGAAATCAAAATAAACATTTCAAAACTACATAAACCAAAATAAAAATTGTATAAGACTAAAGTTGTATTTAAATCTAAAACAAAAGTGAGAGTGTTCGCTAGTGAAAAAAAAAAAAAAAAAAGCCTTTAGAAAATGAAATTGATACCAAAGGAAATAAATTAAAATTAAAAGAAATAGAATAACATATATATTTTTACATGATGCACATATTTGTTGCAAAGTGTGAGTGGCAAATAGACACATTACATATAGAATCCGCATAAAAAGTTTGAATATCAAGAGAGGAAAATTTTTTGGTTGTATAAAGAAATGCATATGGTGATTGCTTTATTGTAAAACACAATAATTTGAATGCAAATCACACCGAAGTGTGCATTTATTTTAATGTAATGTCTTTTTTGTTAGTTTATTGGGATTGCTTTTTCCCTTAGAATCTAGGATCTTCATGTGCAAATCACCAAGCTTTTGAACAATTTGCTACTTGTATTTTTTTTTTTTCTCTCTTTTTGAGTGTGTTTAAGAAAAAGAACCACTTTCATATTCCACATCTTCTTCACATCCCTTTAAATATCTCTTTTTGTATTCATTATTTTTGTGATAGAACAGAAGCTTTTGTATCCACTAGAATATTAAATGAACGAAAGTAAATTATTATAAATGACAAAGGAAATTAGATATTATAAATAATCAATTTCTTAAAATTTATGACCATTGCGCACTTGTTTGGAACGAAGCACTTAATAGCACTTGCAAAGTGATATCTCGTTGGCCTTAAATTAGGCTCATTTTAGTGTTGAATGTAATGTGTTTATTCAATGAAGTTATAGGGTTCGATAGTTTAGAAAGTAGAATCAGGCATTTGTGCAAAAACTGAACTAAAATAGAGTATTTGGAGCCCCGAATCAGTAATCAGGTCAATTTAACAAAATGCCAATGAACAAAGTGATCGACCAAATGTGTATGATTGACAAAAATATAATTTACTACGATCTAGTGCAAGCATACACTATCAACAAGTAGTACTATGGAAAGTATTCCAAGTATATCCCAATAGCAAGACAAAACTTTTTGATGTGAACCAAGTTGTAACCAATAAAATAAGTAATTTTGGAGTTTGGTTGTGAATAATAAAGATAAACAATAATGAGAAATAAGAAATTCAAGTTAAGTTTCAATAAATGGATAAATTGCGTTAAGCTATGCAGCCGCATCAAGTCAACATCGACCAGTTTTTTATTTCTATTCAACCTTGTTTTCAAGTACCCTTAAAAGCTTACATAGCTAGTCCTATATTTCTATGACTAGGTAGATCTTAGATAATTTCGTGCAATCTTTTGGTCCTACGATGTACCATATGTCTATAGTCGGGTGACATCCTATCTCTTGGCTCTTAGTCCTGTATTCTTTTGTGAGACCTATTTATATCTTAAACTTCTTAGCATTAAGACTCAATTAGCAGGTTAATTTAAGATATCATATCAAATTGACAAGATAACATGAACTTCAACAAAAGAAATATAAAGTGAGAGCAATGCAATTGGATGTGGTTGCTTTGTCTAAGTCATGTCTTTAGGGTATCTACAAGACTGAATCCCTTAAGAAAATTAGCTCATAAGTAGAAAAACCAACGCACTTCATTAAATAAAATGCCATGAGTATGGTGTAGCAAAATAGGATAAAGATATAAATTGAATAAGCAAAACAGCAAAGAACTAAATTGATAAAAAAAATTGGAAAACAATAAAACAATGGCTTTGAATGAAGCCAATGAACTAAGGTGCTCTCTAGGATGGATTTGATCATTTCTTAAGATGAATCCTATTCTACAACACGTTCTCACGAGTAGGGTTGACATAAAGAAGTCTACTCTTTAGAGGGACTTTCGTTCTTGAAAAGAGTATAGATAATTTCATGTGGTTTTCTTCAAAGATCATATTCTCCCATTTTTTTATGATTTCAGCGCTTTATATAAAGTCTATATGATTGGGTAATAGGTGTAATCCATGCTCCATAAAATCTTAGTTGATTTCAGGGTCAAGAACAACTTAAAATTTAAAAATTAGCAAAAACATGAACTGCCCACAAAACTCTCATTTTCTAGGTTTAAGGCTTGTGATGCAGGCACATCACTCTAACATCACGTCGATATCAGATGTTGTTTATGCAAAAACACCAAATTTGATTATAAATGCTCCTAAAATTGGTTCAAATCACTCTAAAACTGCTTAAAACTAATTAAGAACATGTGTTTACTCATTTTACTCATTGTAGGCTATTTTGGGGTGAATACATCATGCTAAGTATCTTTTACTAAAGAAAAGTCATAGTAAATGGTAAAAAGATGCATTTTTGACATCTATCAACCAACATTACAACGCCAGGGGTCGACATCTCACAACATGGTTGGATAGAAGCATAGCTTCGTAACGCTCTCAAGTGTGATCATCAGGGCAGCATCGCTCAACAGTCTAGGGCACTAGGACTTTTTGGGATAGTTATGTTGTTGCGCTCCTTAGAGCATTGTGATACTATTTGCCTACCATAAATTTTTTATTTCTTTTTTAGGTCAATTTAGTTTCAATTTCAGTCATCTCTTTCAATTTCTTATATATTTTCTTGCTATTTTGGGTTGTATTTTGGCAGTCTTAATTAAACTTGATTATGTCATGAAGTGGCTAAGGTAAGCCCTCTAGCTTAGGGCTATGATAAAACCAATTGTATTTGGTTGTGAGGATTGGTTTAATCTCTTAATTTCTCATTAAATGCTTGTGATATTAGACCTAATTTCATTTCTATGCTCTGAATTCATGTTTGTCTTAATCACCTTTGCATCTCTACTTTGCTTTGCTAATGATCAGCTTGCAATCTGTAATTATTATGAGTTTAATCGTGTAGTAACACGGATCGAAGGGTGTTTGTGTGTGATTAGCATTCTAATTATTCAAAATTATTGCATAATCAATTTTTATTAAGAATGTAATCAGTTAGTTTACTTAGACTATCCAAGTGCTTAACCGTCTTAGCTTTTCCCTAATCTTAATGTGGTGTTAGATTCCTATGTAACATTATCATACACAGTCAATCGAGCATCTAGTTTAATTAAGTGTCTTAATTAATGTTTTAGTGCGCTTGTCTCAACCTTTCTGGGCACATGGTTGCTTATGCACTTGCATGATTGAGTTGTTGTTATTGGATGTTCTATGATCAATCGAGTAATTGAGTGAATCTAAATTTTTAGGTTACGTCTTTATAAGTTTGTTATCCTCTTTTAATTCACACACGCTTTTATCTTCCATGTTTATAAATTTCTTGCATTTGCATATAGATATTGCAATCACAACCTTCCTCTCACCCCTCTCATCACCTTCAAATTCGAAACAAAACTAGATAAAACAAGTTGGTTTCCTGTGGATTTGACCCATCATGCTAATACTAATATTTTAGTTAGACTCAAAGATTTAACTTGGTTGGAGACCTTCGACAAGTCTTCCACCAACGCCCAATTATAACTTTGAGTGTTTTGTAGTAAATATGATGTTGACTTTCTGATAGCACATAATATGATCCATTTCTAAAGTTTATTTATTATTAGTTTTGATGCTTAATTAGCCATTTTTACCTACATACCTTTTAGTATTTTGGAGTAATCGAGCATTCGAAGAAAATTGGATAATTATAAGAAAATATTGAGAAAATTGAGTCAATTAGACAAGATTGAAAGAAGTCCATAAAAGATGAGAGGAAATGAAGCTAGAAGAGTCATAAAAGATAATGTTATAATGTCAACACAATGTTGTAACATAGCATGATGCTACAGAAAGGCTATAGCATTACATAATGATATAGCAATGCTATAATATTTCATGTCCATGATATTCTTTATAATGACTGTATTGAGGTGCCATTTTGAAGGAAAGAAATGCTATTAATACCTCATATTTTCCTTCCATTTCTAATTTCTAAAGGATAATTGTTAGATGATATAAATATTAAATTTATTTTTACCCAATCAACTAAAATTTTAGAGTCAACTAGTAATTTAAGATAATATCAAAGTCATGTGTTTAAAAGAAAGACAAATTGTTCTGCTACCATCTTAAATCATTGATTGACCTAAAAGATTAAGCTTGAAAGATTTATGAGATGACTCTTCATAAACGGTTGTTAAAACAATGGTACAGACAACAAGATTAACACAAAAGTTCAACACACAGAAGGAGATAGTGAAATACAAGAGTTGGTAACCCAGTTCGGTGATAACCACATACGTCTGGGGGCAGTGTGCCCATGAAAGATAATCCACTAATATTAAGAAATTAAGCAATAACAATAAAGTACTTATCTGCAAAAACTACAAATTCAACAGTGACTCTTGTTAAGCTTAACAGACTAGACCCTGAGGCTTCCACTAGGTGTGAGACTTCCTCTCATGGCTTCTTAGGCTCCCCCTAAGTGCTGCAATATCAGTGTTTTAAGTTTCTGTCTGCAACAGTTTGTGAGACTCCCTCTCACCTGAAATATCTTTCATTGGATTCAGTGAACTCCTTCCACTGATGATTCTTAGGAGGATTCCCTAAGATAAGAGAATTCCCTTTTATCAGTATGAGGTCTCAAGCTCCCCCTAAGACTGATAATTCTACTAGTCGTTAATAAGCCTTAGAATTCTACTAAGGCACCACTCAAAGTAATTTGCATACAGTCCGGGAGGGACAACAAGGCACAACAGAAAACTATGGTTCACAGAACAATTATGCAGAAACAACTACACAACCACACCGACTAACAATCCTTTCAGTACAAAAACAGTTTAACCTAATTAGTCTCACCGGACATCTTTTATAGATCAAATCAAATAAAGGAGAACAACGTCAAACACGGAAATAAATGTAGGCGACTAAAAATGAATAACATTGGGGAAAATAATATCTACAGAAAAGGAAGAACCCAATAAGAAAATAAAAGAATATTCTGACTCAAACATCAAAATGTCACAATCGAACGTCACGACTCTAATGGTGATAAAGCTACCTTTAATACCTGCCTCAATAAAATGAAGAACCAACGCAGAACTCCAACAAACTCTCCCTTTAGGTGTGTTTTTTAAAGCAAAACAATATTCAACACATGACAAAGCAGAAGAATTTTGATGCAAAAGAAACAAAGTCTGACTAGAATTAACAGTAGTCAACAAAGACACCCCAATACAAATGCCAGAGAAACAAAGACCACCAACAACAAAAAATCAACAACCAACCGTCACAAAAGCACAATCAACTGAGAAAAACAAACAAACTTCTAAACTTCTCCCCCTTTCTGCCTGAAAATCAAAAAACAAAGCTAAGCGATGTGAGATGACACAGAGTGCATGATTCTAAGGATCTCATCCACATCAGATTTCCTAGCTAAAAGCTACTTAATCAATGTATCAATGTCCCTAGACTCATTTGACAGCAACTGAAACACCTAGCTACCAAAGGATGAAGCCATCAACTCGCAACTGGGCCCATTAACATAAGGAACTAGGGTGTGAGCATCAATCGGGCGGGGTCGGTTTTTCATGAAAACGGGCACCTAAACCACCCTATTCTGTTTGAAAATTTGAGTACCACACTTTTAAAATATACTGCTTAAACCGATTGGTCGGTTTTAGGGTCGGGTCGAGTCGGTCGGTTTCAGTTTTAACCAATTTTTTTTTTTTTTTTAAGAAAGCTTGTTGGGATTTGGAAAGAAAAGTAAGATTTGAAAAAGGGTTTATTGATATAAATATATTATATAATATTAGTATAATAAAAAATATTTTAAAGTATATTAATTTTATAATATTATAATATTATTTAGAATAAAAGTATATTAAATTATTAATAAATGTTATAATATTTTATAATTCGGTCGGGGTCATTTCAGTTTGGTCTAATTTTCGGTCGGGTTGTGTCGGTTTATAATTATTTTTTTCAAAAAATCAACCTCCAACCCAGGGTTTGGCCAATTTCGATCGTTCGGCTTGGTTTTTTGGCCATCCCTGCTCACCCCAATAAGGAACAGACAATGATGTGGTAGGGTCAGGGGTCGGATGTCTCTGGAGAAGACGTGGATGAATATTGTGTTGGGTTTTGTGCCCTAAAACTTGTAGATAGTAAATGTAATAATTTGACTGTAATTAAATCATTAATAAAGAGTTATTGATGTGTTACTTTAATATGCATTATTGATTGTTTTTGTTTGTTTTGTCTTAATAACCCTAAATTCAATAAACTAACAACCTAAGTTGTTTTATGAGTCTTCAACTGTATGTGAGGACATATGGAGATCAATGTTCAAGATACAGTCTAAAGGGTCTATAATATAGGAAAAAGGCTAAATACCTTATCCTGGTGACACTATGGATACGGCCCACTTTGTATTTGATACAAACGCAATGATCTAACACGTTTTTGTAGGTGACATGCGAGTGGGGGTATCCTATGCAATGAGTTTGCATAAGACCGAACCACGAAATAGTAATTACTAGATGTAACTCTGTTAACTAGTTAGGTTTCTATTTCAATAGGACGACCTAGCCAACTTAGTCTTAATCTTGAGTATATTATGAACTCCTGTCCACGAGGGATTTTCCTTTGATTTGTATGGGTGAGAGTGGCCGTTTGCCGACTCAATATTCCTACCATCTTGGGGACAAGACCAAGCAGGGAGCTGGTGATATAATTATACAAGATGGAATTCACTCATTCTCATTTTTAGGGTAAGTAGATAAGTGTTTCCTTAAGTGGTGTCTCCGAGAGACCTACCCTCTCACTGGCCCGAGAAGGGTTTCTGTTTAATGGTTGGACCATAAACAAGTTGTTCATTAGAGAAGCACTGGTACTTAAGGATTTAGAAGCAACGAAGGAGTAAAACGGTAATTTGACCCAACTGGTGTTACAAACACTTATGAAGGACTAATTTGCTATTAATTGGTCTATATCCATGGACACAGAAATACATCTCCAATGAGAAGAGTGCAGCTGTGAGTCTTTAGTGGGTGTACCCACAGTTAACGTATATTGATTAATGTGGTTAATGAGTTTAGCCCATTAATCTCATATTGTTGGAGCTTCTGATCTGTAGGTTCATAAGGTTCCCTTGCTAGCTCACTAGGGACCAACAAAGATTAAATATGTTAAAAGAAAATTTTGAAATGTTCAACTTTATGAGGGAAAATATTAATTGTATTTGATACAATTAATTGCATGATTTATTATAAATCTTATCTGAATGTGATTCAAATAATAACTTTATAATATGGAAAATTAATTTATTTGAATATAATTTAAACAATTAATTATTTATTTGGATAAAATTCATATAAATAAATAGAGGGAGAATTAATTAATTGATTTGAATTGGATTCAAATAATTAATTATTTAATTTGGATGAGATCCAAATTAAAGATTCTGCTAATAAATAAATATTTAAATAAGATCTAAATATTTTAAACCATTTAATATGAGATATTATTTGGGTAGATATTTATTAATATTTGATATTATTAAATATTTGATTTAAAATCTCTGCAGAGGGGTTATCGTAATAGAATTAGGAGTAACCCATAGAATTCTATAAATAGGACCCTTGGGAGCCTTCAGAACACACTCTCTAACAGAATAATCTCTATAATTACTCTAAAAATCTTCCTCTACTAATTCTCCCAATTTTCTTAAAAAAATTCTAAGAAATTTCTTCTTTCAAAGAAACAGTTCCAACAAATCGGATCCTTGCCAGAGTCATAGCGAGAAAGATCTCTTGGAAAAGGAAAACTACAAGGAGAAGACTATCGGTTCAAGAATTATAGATTGGCAAATGTATGATGCTTAACCTTTTTTCTTTACTTTTTGTATTTTTAATTCTTTCAATAAATCAAAGAACGTGATCACACGCTTCCGCCGGGATTTAATTCCCTTCATATTGAATAAGCTGGGAGAATGAGCAATTGGTTCAAAATCCATCAAAAGGTTGGGCTTTTGAGACAACAAAATCTCACAAATCAAACGAGGGTAGCAAATAGAAAGCTTGAGGGCCTTACAGCCAATATGATGTTTTATCTGATTAAAGACAAAGACTCCAAAATTAAGGGAAGATTTGGTCCCTATTTGAAACAGTAATTTGGCCACAGAAATAGAGAGCCCTGATCGATGAGAGGAAAGGCACTAATTGCTGATACCAATCTTATGGAGCAAGGCATACTTAACACTAAGCACGGTAGTGGGTAATTGACCTTTCTTAAGCCATGTAGAACAAGTTCCACCAAAGAGTTCAAACACTAACTCCAAAATGGAGGGTCTCTATTCGGTAGCACTTTCTAGAGAGATCCTCTAAAAAAATTGTTTAATAGTAGCTGGAGTAATAATAAACTGATGCCGACAAATTTAAAATTTTTTAAAGTTAGGATTGGTGGGGTTATCAAAATCAGTTGAGAGGTTGACAATGAAATCACGTATGAGTTGAGGATAGTAGGGTCCAAGATTAAGAATAGTTTTGTCCAAACCAGATTCAGGTAGCAAATCCATTAAGTTAAACACTTTTGAACACTTGTTGACAGCATTTTTTCATCAACTATGTTGCTATTGACAACATACTTTCATATACTAGCACTCTCTTCTGTGTGGAATGAAACCCCATTAAGAGGGATAGAGGAGACATGAGCACTCGTAGACTGCTTCCCTTTGGCTTTAACCGAGGATCTAGTAATGCAGACAGGATCAACAACGTCCTTCTCATCTACACTGCTCTTAAAACCCAAGAGAGAGTCATCCTCAGAGGAAACAGCCAGAGCATCATCCCCTGACTTGTCAGAGGCCTGATTTGGTGTGACAGGAAAGGCATGAGCACATTCCTCAACATCCTCCTAACTAAGAACATTGTCTTCACTATCAGCATGGTCTTGTGGAAGCGCAGTGTTGTCAAGATCATTAGGAGTAGGCACTTCCATTCAAGCCTCGTGAACCATATTAGCAAAATCAACCTCAAGATTAACATTCATAAGAACTCAAATAACATTCACAGGAACTCTTTCTTTTACACGTTCATTTGCCCCTTCAATAACAGTTTTCAAAGGAGTACCCTTACCATTTTTCTTAGAGGATTCCTATGTACTACCCAAATCACACTCAACATTGTTTTCTATATCATCAATTACAGATGCAACAGTTTCAGAGAGCATTTGATTAACAAACTCATCTGAAATCTCTTATTTTGATCTAATCGAGGAACGTTTATCAAAAACAACACCAACATGAGTTTTCGACCGCTCCACAACACATGATTTAGTAGTAGTTTTATAAACACACACAATACCAGACAAACTAGGTTTATTAACATAACCTACCTCTACATTCTCAACCCTACACCAAGATGTTACAGTTTCTTTTTGTTTTCTAGTCACAACACCACTCTTGTGCATTTAATCGGACGACACATTCGAGGAGTTAACTTGGCTAGTACGAATTTTAACCCCCTTTCCTACTAGATCAGTCAAGGTTAGGGTAGAAATGCTTACCTTTTCCTTCCCTTTCTCATCATATGAGATCATTTCGCCAGAACAACGACGCTTGGCAACGGAGAAGGAACTTCAATCTTAGAACTTGAGGCTTCCAGGCCACGAAATCGAACCCCATATTTGTTTGTAACAGTTGAAGGATCTTTCTCTCAACAATCAGCTTCCTATTGGCCTTCTCTTTGTATCGCACCATCTTGTTCGAAGCCGATACAGTCCCTTGATGAGTAAAAATAATAAACGTACAATGCTCAGGGAAGATGAATAGGTGAGAGCCGGAAAACCCCACGATTCTTCAAGGAAACCTGTCAAGGAGCAACCACCAAGGAACCAAATAGAGAGGCAAATTTGAAATTAAAAGAGAACTGATTGGGTTATAATACCCACCAACTGTAGTAAATACAATTCCAGGTGTAGAACACACAGAACCAAAGCAACTCGCAAGTTCTCAAAACTTGCCGCATTTAGAGCTTTTGTAAAAATATCTGCCAATTGATTTTTTCGTACTTATATATTCTAGAGAGACTTGTTTTCTCTACACCAGGTCTCGAATAAAATGATGTCTAATATCAATGTGTTTCATCCGACTATGTTGAACCAGATTTTTAGAAATATTAATCGCACTTATGTTATCACAGAATAAAGTCATGGTGTCTTGGGAAAAATCATATTGCTACAGCATCTACTTCATCCAAATCAATTGAGTGCAACTGCTACCTGCAGCGATATATTCGACTTCGGTTGTTGATAAAGAAACACAATTATGTTTCTTGCTGAACCAAGAGATCAAGTTGTTGCCAAGAAAGAAACAGCCTCTTAAAGTAATCTTCCTATCTTCCGAACTTCCTGCCCAATCAGTATCACAGTAACCAACCAGAGAGCTACTCGTGTCAAAGGTATACAACAACTCATAGTCACTCATGCCGCTAATGTATTTGATAATTCTCTTAGCACTCAGCAAGTGGTTTTTCGCGGGTTGTGATATCTAGCACAAATTCCTATAGCGAAAACAATATCAGGTCTATTAGCAGTTAGATATAACAAACTACCAATAATACTTCTGTACAATTTCTCCTCAACATGAGTGCCTTCACTATCTTTGGAACGTTTAGCATGAGTGGGAGCAAAAGTGCGCTTAACATTGACCCTTTCGAGCCCAAACTTCTTAACAAGATTCTTAGCATACTTTGACTAAGATAAAAATATTCCTTCCTTCAACTGTTTGATCTGAAATCCCAGAAAGTAAGATAGCTCTTCTACCATGCTCATCTCAAATTCTTCCTGCATTTGTTTCACAAAGAGATCTACCATTTTCTAAGGAATACTACCAAAGACAATATCATCAACATAAATCTAAACAATGATTCTCTTCAGGCTTGTTCACAAACAGTGTTCTGCCACACCTCCTCGCCTGTAACAATTTTTCTTATGTCCAGAACATGTTCCCTAATAGAGGTTCCTTCCTTCATGTGGGAGTTGTAAATGTATTTGATAGCATCATGTCAGACTGATGAGGACGGTTGTCCAAACATCGCCTGCAATAAACCTATGATTTCCTTGGTAGTTAACATCTTCTCATGCTTCTTGGACAACACATCAGATATGCTTGCCAAGACGTAGACTCAGACTTTCTCATTAGCCCTTATCCACCTGTCATATACATCCTGAACATTTTGGTTTGCATTTGGAGTAGTAGCTAGAGGACATTCCTCTATTAAAACAAACCTTATATCATCCATAACTAGTATAGTGTTTAGATTTGATTTTCAAGTACAATAGTTATCTCCATTGAGTTTATCAGAAGTTAATAGTTGTATGAACGAAGTAGACATTGCAGGAAAGAAATAAATCTATGTTTAGTGAATTGCAGAAATAATCCAATCAATTTTAGCAAGTAATAATATACTCATAATTTACTATTCTCTTGCAATGATATTTTAGTGATTTAGAATAACTACTATCGATGGGCAGCCCATTACTCTTTCACTAAATCAAAACATTCTTGATCAAATACTAATACTAGAATAACTCTTATTCCTATAGTATTTAATTATCATTTATTTGGTCAAAATACTTACTAACATTTAGTAAAATTTCGTAAGTGTAGCCCACCATTTTCAGATTTCAGAGATTAGAATCAACAACCTTTTGAGTGAAAAATAATGTTGAAAACGAACCTAAGAAACCCTATCCATTTTTGGAGTTCATGATGTTCAGAATCCCATGGTACAAACCCCCCGATTGGTAGTGTCATGTTAGGAAATGACTTGCAAGTGCATCATGGGAATCTCATGGTGTGACCTAATGAAAGAGACACACTCCCTCCACCCACCTATTATGAAATGCTTTCCCTATTCACCTTCTTATTGACTCATGCAAATACTCTTTGAATGGAGGATGCTCCCAGGGCGACGCAAAGCCAAGCATGAATCTCACGGTGTGAACTCTTACGGACGTGAGAGCTAGTATATCATATATATACAACTCTCCCACTGAAGTGTTTTAATTGTTATATAGGGTATCTTTACTTAGTTATATTCCGGCTAATTAAATATAACCTAAGCCTAGGTTTTTGTCCAAGTATAACTCTTATACTGGATTTGACCTACGATGTTTAAATGATAAAATACTTTTTATACTTACATCACAAACACAAGCTCATAAAACTAGGTTCACATAGATTCAAGAACCAATTTGATTCCCAGGTAATAGGTGTTCTGTAAATCGTTAACTTAAGTACCTCCAACCTTAGACAGGGATCTTGTCGGATGAATTTTTGTAACCTTTGTTTTATGAGTTAACTACCTACTATAGGTTTGTTAACCCTAAGTGAGCATGCATTTTATCTTTGTTATAGATTTTAAATGTCTAATTCATTTTAGAACACTTTATAAATGAACAACAATTTATCGTATATCATAAAATAATATGAACTTATATTAATTTCTTGATTACTAGAGCATGCATATCATACATTATAACAATTTATAACATACATATATGCATGAAACATGTTAACCCTATGGTGGGATTTTAAATCTATATGGCATACTATATGCACAAATAAATTTAATTTAGTTAAAACATACATTCTAAATGCATAATTAATTAAACACACTAAAGCGGACTAGTTTTGGCATCTAATAGCTTAAAAACAGCTAAATTATTACAATTTTAATTGGAAAACTCCCTCGAACCAACTCCAAACACTTCAAACCGGCCCGAATCGAGTCAGAACCACCTAAACCGGACTTCAAATGATGAATAAGGGTTGAACCGGATGAAAACTGACCGAACTGGACCGCACAACATTCAACCGGCCAGCCTGAACCGCTTCTTCTTCAACCCTCGTGTTTTTGGGGAAAAAAAAAAAAGAACAGCATCACGACGCTATTAAGGGAGCGCCGCGACGGTCTAAAGCAGAAATGTCTGTTGCTGCTCTGCTGGTCGGCTTCTCCAAAAACTTCAAATTAAAGCCTAAATTCAACTCTATTGACTCAAATAAAATTACAGATCTTTTTCACTCTTTAAACACCATAAATAAGTGGCCAATCACAACGATTATACAATAACAAAGCTAAAGTAGATGCCAAAACCAGAAAAACTCAACTTTAGCAACCACAACATTCATTTCATGAAATTGCACCGACCAAGCTCAAATTAATTTAAATTAAGTGCTCTAATTATGCTCTGATACCCATTGAAGGAGTTAGTAACATAATAGCATAAACAATTAGGATCTAAAGCACTCTAATTACATCAATTTTGAAAATTAAACATGCTTGTTCTTAAACCGAAAAATAGATGAAGAACACTTACTTGTTGTAGCTCAAAATTGAATCAAATTCCTTTGAATTTCTAATCACGAACACTTCATGAACTACCACAAGAGTCTTCCTTATTATTCTCAGGCCTTAGAACGGATTGTGGGATCCAAATTGAGTAGAATTTGGAGCAACAAGGTGAAGAACACACTGGTTTTTATGGGTTTTGAGTAGTTGGGAATTTCAGCAGAAATTAGCTTGAAAGCTTAACCCTTTTCTTCAATTTTTCTCTTCTATTTAAAGAAGAGAGCATGCCAATCAAATTGGCATGCAAATTGACAACTAATTTGCTGAATAACTCACTCAAATTGGAGGTGAAAGAAGAAGATGAAGATGCTTGTATGAAGGACACCACCTCCTTCACCATACATAGTGGATTTTTCCAATTTTTCAAAATTGAATTTTTAAATTCAATTCCATAAATTGATTTTTAATTCAAAATTAATTTTAAATAAAATTAATTCAAATAATAATTAATTAAATTAATAATTAATTATTTTCCATTTTCCCGGCAAATTCCAATATGATGAATCTCTATTCATCCTAAAAATATTTAAGTTACATGTAAATATTTCTAACTCTCCAATTTTGTCTAATCACAATTAAACGATCAAACCATAAATTCTGCTCCTTAACTGAATTCGAACATTTCAAATTCACTCAATATACTGTTCTAAGGTTTAGTTCATGAGCTAACAAGGGGACCTAATGGACCTGGTTAATTAACATTCGTTAACTATCAAAATACTCCACTAAAGCACAGTAGCTGCACTCTTCTCGCTGTAGATATATTTCTGTCCACTTGATATAACCTGTGACAACCCAAATTTTGAGGTAATTTTCTTTTGGTTAATTTATGTATCTTAATATTATTTGGGAATTTATTTCAAATTTTGAGGTTAAGAAATTTATTTGTTCGTAATTTAAGTGACCCCATTTAAATTGAGTAATCCCAAATTTATAATCTAGATTTAAGATGGTTAGTGGGATTTCTTAATTTTGAAAGAGATTATGGATTATGAGGAGTTGTAGGAATTGTGGAATCCTGGGTGGTGAATTTGTTTTAAAAGGGGGGTCAGGGTATTGGGAATTGTGCCAAATTAAGAAGAAAAAAAAAGGAAAAGAAGAAATCGGAATTCTCTCTCTCACTTCTTCCTCTCCTCCTCGTCGCCTTCTTCTTCTTCATCATCTTCATCATTTTCTTCTTCAGCGTAGGACATAGCCACCAGTTCCTCCTTTTTTCCCAATCATTGTCACTGGTCAATTTCTTGGTGAGGACGTCGTTGATCGTCGATTGGGTCATTGTCGCCACAATCTCGTTCACGCAATTGCTTTTGAGCGCCAAACTGATAGTCTCGCTAGCCAATTTGTGGGTCTCCCTCGCCATTTGCTAGTATCACTAGCCAATTTGATAATCTCGCTCTCCATCTGATAGTCTCGCTAACTGAATTGTTAGTCTCGCTCGAATTTGTGAGTCTCGCTCGTCGCCAATTCGCTAGTCTTCTTAGCCATCTGTTGGTCTCACTCTCTAAATTTGTAAGTCTCTTTAATCTGTAGTCTCGCTAATCTGCTAAGTCTCGCTCGCCATCAGCTGGCCTCGCTAGTTGCCGATCTCACTAATCTCAATTTTCATCAGCTTGTGTCGCTAATCGCAAAAGCTGTTAAGTCTCGCTCACCATCAGCAAGTCTCGCTCACTGACCAGATAGTGTCGCCTGTCGTCAGTCAGTCCCACCGGTTGTGGTTGCCATCAGAGATCTTGGTGTTCAGTATAGGTTTCTCAATTGGATCTTAATTGCCCATCGATTTCGTTTTTTCTTTGTGTTTACTCCTTTGTGATTTAGTTATAGATTGAAGATTTAGAGTTTTTGGAACTGTCGTCAGTAGCACTAAGGGTGGACTCTGTTGATTTTGGGTTGATCTTACTTGGGTGTTTGTTAGAGGCGTTGTGTTTTGAAGTTCGGTTCAGTGTATGAGGTGAATCAAATGGAAATTTGTGTTTTAGTTGAATTGTTGCACCCAAGAGTTGTAGAAATTTATGATTTGGTTATGTTTTATGATTAAAACGTGTGTGGCCAGTCTTACTAACCTAAGGGAAGGCTTAACGATCGTTTTTTAGACTTGGTGCAAGGTAAGTAATCTTACTACTGAAATTTTTGCTCGTGTGCCAGGCAAATTAGATAGTTGATTGACTGTTTAGTTTAGGCAAATTGAAAAGCCTATTATAACTAAATCTGTTTCTTGTATGTGTTGATGATAGCATGAGATTGATACTAGTATGAGAATGATTCTAGCATGAAACTTATGTTAGCCTGAGATTACACTAGCATGAGACTGATTTTAGCATGTGAATGATAGAATCTTGTGTGGAGCTTTGTGATTATGTGATGAGATCTATGTTGAATTTCATTGAAAGCATGCTATGTATTAAATTAAGATCTAACAATTGTCCTCCTAGTGCTATTATGTTCCGAAAACCGACGGGTTTCCTACTATGTTACCGGAAACCGAGGGGTGTGCTGCTACGCTTGTGACCCTTCGAACCACCAAATGCGTGTTAGGATGGGTTAAATCAAAATTTACTAGATGGCCATCACAATTTAAATCAAATATGTATGATATTTAAGTTTGTACACCTTTTGGCTATAGGTGTTTAGCCTGATCCCAGTAGCAAGGTTACTTACTGAGTATTTTATACTCACTCTTTTATTATGATTTTCTTTTTAGGAAAAGGAAAGGACATTCTAGTGAACGATCGATAGAAACCTTGAATGACCAATGGGGAATAGGCTAGAGCTTCTGCATGAACTACATGAATTTCTAAGTGTTCTAGTATTCAAATTACTCTTGTTTTGAAACCATGTTATGACTTTAATGTTTCCAGAGTTGAATTTCTTATTTGGATGTTTTGAGATTTCTTTTGAGGTGCCCATCTGAATGTTTTCTTATGAATTGTCAAACTGTAAAAGGTTTCTATATTTTGTGCATATTATATGGATATTTTCTTTATAAAAAGGTGTTGATTAAGTTGCATGCATGAGTGACGATTTGGCTTAGGTCCTAGGGAGTCGGGTCGTTACATAACCATAATAAGTAAATCGATCCTTCATAAGTTGTTCATAATTACAGCGGGGTCAAAATTACCATTTTACCACTGTAATTACATCTCGTTACTTAAGTTCTCACTGATGATCTAATGAACAATTGATTTGTAGTCCAACCAGCAAACCTAGTCCCTCTCAGGCCAATGAAAGGGTGAGGCTCTTCGTTCAAGTCTCGGAGTAAGTACTTAAGGGAACAACTTATCTACTAACTTAGAAATAGGTAAGAGCGAATTCCATCTTGTAAGACTATGACCCCAACTATCTACCTGATCTTATCCCTAAAATGGGAGGTATATTGAGTTGGTGACCTCGGGCCACTCTCACCTATGCAAATTAAAGGATAATCTCAAACAGACATGAGTTCATACTTAACTTAGGCTTAAAATCGAGTTATTTAGGTCATCTTGTTGAAATAATTAGTTTTTAACAGTAAACGGTATTATAAAGTAAAAGTGATTATTTTATGGTCCGGTCTTATGCAAACTCATTGCATAAGGCACCCCCACGCACATGTCTCCACATGAACGATTTAGGATCACATCGTTTGTATCAAATACAAAGTGGACCGCATCCATAGTGTCCCCAGGATAAGGTACCGAACCTTTATCCATATACTATAGACCGTTTTGGCTATTACCTAAACTTGATCCACTTTTATGTCACCATATAAAGTCTAAGCATTCACTATATAGTTGGGGGTTCTTAGTTTATTAGATTTAATAAATGCAATTCATATATTCAATAACAGTTTTACTAAATAACCCTCAATAAAAACTTTATTAAGAATAAGTTCCAAAAATTACAAACTACGAGTTTTAAGACATAGAAACCAACAATGCAAGCATATTTATATCGTTATAAACATTCAATGCCAAATCTTGTCATCTCCCATGTGTGTGTGTGCAAGCTCCCTTTAATTCAAAATGCAAAAACTCAAATTATGACTTAAGAGAGCTTCTCAAGTTTTCCCCCTACTCTAGCTCATGCAATAATTTTCAAGAATCCATACATTTCAAGAGAGTAATATGTCCACTAAGAGCCTGTTTGATAATGTTCTCGTTTCCTGTTTCCTATTTCTATTTCTCATTTTTTAGGAAACGAACTTGTTTGATAACTGTTCTCGTTTCTTGTTTCTAAATTTTGAGAAACATTTCTAAAAAATGGGCCAAAATTGAAAAACAACAAAATATAGTTTCTCTTGTTCCTGATTTTATTTCTATCTTACCGTTCCCGTAGGCAATCATTCTCAATTTTTGGTATATTGGTATCAGGCCCCCATAATAGCTAACTTCCTACTACCACTTGAAATAATTTTTTTATATTTCAAATTTCAACTCCCATTATGGTCAATTTTTTTCTTTTATATTTTTTCCATCTTTTATATTTTATTTTTATAATTAATTTTGCTATTTACAAAAATAACTCTACTATATTTATATTTTATTTTAATTTGGAATTTTAAAATTATCTAATATTTAGATTTATATATTATTTTACTTTTCAATATGTATATTAATGTTTTATAGTTCAAATTTCAACTCTCAAGATGGGCACTTTTTTTCTTTTATATTTGTTTCCATTTTTTATATTTTATTATTATTATTATTATTATTATTATTATTATTATTATTATTATTATTTACAAAAATAATTCTACCATATTTATATTTTATTTTAATTTTGAATTATAAAATTCTCCAATATTTAGTTTTATATATTATCTTAATTTTCAATACGTATATTAATTTTTTTATATTTCAAATTTCAACTCGCGAGATGGGCTTTTTTTCCTTTTATATTTTATTTATTTTTTAATGTTGCTATTTACAAAAATAATTCTACTATATTTATATTTTATTTTAATTTTGAATTTTAAAATTCTCCAATATTTAGATTTATATATTATTTTAATTGTCAATATGTATATTAATTTTTTTTATATTTCAACTTTTAAGTATTAAATTTTGCAATATGTGTGTTTATATATTATTTTAATTCTAATATTTTTAATATATCTAAAATCAAGTAGAATTTTTCAATATATAAATTTTGTTGACTAATACATTCATTTAACTTAAGTTTAATATTTTACAACCACGACATGTACATAATTATATAATTAAGTTTGCTTTGACTCGACATCATTTAAGACAAATGAACCGAGTTGGAGATGAGAGTGTCAATCAAATTTGGGCAACATATGAAGGATATGATACAACTTTGTTATTATATTTAGTTGTCATCGAGACTTTACTTCTATTAAATAACATAAACTTTTGATAATATCTTTTTCAATATTTAACGTATGACACAATTTCTTTTTTTATATTATTTTGTTACAAAAAAAAAAAAACAAGAAACAAGAAACAAGAAAGAAGAAAGAAGAAATAGTTATCAAACAAATTTATGTTTTTGTTTCTTTTTATCAAGAAACAAGAAATAGGAATAGTTATCAAATTTAGTTCTGTTTCTTGTTCTAAAAAAAGAAGAAACAGGAAACATAGAACAGGGAACGAGAAACCGAAAACAGGAAACGGGAACGTTATCAAACAGGTCCGAAGGTGCCATTCAATTTTTTTTCATGGGCCCTAAACTTGCATTCTTTTACCTAGGGGTACTAGCATTCACACATTCACTGTAGGAACTCATATCTAGTCAATTACCAGGCGTCCTTACTGATCACAGCAAATGCAACTCTTTTTACCCCATCCATGCATACTCATTACAAGTTTTATATTTTGAATGATAAAAAGATAGGCATGTAAAGTTCATTCATTTTTGTGCACTCTTTTTCAAAGGCATAAATATTCTTTTCTTCTTCCTTAATCTAACATTACAAACCATCATGCATTTCAACTCTATAACTGGTGGGGGCCTTTCAGAGTGACAACGAAATACTCCCAATTTAATCCTTTTCTAAGTTAACGTTTCTAAATTAAAGTGGCTACGTGCTCAAGAATATGGGATTCTTCAAGAGGGACTTAAGCAGATCAAAACTCAAGATAGTGATATCCTATTTCTACAATAAGTCATCCATTATGCATATTCAAGCGAATTTTTCCAAAATTTTCTTAACATGCATATAATCTTTGAAAGCAACTTAGCATGCATAGCAGGATAAGAAAAACAAAAACAAGTACACGGTACGCCTCCCACCCCAAACTTAGAATGATGCATTGTCCTTAATGCATAAAAGAATAAAGCAAAGAGATACAAGCCTGGGAGTGTGCGGGAGTCCACCGAAAGGCTGGGCGTAATGGGTACTTTGTGTTGCTAAACACATTCTGCAAGAGAGAATAGACAAATATTAGGACTGTCATGGAAGCTAACCTACTAAAGGAAGAAAATTACAAGAAAAGAAATAATTGAAATAACAATAAAGCAAGTAAAGCTTGGGTTGCCTCCCAAGAAGTATTGGATTTAACGTCTTCCAAATTAGACAACCAAGGAGATTCTTTATTAAGGCACATAAAAATCCTCTCATTTTTCAAGGCCTTTCTTGCTTAAATAAATGTAACCTACAATGCTTTGTAGGCTTACTCTCTTTTCATGGGCTCTTGAAAGCAAAGAAATATTTTTGTTATTTTTCATATATGGAAAGTAATAAGAACAATAAAAATATATATATATATATATTCACAAGGCTCATGATAAATAAGAAAAGAATTTTCAAGAATAGGAGGATCTTATAGGGATAAAGAATTTGGCTTTTTAACCTCAAACTTTATCTCTTGAATATCAACCTTAACATTAAGCACAAGTTCTTCCTCATTATCATAAATCAACTCTTTGGTTGATTCTACTTGACAAGGCTTGTGAGGGAGAGAAGATTCACTAATGGGAAGACTCTTTAGAGATGGCCTACTAGGCTCTTCAACCTCAACCTTAATCTCTTGGTTTTCTTTATTAAATTTAAGCTCAACTTCACTCTCAAATCGACAACCCTCAACTTGAATTAACTCACCTACCTCTAACTCATCCTCATCACCATAGGGTATGACTCTAAGTTCCCCTACCTCAGTGGCATCAGAAAAATTATCCTCACTCAAGGTCTTAACAGCATCAACTATCAGACTAAGTTGATTGCATATGTGGTTTAGGGCGGCCTCATTCTTTACCACTTGAGCTTCTACCCTAGCCAATGTCTCTCTCTCTTCCCAAATGACCAATCTCACCTCACTTTCTAAGATATATTCTTTTAACACATCTTTTAAGCAATGTTTCTCCTCTCTCGGTGTTGGATCATAACACTCATACTCATAGGAGAGATAATTCTCATACTCATGGCTAAGGTAACTAAAAGGATAAGGGTTAGGATTAAAGGGTGGTAGAGTTGGACCTAGGGTATGTGGAAACTCCTCACAAGGACACACAAAATTATTGAAATCCATAAATGCAAGCACCACAATTTATCAACCAAAGAATGGCTCAAAAACAAAAAAAGGAAAATAAAAGCAAAAACCAATTAATGTACACCCTAAATTAAGATTATTCAAATCTCTTAAATAGTAAAAGAAAAATAATCAAAAGCCAATTCCCCGACAACGACGCCAAAAATTTGATGTGCGAATCCCACAAGTGCACAGGTCAAGTTATAATATAATTAAAACAGCTTGTAAGGCCGCATATCGTCCTCAGGGAATTGGATTTTCTTTTAGCTATTCAAAGATCTTTCCAATTTTATGTAGGGGACCAACTTCTAATGTCACTTAAACTAAACTAATCTAAGAAAATAAATAAAAGTGATCAAGATATGGAAAAATATCAACTAAGAGTTATTTTAGGGAATAGATTTCATCAAATGTATTATTAAACACACTTGCTCGACTATTAAGGTAATTAGCACATCACCTAGATCTAGAAGTCTTTTATCCAAATTGAATCTTTAAAAAACAATCTTTTTTTTTTTTTTACTTAAACCCTAATTACTAATTACTTGAAAGTACGTGATTAGGCAAAGCATTAAGAACCTTCATCGACAATCTCTACCGTTATCCAACTACGTTTTGTGTTTTCAAACTATAATCTAGTATGCATGATCTAACTTAAACATACTTTTTTCAAGCAATATTTAATCATAGAATCATTCAAATGTCGATCACACATTCAAAAGCATTAAGAACGGTCATGCTAGAAGGCATAAATGTAAATTAACATTCAAGAAGCAAGATGTTCAACAATTTAAACCTAAGAATTATCTACCACTAAAACTGTGAGAAGATTAGCCTAACATGACTTGCATAGACAAAATCCACATTAGAATCACATAATACAATAACTAAACCAAGAATAAAGAAAGGGAAGGAAAGTTATCCAGCTTTCAAGTTCGTCTCGAGGATGGATTTGGCCTTCCAATGATCCTTGAACCTTCCGGCATCATGGAATCATTATATCTTGCATTGAACTCTCACTCTCAGTCTCTAATTCTCCAACTCTTGATGTGTTTTCGTGTGTCTCCTTTTGTGTATTTTCTTATCTCTCTGTGGTTGTTGAGAAACCCTCAATATATAGAAGTGGTCACCCAAAATATTTTTCAAATTTGCCAAATTTACAAAAAAGGAAAGCTAACGTCGCTCGTTCTTGGAGAGCACACCGCGATGTTGTCTGTCATCATAGGGGCAGCGTCATGACACTGTCCGACATTGTAGCCTGGTTTCAAGTGCAGCACCACAGCACAACAACACTTTCGCATAGCGCAGCGACACTCTATCCCAGCGACACTACACTCTCTCAACTGCCAATTCTTTTTTGCTCTTGAGTCTAGAGCGCAGCAATGCTCTCGGCTGCGCTGCCCTATTTTTAGGTTTTCTTGCATTTTCTTCTGTTTTTCGCTCGACTTTGGCTCGACTTGGTCTTTTTTGCCTTTGACGCTTAATTTTTGCCGTAATCACCTGAAAACCACTAGCAAACACGTGAAATCTCATAAAAACATCCCTAATTTAAGAGGATAAAAAGCACTTTTTGAGTGCTTATCAACTTGATGAGCCTGAAAATTATACACGCGATAAGCTCAACTATTTGTGGAATATCCTAAGAATATCCCTTCATCAGCTTTTGAGTCCCATTTACACTAATGTTCTCGATTAACAAGAATGTAGCAATTGCTACCAAAAATGTGAAAATACTTGACATTGGGATGCCTCCCCCACCATATTTCATAAATAGTGGTTGATGCGCACTTTTTGTTTTACCGCAAGTGTACGGGTCAAGTTATAATATAGTTAAAACGGTTTGTAAGGTCAAGTATCGTCCTCAGGAAATTGGTTTGATTATTCTTTTAGCTATTAAGAGATCGTCCCAATTTTATGTCGGGAACCAATTTATAATGACACTTAGGCTAACTTAATCTAAGAAAGCAAATAAAAGTGATCAAGATATGGAAAATATTAACAAATAGTTGTTTTCAGGAATAGATGTCATCAAAGGTATAATTAAACACAATTGCTTGACTCTTGAAGTAATTAACACAATACCTAGATTGAAAAGTCTGTTATCTGAATTGAATCTTTCAAAAGCAAGGGTTGGTGGAAATCCTTCACTTTATAGACTTGGCCGCCTAGATTTCTTTCCAAAATTGTAGATTTTCCAAATAAGAAAAGTTGTGCGTTATTGAATCCTACCCTCAGCGCCGAGTCGCAAAGCCACCTTAGCGCTGCTGCACTTGCTTAACTGATGCTCTTGAGGAAATGCGTTGTGGCAGCGCCGAGCTGACGAAGCTGTTTTGGCATTTTTGTGATTCTTTCTTCTTTTTCACTTGATTTTGGCTCGGTTTGGTTCCTTTGGCTTTCGATTCTTGTTTTCTTTATTTTTACCTGAAAACTACTAACAAACAAGTGAAATCTAATATAAACTCCATTAATTTAAAAGAATAAAAAGCACTTTTCAAGCGCTTCTCAGTGGTCCCTGTACCTGGTCGAAGAATAACACGGTTTTGAATGTGACGAGCCGTGTTGAGAGCCTCGGCCTAACAATGGAGCGCCATCTATTTAGCATGTAGCATAGGATGTAACATTTCTTGAAGAGTCTTGTTCTTCCGCTTAACAATCTCATTTTGCTGAAGAGTAATTGGAGCAGAGAATTCATGATAAATGCCCACCGAGGCACAAAAATCAGCAAACTATGTATTCTCAAACTTCTTTCCATGATCACTTCTTATTCGTTTGATTTTCAGATCTTTCTCCTGCTAAAGTTGCAAACACAAAGTATGAAATATGATAAATGCTTATGATTTCTCTCGGAGGAACCTAACCCACGTATACCTAGAAAAATCGTCAACAACAACCAACACATATTGTTTTCCTTCTAGTCTCTCTGTCTGCATGGGCCCCATAAGATCCAAATGAAGAAGTTCTAAAACACGTGAAGAACTTGTTTGATTAATCTGTTTATGAGGAGCATGCATTTGCTTTCCGGATTGACAATCACCACAAACATTGTCAGACGCCGAGATTAAGGATGGAAGCCCGATTATTGCATTCTTCTGCATAGCCTTGGATAGTTTTCAGACTTATGTGACCAAGACGTCTGTGCCACAGGTTGGCTTCGTCTTGTCTAGAGAGATTACATACATTAGCAGCAGTAGTAAGATTTCACATATAAAAATTATTTGAAGATTGTGTTCCTATCATGTCGAGAGTTGTAACATCGTCGGTGACAATGCACTATTCCTTGGTAAAGCATACATTCATCCCCTGATTGCACAATTGGCTGATGCTAATAAGGTTGCCAGTGTGGCCTTCAACCAACAGAACATCATCTAAGGCAGGGAGCCCGTGAAAATTTAGCTTTCCTTTGCCAATGATTTTACCTGCAGTCCCGTCTCCAAAAGTAACATTTCCAGTATTGACTAGTTTGATATTTGATAAGAAGGTCCGTTCTCCAGTCATGTGATGAGAACTATCACTGTCAAAGTACCAATCTCCTTAAGCAGAGGATTTAAGGGAAGTTAAAGCCACATTACATTTCATTTGTTCACTTTTGATTTTCCAAACATACTTCAAAATTCATGGTTCTGTGGGACAGTAGCAGGAGTAACGAGGGACATGGAGCAAATTCAGTAGCTTGTAACAGAAAGGTCATATGTGACTAGTCTTGCCACAGAAATGACATATCCACTGAGATCTGGGATGATTGACAAATTTTCTGAGATCCCTCCTTGAAGGTGTTATAGCATTGTCAAAAGATTCAGCATTTTCAGCCCAGACAAATTCAATTTTCTGTTTGCCTTTGGGGTGAGAGTTGATCCATCCACCGGACTTCGAGTAACCTAGTCCAGAACAATCACCAACAGCCTTCCCTTTGGACAAAATTTCACCAAGTGAGTTAGTTCCAGCATTGAGCATTCTTATTTTTTTGCTCAAGGATTCTTTCTCCATCCTGGATTTAGCTAGTTCACATTTAAGATCCACTATAATGGTTATAAGTGTATGGTTATCTACTAGAAGAGCCTCAATTTTGTCTTTCTGCACATTTAAGACTTTTAAGTCATCTTGCCACTTTAAGAACAAGCTTGATACGTTGGATCATTAGACCCTAACTGAGATGCATTCACTTCTTCATGGTTGGCATATACATCATATTCAGAAATCTCAATAGACGAGGTGTCTGAGAAGATATAACTAACAAGAGCTTTGACATCTTCTTCAGATTCACCACTTCCTTCTGAATCATCGTCAAATAGAGTTAAGACATAGCTTCTATTCTGCCTCTTCAAGAAATTTGGATCAGCTTGAAAATGACCATACCCTTGACACTCACAACATTTGACATATTTGGCTTTAGGAAGAGTTATTTGACGTTTTTTCCACATTTTCTTAGTTCCATAAGCTTTGAATGATATTCACAGGCTTGTTCCCAGTCCTCTCGCCAAATCGTTTTGAGAACACGGTTGAATTACTTGGAGAGGAGGGCGATGGACTCAGCTAGAGACTCATCAGATTCTTTGTCGGACACATCAGCTTGAGGTTCAGATAGAGATTGTAAGGTAATGCTCTTGTTTCTTTTCTCTGGTTTTCCTTCTAGAGACATTTCAAACGTCAGAAGAGATTCGAAAAACTCATCAACTTTCAATGATACTATGTCCTGAGCTTCTTCTATAGCAGTGACTTTCATGTCAAATTTCTTGGGCAGTTATCTAAGCACCTTGGGCACTAGTCTTTCTTCCGAGATCTTTTTACCAAGAGCAAAAGATCCATTGGCAATATCCAACAAACGAACATTAAATTCAGTAATGGATTCGTCCTCGTTCATTTTTAGATTTTCAAACTTCGAGGTCAACAGCTGAAGTCTCGACATTTTGACCTTAGAAGTCACTTCGTGAGCAACTAATAGAATATCCCAAGCCTCTTTAGCAGGACACAAGTGTTAATTAATTGGAAGATTTTTCAATCGACACCATTAAATATGGCATTTAATGCACGGGAGTTTCCTAATGATGCTTCGTCTTCAGCTTCTGACCATTGTAGTTCCTGCTTGAGGATTTCCTTTCCATCTTCAGTTTCAGTAATAGGATGGGACCATCTAGTGACAACAGCTTTTTATGTTTTGTTGTCGATAGATTTCAGAAACCCAGTCATCTGCGTTTTCCAATAAGAATAATTTATTCCATCCAGCATAGGTGGTCAAGTAGTGGAGCCACCTTCTTTGATACCATTCATGATCGTTTCACCTTAAGATGAGGTGACCTGCTTTGATACCAATTGAAAAACTTATGAGATGACTTTTCACACACAATTGTTAAAACAATAGTACTGACAACACGATTAACACAAAAGTTTAACACACAGAAGGAGATAGTGAAACACAAGAGTTGGTAACCCAGTTTGGTGATAACCACATACGTCTAGGAGACAGTGTGCCCATGAAAGATAATTCACTAATGTTAAGAAGTTAAGCAATTACAACAAAGTACTTATCTGCAAAAACTAGAACTTCAATAGTAACTCTTGTTAAGCTTAACAAACTAGACCCTGAGGCTCCCCCTAAGTGTGAGACTTCCTCTCACGGCTACTTAGGCTCCCCCAAAGTGTTGCAATATCAGTGTCTTGAGTTTCTGTCTGCAACAGTTTGTGAGACTCCCTCTCACCTAAAATATCTTTCACTAAATTTAGTGAACTCCCTCCACTGACAATTTTTAGGATCCTCTAAGATAAGAGAACTCTCTTTTCTCGGTATAAGGTGTCAAGCTCCCCCTAAGACTAATAGCTCTACTAGTCGTTAATAAGCCTTAAAATTCTTCTAAGGTGCCACTCAATCTAATATGCATACAGTCTCGGAGGGATAAAAAAGCACAGCGAAAAACTATGATTCACAGAACAATTATGCAAAAACAAGCTACACAAGCACACCACATAACAATCCTTTCAGTACAAAAACAACTTAACCTAATTAGTCACATCGAACACCTTTTATAGATCAAATCAAATAAAGGAAAACAATGTCAAACACGGAAATAAATGTCGACGACTAAAAAGGAATAATATCGGGAAAATAATATATGCAAAAAAAGAATACCCAATAAGGAAATAAAAGATATTCTGACTCAGGCATCAAAATGTTGATGTCACGACTCTAATGGTGACAACAGGTAACTTTAAAGACTTGCCTTAATAAAATGAAGAGCCAATGCAGAACTCCAACAAAGTTGATAAGTTAAGGTAAATTTATATTATTTTATCCAACATTAGTTGCCAACCTATTTATAGGACATGGAATTATGTATGTTAAAATATAGAATAGAATGGGAGAGTATATTACAACATGAAATTCAATGAGAGGTTTATGATATTTGGTAACCTATGTATGTTATGGATATCTATACTAAAAAGTATATTTATAATACCTATTATATTCATAATACTCCCTTTTAGATATCCATATTATATAAAATAAATGTCTCGCTAAAACCTTACGAGGAAAATGTCCAATTAGAAAAAATCCTAGTGAAGGAAAAAGAGTACATTATCTTATATACTTTAATGAATGTCTCATAAAAAACCTTGCTAGGAAAATTCGGTGGGAAAAACCATAGTCAAGAGAAAAATAGTGCAGTAGATTTACTCCTCCTCATGGAAACATCACTTGACATCTCATAGTCGTCACATTCAAATGTTGTGCACTAACTTTTCAAATGTTGTTGTGGATAATGTCTTCATAATAAGTTTACAAGTCATCGTTTAAAGAAATATGTTGGATAATGATGTCATCGTTTTCTTTAGGGTCATGAATTAGATTTGTGGTGTTATCTTCATATATAATAAAATTCTTGGCTAGCCTGATGAATCGTAAGGATTTTAGTACTTGTTATAATTTGCTTCATAGACTACCATAGTGTAAATCTTCTCAATGTGCTTAGTAACCTTTTTAAGATCTAGCTCTTATGGGTTGGATACATAACCTGCATCTTCACAACCAATTAGATCATAAATTAGATTTATTAGAAAGAAAATAAATCAATGTAAACTAATTCTCAAATAAAACATACTATATGTTAACTCTACTCCAATGTATTCTTTTAGAGGAATATTATATCTGTGTAGCAAAATTACTAAAAATACTACGACATGTAGTGTATAACTAGTAAAGATATAAATGCACTTATTTCTCAAAACTATGGTTCTTCAGGATCTAAAGTTTTTCATTACTATATCCTTGTATTAAATAATATATCTTTTTCAGAACTACTATAGGAGTGTCCAATGATATAACTAGTCCATTTAAGATCTTTTATGTATAACTTGATGCAATCTCATATGCTTTATGCTTCATTTGCAAGCTAAGAAAAAACTTTGTTTTTCAAAACTTTCATCTCAATTTCTTTCTTAAGAAATTTTTGGAGTTTCCATTATATATTCAGATCATCAACATATACATATATGGTAAATCTTGACTATAATTTTTTTAATCACATGGACAAATAGGGTTATTTTATCCCTTATTTGAAAAAAAATATATTTAATAAGATGATTATATCACATTCGTCAAGAATGTTTTTATAAGAATCTTTGTGATAAATATAATTCTCTAACATTTGAATTATATGGTTCTGGTACCTTTAATCCTTTAGAAATTTTCATAAATTAAATATTATTATTAAGAGATTCATATAAATGTAGTATGACTACATCCTTAAAATGTATGTTAAGCTACTCATACATTGTCAGAGGTAAATTAGATATCTCATGGTACTGTATCCACCATTAACGAATATGCTTCCTCATAATCAATACCAATGTACTTTGAGAGAATTGTTGCGGAATCTATATATCTCTCTTTATATATTGTGAACTAATTTTATTTAATTTCCTTACTAAACTCACTTGTATCCAATATGTTTGACATTTTCTAATGTCTGGACCACTAATCCTCACAATGGAAAAATAAGTTGATTCTTTTGGATTGTTTCTTTCCACATAAGTCAATCATTTCTATGTTGACATTTTTTAATAGATCTAAAGCACATATTACTCATTTTCATAAATAATATCAAAAGCAACACTGTATGTTGTCAACTTATATAAATTCGGTTCCATCTTTTTCATGTTATGACATAATTTATCGATATCTTATTATTATCCTTATTTTCTACGATATTCTTATGAGTACTCATATTTAGAATTTCTTCTAAAATATCTCATATTCTTAACTTAATCATTTTGATTATTGACTACATCTTTTTCGAGGATCTTCATCCTTGAACCCATTTGTCTATCATGCTCCAAGCGTGGTGTAGACAACTTATTGCATTGGGATATCAATTTTAGATATTGTATTTGCAAACAGTATATATATCTTAGTCACTTTCTTGCAACTATAAATGCTATGTAAATCGATCTAGCATTTTGATTTGCAATATTTTACAAATGAATTATCTTTTGAACTTATAATTCGAAGTGATCTGTATGGTCATCAAAATGAGACAATATTTATGCATTCTATTCAATTTCTTTTTCCAACTTCTTCTTAATTTCTCTCCCTAATGTTGGAAAATTTATCTCATTAATAACAATTAGCAAATTGTGCAGTAAATATATCACTCGTCAGGGGTCCAATATTTAATAATTTATGTGAAATCAATTTCAACGTCGATTTATAACCTCTTTTGAGGACTCATTTTAAATTGTTCCATCATCTTAATTGTTGTTCTGGAACAATAATTTAAATATTTACTGCACATTTTGCATATGAAATATATTTGGCTTCTGGTCATAAGCTCATAAGTCATTGACTTAAAGCATGCAAAATAAGATGATTTCATACATATTTAAAAGCTTTGAGATTTGAACATAAGCTACATGATGTTCAATAGTTATCCCAATCAATATTCAATAATAATTATCAAATATTTAGGATGTGAACTCACTAGTGAGAGTTTGATAATTAATCTCTTGAGAACATGCCACACATTACAATTTATTAGTTGGAAGAATCTTCTAGTTCTTCAGTGGATGTCAATGTATATTTCCAATTATTATTTTCATTGTTGACCCAAAATGACTCATCATGTCAAATAAAACATAGCAGGATCAATGAACGTTATATTCATTGTTGCATATATTTCAATTACACAAATGTGTGTAATAAAATTTAGAAGGAAAAGCAGACAATTTCTCTTTATGCATTTCCTGTAGGAGACAATAGATATAATATATAAATACCATATATTATTCTTATTACCAATCTCTCTTAATGATATCTATTACAATGTATAACTTTCAAAATTACTAAACTTCTCCTTGATTTACAAGAAAATAAAGTATATCAATTGTAAACTTTACTCTTATGGGTAAAATAATATTTTCTTTCCAAAATCTTTAATCAAGTCTATAGGACTTAATATCATATTTGATTTTTCGCTTCATAATCTTTTTGAATTTTGGAAACATATTGCTACTTTAAATATAATATGCATAGATGCACTATATGCAAAACATAAATATTAATTATTCTTATTCTCCTCAAGAGATTCAAAAGAAATCCAAATATCTCATATTCAAGTGGATCAAAAAGAATAATCATTTCTTCAGGAGATTCTAAGAAACTCATAATATCCAAGCGATATCATATTTAGGGGTTAAAAAGAAAAGTTATCTCTTTAAGAGATTCAGATAAATTCGAAAGTTTGCTTACACACATCGTTTTTCTTTTCATAATAGTGGATTTTAAATTCCAGTGGAAATTTTAAATGTACGACAGGTACAAGATTATTGTCTCTTTTGCATTACATTTGAAAAATGAAATTCTCACATGTGTGTGGTTTCAATAGAATAAATATGTCTTCCTCTACTGTGATCATGAGCCTAGTCACAATTATTAAATATTGCAACATTCACTTCAGAGAATGTTTTTGAACTATTTGGTTGAGATTCATGATTTTGCATAAAATCATATGCTCATTTATTTTATTCAATCTCAAATAACATTATATTTATGTTCATCAAAATGTTTCAACATTTATTTATCAAATTGCTACTACATAAGCATGTTTGATATATGCAAATAACATATGTTTATTAGACTATAAGCATTCATTAATTTAAAATATGTGCAACTGCAGGTGCAAGAAAAAACAACAAGCACTAATTGATTTATGCAAGTTCAGGTGCATTAAATCAAAATCAGCTTTAGGAAGAGTAATTAACTATTATACATAACCTTCATAAACTTTGCCATGAGAGAATTTAATCAAATACATATGACCACTATAAACTTCAGAAGTGCCCAAATTTATTCATATGAGAATAATTAAAATATTCAACAATCAAAGAAATTTCAATATCAGCATGACCAAAAATTGACTAATTCAACTCTCAGGTTAGTTTCCAAGTAGAGGTATTCTCCTACGGTCAGCTTAAATACCTCAGCCAGAACAATCCTTAGACAGAGTCTCCTTACAGTTATCTTTCTTTTTTTTCTAATTCATTAATCTTTTAATTAGTAGCTAATTAATAGATCAATGACCCAAGTGCACTATTAAACTTTAATTTTAATATTATTGAAAACTAATTCACTTAAGAATTAATTTTTAATATCTAAAATCTTAAACCTTTGAAAATAAAATTAAACATAACCTCGGACACTTATTCTCATATTTGAAAGATATAATATAATATTATATTGAGAGATAATCTTAATATATAAAATATATATTATTCTAAACATAACAATTAACCATTGAAACAATTGGGAGGAACATACTTAAGCAACGGGGGATTTAACAACCATTTAAAACATAATCACATGCATAATTAAAAATAAGTAGCAAAAATTGTCTAGCATATATATATATACTTGGTTGACCTAAGAAGTTGAAGACAATTTAAATTACATTGATTTGAATTTTTTTCTTTTTTTTCTTTTTCTTTTTTTTATTTCCTTGTTCAACTTACACAGTGGCCTTGAAGAAGTTATCACCAATTCAAAATTGTTTATAGCCAGCAACACTAAAATACCATATCTAATGTCGTTGATTAATACTTTTTCGGCCACTTGGACACAACCATATAATATGCTTTAAAAAAAATTCAGTGCATAAATGTCGACACAGAGGAGAGATTAAAATTTACCCCCACCTTTATACTTGCTTCAAACAATTGAAAAATATGATCACCAAGCTCGAATATTCAAAGTATAAATAAAATTTTGGAATCTAAAATGACCATTCAACTAGATTGACTTTTGTTATTGATCTAATTAAAAATTAAAATAACTAATATCAAATATACCTTAACCATCAATTTGCAAACCCACATCTATGGCTAAATTAAAATACTCATCATCTATGAACTTTAAATTTTAAATACCTTGAAAAGATGTAGATAATTCTAGTGGGTCTTTAACCATTTTGGTGCTCCAGTGAACCAACTTCAACTTCTACAAACATTTCAGTGGTAGAGACTCGTGCTGATAATGTGGTGTAAAATAAGACTAATGCAAGAATAAAACAAGAACAAAAAGAAGCAAAATAAAGAACAAAGTAGAGAGAATCAGAAGTAAAGAAAATAACACAATTGTAGTGTGTATTACAAATGCACCATACACCACTATTTATAGGACATGGAATGATGTATGTTACAATATGAAATTCAATGGGAGGTTTATGATATTTGGTAATCTATGTAGGTTATTGATATCTACAATAAATAGTATATTTATAATATTTATTACATTCATACTAACAATAATATATATATTTTTAAGAGAAAACAACAGCAATGTATTTAATGTATAGAATTTTAAGCAATATTGTTAGGTGGGAGAAGACTCAATAACAACCGCATACTTTCTCCATCAATGGATTTACTGTTGTCTTTAGAATGAACTTACCAACTACCCTCTTATTATGTTGTGGTGAATATGTTGTGGTGAATGGTAAAAATGTAAGCCCTAACTCATTTTTAGTATTGTTCAAGTTAAAATAGATCAAACTTAGCTTATGGACTTAGTCAATTTTTATGATGTTAGAAATAAGTAAGGCGTGGAAAGGAGAAGCTTGATGGGCGTGGAGTTAAGGAATTACCTTGGTGGTAAAGATGTGTTTTTAGCTTGTGTAAGTAGGCGTTGCGCTTTGTAAGGACTTGTTCGACATTAGGATTGTGCTTAATTAAGCAGCGCAAGGGCTTGTCAAAGCTTAAAGTCAAGTGAGTATTGAGAAGGCAAGGCATTGAGAAGGCTAGGGAAGAACCTCTAAAGATGGTGCTAGGCGTTGAAAGAGTGCACCAAGAGGTAGGCGTCTAAATTTTCTTTTAATTTTGGATTAATTATTTTTATTAATTAATTTAAGTGTGATTAAGTGGCAAGCTAGAAGATTTAGGGAAGTCGAAAGCAGGAGGTGGCGGAAGAAGGTGTTGCATGAGACTTGTCGTTGGTAGGATAAATAGAAGGTTGTGTATCAAAGCTCAGTTTACACAATTCACTCAGGTAAAAGGAGAGTTGTCGCACAAGGCCTGTGTCATGCCATGTGCGTGTGTGACTAGAGCTATGTGCATGTGCAAGTGCCTGCGTCCAGCCTTGTTGTACATCTAGCTACATCATAAGCCCCATAAAACATTAGTTGTTTTAGTTGGTGTTGGTGAGTTAATTCAAGTATTAATTTAACTTGAAAAGATGAATGGCTTAAGTGAAGGTTTAAAGAAGGTTGGGAAGAGCCTAACCAAAAGAAGTGATTTTATTTTCAAGACAAACAAAGGTGTGGAAGGCCTATAACTCGATGGGACCTAACTAAAAGGAGTGAGTGACCAATGTTTTAAAAACTTAAGTGTTTAATGTTATTTTTCCTTACGTTTCCAAGAAGCTGATGTTTGCTATATTAAGAATGTTATTTAAGCTTATTTAGATGATGAGTTAAACCTGTTTTACCTAATTACATCAATAACTATTTAGAGAAATGATTACCAATGGTTATACTAAACTGAATATTTCACAAAGGTACTCTAACTATTAAAATGTGCCCTAGTATTGATGAAAGAATGGACCCAATACTGAAGGACAAGAAGAAGGTATTTGGGCAACCTAGTATGTAAAGTCTTTGGGACCCACTTTGGCACACAAAAGGGCTTTGGGTCGTGTGTCAGGGTGCTAGTCCTTTGGGGGCATTTCTATGTGCACATAGGAGAGTTATTGACGTTGATTGTATTAAGGTTACTCTACATCAGTTAAGGAATGTTTTCGATGTTGAGAGTACTGAGCTTGCTCTACCTCAACTGAGGTTTTAGGGTACAAATTTTCTATGTTTAAATGATATCAAACATGCTAATTTTCATTGATTTATAGCAACTGTTTATTTGCTAAAGGATTACTTGCTTAAACTTATGTTATTATGGTCACTCACCCTTTTTCTTATGTTTTCTGTCTCCCAGGTAGCGAACGAGTTCACAGTGCTTAACCTATCCAACCTCGTCTGCTTCTGCTGCAAACTTCTATATGTTTTGGGATATGAGTCTATCTTGTACATATAAGTTAGTGTGAGGGGAACTGGGTGTCTGTAAAAATGTCTTGTGAAGGGTTAACATTTAGTTGTATTCAACTTTCGATGATATGCATGTACATGTGCAGTTTATTGGTGTGAATATTTGTATTATGAGTATTTGAGGGATTGTGTGTTTGTGAATCTTATGTTATTAATGTTGGTTGCTTATCAGGTTACCTTAAGGAGTAATAAATGGGTAGCAAGTTGGTCAGTTATTGTCGTAAGAGAGTCAATTCTTCCCCTCCCCATACCTTTCCTTATATTAAGAGGGTAACTTGAGGAGGGTGTGACAAAAAAATTGTGAGATAGATATGAATGAACGTGTAAGCCTAAAAAATTGTTAATCGTGAATCTCACATAATAAATAGCGAATAAGTAATGAAACCTATTGTGACAAACCATTCAGGCGGTCCAAGAAATAAGTTCTCTCCCTCCAACTCCTACACGGTCAAAAACACACCCTAAAAAATTGGTGGTAATTTTTAGAAAAAAACAATGTAGTAAAAAGAAAATACATACATACATATATTACATATATTCCACAAAAGGCAAAATTGAAGTTGAAATCCGAACTCTGAAAACAACCTTCTCTTTCTCAGCTTCTCTACCATATTTTCAACAAAAAAAAAAAGGGCAAAACAGTAAAATAAAAAATAAAAGTAAGAGTAATAAAACAACTAAACAAAGAAGAATTACACAAAACCACCACTTTCTTTGTATTTCGATATATGTCAAAGGGTTCAGATCTGTCCTGAACTCGGCCGAGTTGACTCGCCGCTGTCGCCACCTCCGGCCAGCGTCCAGGCCGAAGTGGCGATGAGCGGCCGAGTGTGCCATCCCAACGTCAAACTCCCATTATTCTCTTCAACTCTGTATCCATTTCCACCGCCGAACAGAGCCGCCAGCAAAGTACTGGCCTGCTTGAAAGCGTTCGAACCCATATGAACCATCTCGAATCCACTCGAGCGTAACCGGCTCCGCCACTGCGCCACCGTTTCATGACGCTCGACACGGTCGGAACCTTCACACGCCACTACGTTGCAGATTTGTCTCCCTAAATATTCCTCTGACCTCACCACATCCTCCTCCCCTGCCGGCGACCCTTCTAACGAATCGAATAAGCTCGAATAATAGTGTAGAGCTTCTGTGAATCGGTCTACGAACGACGGTCCGTTGTGGTCGGCGACCTGCTCCACGACGGTGACGATTTTGGGGTTAAGTTCTTTGATTGTTGTTAGAGCTTTTTCAATCGCGCCCGGATTGGCCAGTAGCCGGTGGAGCTCGAAAATGGAGTTTATAGCGACGGTTTCTGTTTCTAAATTGAGTATTGACGGTTCCAGATCCGCCAAATTGTTGCAGAAGAACCCACGAAATTCGAATTGCACGCCGAATTTATCCGCGAATTGCGACAATTTCGAACCCACTTCCTGTAATCCGTCGGTGGAATTTTCCTCCGGCGGGGGATGGATTCCAGTAAGATGAAACGCCGGAGGCCCACCTGGTCGGAGTGCGAAGGCCTGAATCAACGGCGGCCATTGGTGGCCTTGCTGGAGGTTGAAATCGACGACGTGGACGGTACCAGCAGAACCAACGGATTCGAGAATGGCTTGATTGGCAGTGAAATGGGCGAATTTCAGATAGGGGCAAGATTCATAGAAATGCATTTGGAGAAGATCGGTGTACGAAGATGAATAATCGAAGGGCTTTTGTGGGTAGAATCTGTAAATCCGGCGAGAGAGGGCTTGAGCGAAATAGCCGGCGACTTTTCTCATAGCGCCGGCCTGAGCTTCTACGAGGATGCTGATGTGTTTTAGTAGAGCCTCGGCAAGGTTGAGATTGTTTGTGTGGACGGCGTCGGCGCAGGCGAGAAGGCTGTGGACCAGACGGACGCCAGTCTCGGCGGAATCCACCAGAACCACCGAGCGCGACTGCTCCGACGACGACGAAGAAGAAGAAGAAGAAGATGCAGTAACAAGAAGCGATTCGGAATCTGATTTCTTGAATCGCTTTCTGGGGTTGGTGGAATCGATTTGTGGGAAAGCAGCAACTCCAGGAATGGTTCTGAGATCGTACTCAGAATCGTCGGTGAAGGCGGCGGCGATGGAGGAGGAAGTGGATTCAGCTATGGCAAGAACAGGATCGTGGGTTATACCTTGGGATTGAAGCGGAGTATTGAGTTCAGCGAGCATGCTTTGAACCCAAGAAGAAACATCGGAGGGATTATAATGGACTGTATTGGAAGAGAGGTGAGAAATTCCATCTTCTTCCGACAAACCCATTACCATTTCTAGCTGTTCCAGTTTCAGAGCTACGTCCGCCATGTCCGACGACCGGACATTGTACCCAAGAGCAGCTAGATGCTTGTCGTCGTCTTCCTCATCCTCGACCGCCCATGTCTTGGGGTTGCCAGCGGCTGCGGCGGCGGAATTTGAGGATTGATGGCTGTGGCCTCGCTTCATGGGTATAGAATTTCAGGGGTTTTTTGAGTGCTAGAGATGGATCATGGCAGTGGAAATGGAAATTTTTGGTAGATTGACTTAGAAATTATGGATCCATTTTTGAATGTGTAAGTTGGAAGAGATGAGAATGGGGGGCGGCAGCTTCAATGAAAGTGATGAACGGAGGGAGGCCACGAGCGGAAGAGATAAGGAACCACTGCAAGGCTATAATAATAAGACCTTTTATTTTCTTTTTTCTTTTTCTTGGAGTGGGGGAAGCAAAATTAAATAATGCAAACTTTAGGACTTGCTTTTTCAAATTTTCACTTTTCTTCAGGTTGAATTACAATTTTAGTCCTTTCAATCTCAGTTTTTTTTTTCTTTTTTTTTTTCCTTCGTCTTGAATCTCTTTATCTTTATCTTAATATTTTTTTAAAATATTATTTTGATGCAGGTATTTATTCCGTTTTAGTTCATGTTTAATTTTAACTTATATATTTTTTTATTAATTTAATTTTTTATATTAGTTTATTGTTGATTTTTTCATAAATACTTTGTTATCTACTAACATTTTTATTATGAATTTGAAAATTATATTCACATAACCTATTTTATAAGTTGTTTTTCAATATAACAAAATGACCCAAAATATTTACAAATATATAAAAATTAAAATTGCAATCTCAACAATAAACTTGTATCACTAGATGATACAAAATCTATTGCGGTCTACTAACCGACAATAAAAAAAATTTTATAGTTGATATTTTTTTATTTATAATATTCTCCTTTTTAATGGATGAAACTTATTGTTATGGTTTAACCAATTTTGATTTAAAAAATTAACTTTAAAAAATTAAATTTAAAATTTATTCGAAATACAGTCACTAAATTTAGCTAGCAAGAGCAGAGGAATGAAATTTGAACAAACTCTAGGGATAGACCATTTTTTTTTCCTTTATTCAAACAAATGACCTTAAATATAATACACACACATCAAAGTATACTTACCAAATTAACCATGAAAAAAAATTCACACCTAAACTTATCCAAAAATATTAAATTTATTCACTAAATTTCAATGTTTTCAAAATCCATATATATATACCGCGTTTAGTGAATTATAAAATATATACGACCTGGAATTGATAAAATTCTGTAGAGAAAATGGGAGCTAAATTTTGTATTGAAATTTATGTATTTTGACAAATTTATCTATGGTTAATTTGTGCATCAAAATTATTTTTGTATAAAACGCTGTTTTATTGAGATTAAAAAAATTTATGAAAAAGTTTTATACTTATTTTGTTTTACAAAAAATTGGGGGTCAAACTAGAATAAATTGAACTAATAATAAAAATTCCTACAATTATTTAAGTATAAGATTTTCTATTGGAATTGAAAGTGTAGAATACAAATTATACAAGCTTAATAAGTCTAGAATGGAATTTTTCTTTTGTTTAATTTCAATTTGGAATTGTATCAATTTAAACTTTAAATTAATAATTATATCAATTTAAGCTTTTTATTTTCGTAAGTCTAACAATTGCCACCCTCCTTCAGACTTAATTTGAAAAAAATTATGTGAAACATGTAATTGTTTCAAATAAACTTATAAATTACTAGAAATGAATCAATTTATATCCTTTATCAAGATCACATTTGAAAATCATCCATGAATTTAATTCTTATATATGTGTAGACTTCTTCAAATGTCTAATTCATAAAGTTGACCATTAGAATTGATGTATGGACACTTTTTAAAGAAAAACTTAATTGTTAGTCCAAATAAAATCACTTGTGAAAATTTAGGGGTATAATTGGTAAAGTATAAGAGCCCGTTTGGATTAATTTAAAAAAGTAAATATTTTTAAAAAATGCAAGTTTGAAGTAAAGACACTAATAACTTTTTAGATACAATTTGAGTGGTTGCCAAATATTTGTATATTTTTTCGAGAGGACTTATTTTTTAAATTAAACACTTAGAAAAGGTATTCCAAACGCACCATAAATCTCACACAATGTTCATTCAAACATAACATGATGGAGGGTGTAGATTGATATGCTTATAAAAGTTTAGAATTTAAATTGATACAACTAATTCATCGTGTAAATTGAAACACAATAGTTTCGGTTACACGTTGATATTTTTTTTCCTTTTTTCCAACAAAATGAATCCAACAGTTAAATTATATTTTGAGAAATTTAACAAAGATTATGGAAATTGAATTACAACTTATTATAATTATATGGATTAAATTGTTAGGTGGCTAAAATTTTAGAGATTATTAGTAATGATATTTTGAGAAACAATTTTAGAGATGATTTAATATTTGTTTTATGCTGATATAAAAATAGAAAACAAAATAAATAAAAAAAACGCTCCAGCAGTTAAATTAGATTCCATTTGCTGTATTTTCCAAATTTGTTTGTAAGAAAAACAAAAGCTGTTGCAGAGTTTATTATTGTTCTTATTCTTCAATCTGGTTATTTAAAAAATAGAAATTAACTAGTCAAATGATTTCTCATTAAAGCAGTATAAATATTTTAACGATATCCGTAGATTCATTTATCATAATTCCTTTCCAATACGTCCTTCAATATATACTTAATGTGAAAAATGTGTCAAATTGAAGATTTTTTTTTTTTTTAATAGGGTAGTTTTTACCCTTATTAAATTTAAATTTTAGTTGTTAAAGTGGAAAGAAAATTAGAATTTAGTCATTATAATTTATAATTAAAATTTAATCTCTAACTTTAATAATGCCATCATAAATAGTCTTCATGGTAGGAATTGTGGAGAAACATTTTCCTAGTTAGTTAAATATATATTATATATATAGAAGGGCTACGAGGGGAGAATTTTTACATTCCCGCTTTATCCTTATATCTTTAATAATCTTTATTTTGTCATATGTTACGACTATTTGAGTCGAAGTAGTTACATGTGAAATGGTATATACTAGAGTTGTTCAAAAAACCCGATGACTTGAAAAACTCGGTCAACCCTAACCCTACTCGTACGGTTTGGGTTGGGTTATCAACTTATTTGGGTTAGGCTAAGTTCAAATAAAGGAAAATGCTATGGAGTTGGGTTGGTTCATGGGTTCACCTAAATTAACTCAAACCAACCCGAATTTGTTATTTTTTAAAATGTATATTTTTTTACTTATGAAAAATTATAGATATATATATTTATTTTAGTTTATTTAATTTCATATTTTTTTGGACAATTTTTTCTCCAACTCTTAAAAACAATTTTTTAGTACTTTAGAAAGAAAATAAGGTTTTTACATATTAACATTTTACTTCCTTCGAGAATAAAATTTTAAATAAACGATTCGAGTAACCCAAACCAATCCAACTTGAATGTTTCATAGTTGGGTTGGGTTCATTTTTTAATAAGGGTTATTTGGTCGAAGAACTTATAATTTGAATATTTGGATTCAGTTTAGAAAGTCCTTCAATTCAATTCAACTCGATCCACAAATATTCCTAATATATATTTTTGTGTATGAATTTGATCTGTACCGTAGATAGATTGGTCAAGGTGTGAATGGAAAATATTGATGAAGGGGAGAGGAGGAAAAAAAATATATATATAGTAATAATAATAAAATGAAGGTTAATTGTGTAAAATGTTACTACATCTCATCCACATCCAAATTGAGTGAGCACGGAGTGAGGGATCAGGTGCCCGTACACCAATTCCGATTCTCGGGCTTTTGGGATCGAGGGATTCAACCCTCTGGGCCCCACATTTTTCTATTTTTATATTTTTACTCCATCTATTTTCCTTCGAGCGTGTTGCACACCCACCCCTCCCTTTATCAAATTTCATTTTTTTTTTCTTTTTTTTCTCTTTAAAATAATATTTTATAGGATACCGTAAGATTCATAACAGCTTACCATAAGTTAAGTTGGGACTTTGCTAATAAATTTTAATTTTTAGGTTGGTTAAATCAGCTTTTTCCCCCATTATGCCTATTTCTCTGTCTCATTAATTTATAAAACTTTTAATTTCAATGTTATTTTAGATTAAAGAATAAAAAAATGGTTATTTATTTATTTATTTATGGATAAATATTTGATCATTGGAGAGTTTGTTTGAGTTATCTAGAAAAAAAAGTATTTTTCTAAACTATCTTAAAAAAAAAAGAAAAGAATTGTGTAATTAAAAGAACATAGGTATGGTTACATTTGCTCGAAAAATTTTGGTGTACGTTTAGTTTGCTGGAAATGTTATTACTAATGTCAAATTTTATAAAATGTGAGTATTAAACCTTATGATTGAAGACCATCAACCATTGTCGAACTAATTTATGGTTACCAATTCCAGGTCTCAATCACTACTCATTGGTCGTTGACAAACTGGAACTATGGATTGGAGATCGAGACTAGTGAATGGCGATCAATGACTTACGACCTACACCTAGGATTTGGAACCGATAGCCAACAACCATATTGGTGACAGGACCAGGGATTAGTGATTGGCAACCACCTCCCACTACTGACTGCCAATAGACCTCACCATTGCTAATAACTGAGATTAGGAACTAGTGACCAACAACGATACTAATGCATTAGGTAATGATTTTTTTTTTCTAAAATAACTCTGACCTTGTCTAGTAACTATTTTGATTTTTTTTTTTTTAAATCAAGCTTATTTTTTCTCAATTTCTTACATTGATTTTCATCTCTCTTTAATACAATAATTGAATTCTTTGCCAAATTCTAAAAAAACAAAAACAAGTTTAGAAAAACCGTTTTTTTAGTGTTCAAATTTTGGCTTGATTATTTAACCATCAGTAAAAAATAGATAACAATGGAATAAATTTGAAGGTGAAAGTAATGTCTTTAGACTTAATTTAAAAAAAAAAAAAAAAAAAAAAAACGAAATGGTTACAAAATAAGGCTTCTTCTTTCAAAATTAACATTTTGAAATTAACTTGTAATTAACAATTTTATATTATTTGATGTAAAAGAGTTGAGTTATTTAAAAAAGTTATGATTTAACCACACATCTATATGGAATACAATCAAATTGAAAAACGGCAATTCCTTACTACATCAATAAAAAGCGTGACGTATATTCAAAATAACGACAACTCATATATAACATTTAATTTCATAACAACCAATATTAAGGTTTGTAAGGGAATAGTTATAATTTCATTTTCCTTTCATGTGGTCTGTATAGCCATGTATTGTGTTTGGGCCTATATATATTATTCAGGATGATTAATAAAATTCAACCAAGTTTTATTTACTTAACTGGTGTAAGTATCAGACGAAAACTCAATCCCTCGCTTTTGAGTTTCACGCTCATCTTCTTCATCAATGACAGATGACTTCCTGAACCCTACTTCTTCGATCAACTCGTCATCCTCTCAATCCTTTCTTAATAGTTACATGTATCCGTATTATCTTACAAGTCTTGTTCTTGTTTCAAATCTTCTCAATGACAGCAATTATGTTTTGTGGAGTCGTTTGATGGTCATTGCTCTGATTGCAAAGAACAAAATTGGCTTTGTTTATTGGAGGAATCGAATTCCTAGCGGAAGCGAATCACCGCCTTGTGATATTAAATTTGTTTTAGAAAACCAAAATTACAGAGAACAAAATTATAGGATAAACAACAACCAATTAACATGCTTTTAATGAGTATGTTAAGAGGAAGAAAATTTCTTACATTTGAAGATCGTATTTGATGTGGAAATCCTTCTTTTCGAACCACAAATCGAATGAGAAACTCCAACGAGAATACAAGAAGAAGTTTTCTTCTTTAGGAACACCACCACAATGGAAACCTTGTTATTCTTTTGAAAGAATTAAAGAGGAGGTATAGGCTCTCTTTGTTTTTTGGCAACTCTCTTTAGAGGAAGAAAAGAGTTGGAGAGGGAGAAAGTTCTTGAGAGAAAACACAACACTTTTCTGTGAAAAAATGAGATAGCCACAACTCTCTATATAACTCCCTTCCTTTATGTGAGAAGTGAGAGATAAGGAAACCAAATAACTTCCCACGTAGGAGTTATTTTAATAAAATATTAATTAATTAATAATTATTTAATTAATTAAATATCTCATATTTAATTTGAATTATATTCAAATAACCTTCTCTAACATAATCTATAGTTTTAATATGAATCTCATTCATATAATTAATATTTAAATCTCATTTAAATATTCATCTCTCTTATAATATAAAGTATAAATTTTGAATTTCATCCAAAAAAAACTTTATATTGTAATGTATCTATATACATTATGCTAAGTGTATCACATACAATTAATTCCCTTATTAGTTTGAACATTTTAAATTAAACCAAAACGTCGGATTCTTATACTAATCCTTTATGAGCTAGCAAGGGGACCTTATGGACCTATAGTTAGAAGCTCTAATGATATGAAATTAATCAATTAAACTCTTTAATTAGATTAATCAATATTCATTAACTGTAGGTCACTCTACTAAAGACTTACAGTTGCACTTTTGAAATATAGATATATTTCTGTGTCCACAGAATTTACTAATCAATAGTAAGTCGACTTTTCACAGATTATTCATAACTACAGTTGGATTAAATTACCATTTTATCCCTGTAGTTATATCTAACTTCTTAAGTACCACTGATCCCTCTAATGAACAAGTTGTTTATAGTCCAACTATAAACTAACCCCTATCGGGCCAGTGAGAAGGTGAGGCCTTATTGTTCAAGACTTGGAATTAACCTTTAAGGGATTAATTTATCTATTACCCTAAACACGAGAAGGAGTGAATTCCATCTTGTGAAGATATGTTCCCAGCTCCCTAATCAAACAAATCCCCAAAATTGTAGACTTGTTAAGTTAGTGATTTAGCCACTTTCACCCATACAGATAAAAGGATTTCCCTCATAAACAGGAATTCATAACTCACTCAGGATTCAGGTTGAGTTACCTATAATTATCCTATGCAAAAGTTAATTTCTACAGTTAATGGCGTTACAAAGAAAAATTAAACATTTCACAGTCTGGTCTTATACAAACTCTTTGCATATGATACCCCCACTCACATGTCTCCACATGAACGATTAGGATCAAATCGTTTGTAACACTTTACAACTCCTTGTAACAATTAGAAAGTGGGTCGTATCCGTAGTGTTACCAGAATAAGGCATCTAACCTTATTCCTATACTACAGACCTTTTTGGTTATTATTTAAACATGATCCAACCTTGTATGTCAACCACATATATGTTTAAGTTTACATAAAATGACCATAGAATCTTAGTTTATTAGATTGAGTTACTGCATAAAATAAATAAAATAACTTCTTATTTTATTCAATAAATAAAATATATATACAATTTACAAAACTACAAGAACCAAGAAATTTAGTTCACACCAGTCCCAACAAATGGAACAATTCCAAACCGGTTACTAATTCTTCCCAAGTTCATTCCTAGACCATCTGCAATCACGTTGTAATTGCTTGGATTCTGAACTCAATTTTGAAAGAAATTTCTGTTTTGACAACGCTTGAGACATCTGGAAAGAACTACAAAAACGCCATCAAAGGAAAAATCGACCTGGGATTTTCCAATTACGCTGCTATCTGCCCAATTTATTGCAAGATCAACAACTTATCATTGCTAGGGTTGGCAATCGGGCTGGTGAGGGGGGGTTCCCTATCCCTGTCCCTATGGGGGAATTTACCCCCGTCCCCGCCATTTGTAGACGGGGCCGGGGGTGGAGATTCCCCGTTGGAGAAACGGGTCCTTGCGGAGACCCATTTTGATGCGAAAGCGAGAGAGAGTGAGAAAGATAGAGTGATTGTGAGTGAGGAAAGGGTGCGAGAACAAGAGTCAACATATTATATATATAAATTAACTTTTATATTTAATCGGGTTGGGTTCAGGGATCGGGGTCGGGGATACCCTTCCCGTCCCCGCCCCGTCCCCGGACAGGAATCCTAAAAAGATCCCGGGTTTGACCCCCATCCCCAGTCAAACTGGGGATTCTCGGACCCAATTGGGTTGGGGCCTCACGGGGACCCGACTCCATGGTTTTTTTTCTTTTTTTTTGCCAACCTTAATCACTGCATATTTTACTCAATTGAAGACGTTGTGGCATGAATTAGGCTCTTATCACCCTTCCTTTACCTGCAGTAAGTGTACTTGCAGTGGAGTTCAAGGTTTGATGAATTATTATCAAACTGAATATGTAATGTGTTTTCTCATGGGATTAAATGATTCATTTGCTCAACTTCGCACTCAACTTCTACTGATGGAACCGGAACCTCAATCAACAAAGCTTTTGCACTTGTTTCTCAAGAAGTTGAGCGACGCTCTATTCCTACTTGAGTTGCTCTGTCTCAAAATTATACAGCGTTTGTCGTTTGAAACAATCCTCCATCTTCTTCGACCAATCAACCTACCATATTTTAGAATAATTTCGGACAAAATAAACGTTGTGATCCCCCAGTTTGCACCTATTGTAATATATTGGGTCACACGATTGAAAAGTGTTACAAGTTACACGATTATCCACCGGGTTATCGTGAACGCAGCAATCAGCGTCCTTCTCCTTCTTCAACCTCATTCATTAAACCAACAGAATCCTCTATTTCTGTAGTGGCTATCTTCTACTTCTATTGATCCATTATCTTCGATCAACAATGAGCAATGTCAAAGTCCTTTGGCTCTTTTATAGAATCATTTGAGCAAGGCAACCTCCACTGAATCTTCACATGTGGCAGGTATATGTCTCTCTGTTTCACCATTTGATTCTATGTCTGATAAATGGATCCTAGACTTTAGAGCTTCTTCTCATGTTTCTTGTTCTCGACAATATTTTCATAACTTGCGTGCTATAATTGGTATGTTAGTATCATTGCCTAATACATCTCGGGTGATTGTAGAATTTATGGGGGATATTTGTCTCAACCAGCATATTACATTGTATAATGTCCTATACATACCTTCGTTTTCCTTTAACCTCATCTCCATCAGTGCATGACTGGTCAATTATTGAAATTAGATTTAGTGGTGATTTTTGTGTTCTCCAGGACAAGTCCTCTTTGACAACCATTGGCAAAGCTAGGAAAACTCATGGATTATATGTTCTGGATGTTATTCCTCTTTCGGTGGTTGGTAATCCATCCCCCTCTCATTCACATATTACTTGCTCCACTGTAAACTTTGATACCTGGCATTGTCGTCTTGCCCACCCATCCATTAAGCATATGATTGCTCTTAAGGATGCTATTCATGTTGAAACTAAGAATTTTAATTCTTCATCCCCTTATTCCATTTGTCCTTGAGCTAAACAAAAGAAACTACCTTTTGTATCACATAATATTGTAGCTTTATATAGCTTTGATCTTATAAATTGTGACATTTGAGGACCTTATCAACATCCTTTTCATTTTGGTTATCGCTGTTTTTTAACTATTGTGGATGATTTCTCTCATTTCAAATGGACTTTTATGATGAAAAGAAAGAGTGAGGCTTCAGTTATTGTTCCTTTGTTTTTTGCTGTGATTGAAACTCATTTTGGTGTGCATATAAAATAATTTAGATATGATAATGCTCCAGAGCTGGCTTTCACAGGGTTTTTTAGTTCTAAAGGTGTTGTACATCAATTTTCTTGTGTTGCTAGACCTAAACAAAACTCTGTTGTGGAGAGAAAACATCAACACTTGCTTAATGTTGCTCGATCTTTGTTATTTCAGTCTTGAGTTCCTATTAAATTTTGGGTTGATTGTGTTTCTTCCTACTGCTTTTTTTATTAATCGCACACCATCCTCTCTATTAAAATGGAAAACTCCTTATCATCAATTGTATGGCAAGTCTCCTGATTACTCTATGATGAGATCTTTTGGTTGCTTGTGCTTTGCTTCCACCTTATCATCTCAAAGAACCAAATTTGAACCTCGGGCTATTCCAACTGTGTTTATTGGTTATCATGCTGGTATGAAGGGTAATAGATTATATGATATTGAGCATCAACGTTTCTTTATATCTCATGATGTTGTGTTCCATGAGCATGTTTATCCTTTTCATACAGTTGTTGACAAGGAAAACCTCCATGTACCTTTTAATGATATTGTTTTGCCTAAGTCATTTGATTTTGTTGGGTTGCCAAATGACACTCCTTCTGCTTATAATCCTACTACTACTACTGCTAATGTTGTTGATGTTGTTGTTGGTTGTTCGAATGATTCTGTTAGTCATAGTTCTGGCTTGAATATTGATAACAATCCTAAGGTTAGTACACATAATGGTTCTTAGTTGAATAATATCAATGATACATCTGTTGCTATTGATGATGTTGGAATACCAGTGTTTGATTCTGTACAACCTGAATTTGTTACCTTTGACCCAGCCACAAGACAAGCTTTAGAGATGAGAATTCATATAGAGTTCCTAAACCTCCTTCTTATTTGAGAGATTACCACTGCAACCTGTTGTTTTCTCATGATGGTTCAATGTTAGTCATAACTCCTTCTAATAAATATCTTTTATAGAGTTATTTATCTTATAACCACTTGTCTGATACTTATTAAGGTTTTGTGTTACAACTTTCTACTTCTTATGAACCTCAATATTTTCATCAAGCTATCAAATTCCCACATTGGCAACAGGCTATGGATTGTGAGTTAGCCTCTATGGAGAATAACCATACTTGGTCTGCTGTTTCACTTCCATCAGGACAACACTCTATTGGATGCAAGTGGATTTATAAGGTAAAACATAATTCTGATGGGACTATAGAGCTTACAAAGCTCGTCTTGTTGCCAAAGGACATACTCAAGAAGGCCTTGATTATATTGAGACTTTTTCACTTATAGCTAAAATGGTTAGTGTGAAAGTCTTACTTACTCTTGCAGTTTCTTATCAATGGCCTTTAGTTCAACTTGATGTAAATGATGTTTTTTTGCATAGAGATTTACACAAGAAGTTTATATGGATTTATCTCTTGGTTATAAACCCAATATGGTTGCACCAAAGGGGGAGCGTTTAGTTTGTCGACTACACAAGTCTATCTATGGACTTAAGTAGGCTTCTCGACAGTGGTTTGACAAATTCTCTCATGCTTTGTTATTGCTTGAGTTCAAACAATCAAAGCCTAATTATTCTCTATTTTTTAGAGGCTCTGGTACTTCCTTTGTTGTATTGTTAGTTTATGTTGATGATATCATTTTGACTGGTGCATCTGTTGAGATTATTAATGCTTTTAAGGTCCATTTGAATGATATTTTTAAACTAAAGGATCTTAGAAATCTTAAATACTTCTTGGGACTTGAACTTGCTCGTTCTTCTCAAGGTATTTTTTCCTCTCAACGTCATTATGTGTTGCAATCACTTGAAGATGTTAGATTGCTTGCTTGTAAACCTATACATTGTCCCAATAAATTCGAATCTTCGGTTGTCTACTGGTGCTGGTCCTTTATTGAAAGATCCTACTGCTTATATATGTTTAATTGGGGAGCTTTTATATCTCACAATATCCAGACCTGACATTATTTTTGTTGTTTACAAATTTAGTAAGTATATTTCTCAGCTTAAATAATGTCATCTTGATGTTGCTCATAATCTTCTTAGATATTTGAAGAGTTCTCCAAGGCAGGGTATCCTTCTTCAGTCGTGTACTGAATTTTAACTTAAAACTTATTCAGATTCAGATTGAGGCTCTTGTGTTGATTCTTGTAGGTCCACTACTGGTTTTTGTGTTTTTCTGGGAGACTCTTATTTCTTGGAAAGCTAATAAACGTACGGCTGTTTCTCATTCATTTGCTAAGGTTGGGTTTCGTGCTTTTGTTGCTACCACATGGGAGATTATTTGGATTTCACAATTGTTGACGGAGTTACAGGTTCCCTTAACTTCACCTGCTCTTATATTTTGTGATCATGATGCTGCTCTTCATATTGCTTCTAACCCAATGTTTCATGATGTACCAAACACATTGAGTTAGATTGTCATTTCATGTGTGAGAAACCTATTAATGGAGTTGTTAAGCTACTTGTGTACGTTCTCAACAACAACTAGTTGATATTTTTACTAAAGCCTTATCTTCCAATGTTCTTGTTCCTTTATTGTCCAAGATTGATATTCACTCCCCATCTTGAGAGGAAGTATTAAGGCTTGTAAGGGTATAGTTGTAATTTCATTTTCTTTTCATGCGGGCTATATAGCCACAAGGACAGATCTATTAAAGGGCCTGGGGTACGTGCCCCTCCTCAATCGTTGAGGTGTTACATTTATATATATTGTTTTTGAGTAAATATTAAAAACTTATATGTTCATGTTTAATAAAATTTTCTGCTTCTAATATGTTGTTGATCTATTGGATTAAGAGGCTATAGTCATTTCTACAGACCAGGGATCGAATTCTAATATTGCAGAATTTTTGTTTTGTTAATTTTTTTAATTATTATATATATGTATTAAATTTGATTTTGTCAGAATAATTTATTTCTTTTTTCAATTTCAAAATACATATGTTTATATGTTTATAATTTTTTTTGCTTGGGTTTTTAAAAAATATATATAAGATTTAATTTTGACTTTAAAAGTAGATAATTGTGGACACTAAATCTCTAAACTTTCAATTTTAACTTAGATCCATAATAATATATAACAAATATATAGATTGCCTCAGTTTTATATCTAATAGATTAGAAAATTTCTAAAAATGTTTAGAAAGTAACCATTTTATTAGATAAAGAATAGATTTGCGTCTATTTAAACCTTAAATTTTTAATTTTGTAGCTATTTACCACACAGATTTTAAATAGATGTTTAGTCATACATATTATAGAAAAAATTAATTTTAATATCTAATATTTACATTTAATTTTAAGTATTTTAAAATATGTAAATAGACATATAGATGCAAAATTGATATTTCAAAAATATATTAAACACAAAAATTGAAAATTAAAACACCTATTAGACATTTGTAAAGTCTAGGAACTATGTATATAAACACAAAATTAGAAGTTTTCATGGACTAAACTTCAAGATTTCATATACAATTGTACCCCTTACTTGAAGTTCTAGATCCGCCACTATATAGCTACATGCTGTTTTTTAGTCTATATATTATTCGGGCTAATTAATAAAATTCAACCCAGTTTCATTTACTTAATTGGTGTAATAACCAAATTGAAGGCTTTTAAAAACTGTAACGACAAATTTAAAGATTAAACTTAACTATAATAGTGCCTCAGGAAAAAAAAAGAAAGGAAAAAAAATATTTGCATTATAAACTTTCACAATCAAATTAATTTTAAGCCATTCATTATTTAAATATCAACTCAAAATTACCTAATAAAATTTTTTATTTTTGAGGGAAGAAGGGTCATGGACGTGGAGTGTACGCGCGAGGGAAGTCGCGTGGGAATGACAACGAATACTGAGTCTTGAGGGTCAGTCTGCAGTGTCCACTCAGAAGGGCACGTGTCTTACAACCTCCTTCAGCACCAAGCTTAGTGGCCTCTCTAATCTACCACGTGGCGAACCGTGACTTTCATGCTCCTTTATATTCGGGGTTTCCTCTCACGCGCCTCATGCAAATGACCATGTGAGCCCCATTTCCAGTTTTGTTTACGCACTCAGATCTGTAAACAATTTCTTTATTTAGTTATTTTTTCCCAACACTTCTGGTTCTTTTGCCTCTTCTGCGAACGCGTGGATCCACGCACCTAAGTTTCGTACTAAAACAGTGGATACTGGGGTATACACGCTTGCATGCACGTCAGGTTTAGAGTTTGTTCGATTTTAATATTTGTATTTTCAATTGTTCAATTTTAATAAAAAATGAAAATATTTATACATATTTCATTTTATTTGTAAATTAAAGAGTTTGATATTGATATTAAATATCTATATATATCTTTAGCATCTTTTATTAATATTTATAAAATATAAAAATAATTTATTTAGTCCAGTATGAATAGTGATATTAATAACAATATGCATAATTTTGTTTGGAGTAAAAACAATTTAATTATTAATCTAAATAAATTTTACAAGATTCGTGATTTATAGAAATATTTGTCGGTATCGATATTTTGTTGATATATTCGTTTATATATCCATAAAATTAAAATATGGTATCCGTATCCACATCCATATTTTAATCCTTAATTTAAGTTCATATACATTCAATAAATCATAAATTTAACCTCAATATTAATTTATTATTAATTATTCTTTTTTAAAAATAGTAATTTATAACACTTTACTATAAATTTTGAACCCACATAAAAAATAATTTATTTTGTTGCTGTTATTATTATTTAAACAATTTCGATAAAAAGTAACTTTGGAGGACAAATTTATATGGAATGTATGAGATTACAATTTAACAATTGAAAATATAAAGACTTAGTATTGAACAAACTTCTTAAGGTGAAGGACCAAAATGGTATTTTAACCTATTTTAAGTTATAAATTTAATCATATAATTAAGAGTTATAATTATTTTAACAATTAAAAATGTGCTTTTAAGTTTAAAATTTGTAGACACAAGCTTAGAAAGTTTACTCTATAATTTTTTTCTCTGAGAATAATAACTTTAACTCTCAATTTGCAATCTTACTATGTACAATTTTATTCATCAGTATACATAATAGCTATAACAGAGTGTTTATTATTTGTATTAATGTTTAGAAGGAATGTTTATGCCGTGTTAAATGATTTGATATTATCTTTGTAGTTAAAATAATATTTAAGTTTATGCACCTACTTATCATCAAAATATGTACTAAGAAAGATGGCAAGGTTTAATGATGCTACTATAAAATAGTAAGGCAAACTTTTTCTATTATGGTTAATGAATTCACTTGGGTATATGGTTCATTTGCAGAAGAGATCGAATTTCAAGAAATAGAAAATGGTCTTTTCAATATATATATGTATAACTTATACGTGTCTAGAAATATTATATTTATATTAATTTCGATAAGAATTTGATTCAAGCTAATTTCTCTAGTCCATCATAATCAATGGACTACTAACATATATGAAGGAGAGTGATTTGTTCGATAAGTTTGTATGTGGCTATCTATCTTTGAGATGTTTGAATTTTTTCAAAATTTTATAAACACGCACAAGAGAGATATTATCTCCATTCAAACCAAGACATAACTTTTACTTATTCAAATAAGATTTTTTTTTTTTTTTTTTAATATCTCATCTCCAATGGTCATAGATGAAGAGTAACGAAAAAATATCCAAGACCCCTAGTTGTATGCTACTTCCTTTAATAGATTTATTCACCTGATAATTCAGAAAAAAAAAAAAATACTTTATTCAACTTCATCAAAGTGGAGTTGTAAAGTCACAATCCAAGGATCAAGATGACATTAGTTCCAACTTGAAAATTATCTTGATCTTGATTTTGATTATTTATTTTTATTTGTTTTAGTACAATTGGAGGTAGGAAAATTCGAACCACATATCTCTTGGTCATTAGCACACTCATATGCTAGTTGAGGAGCTTGAACATTTATTTATCAGATTGATTTATGTTACAATTAATGTATTATTTATTAACTTTGGATTAACACTCAAAAGCTTTTTCTCTTGAAAAGGAAGTCATGATCATTTATTTTGTTAGAGTATGTTATAATTTACATCTTATCCACTGATATGTTCGAATAGACATAAAAAACTACTTTTTTTTAAAAAAAGTAATCTAAATTCTTTAAAAATTAAAAAGAAAATCCACACATCTTCTTGAAATATATGAAGATAAATATTGTAAATAGTAAACATAAATATTTGTTATAAGTTGAAAACATTGTTAAGAAATCCGACTAAAATTTTGATTTAATCATGAGAAAAAGATGACAGTTTTTTTTATAATAAGTAAAGTAGAGGAATTCAACTTTTGATTTAAAATTGGTGTACAAACCTTATATCAATTGAATTATCGTCATGTTAGAAAAAAAAGGAAAAAAAAAAAAACTATTATGTACGAATAGTTGTTTTTTTTTTTTTTTTTTTTTCCTTCACATATTTGTGTTATCAATCAAAGCTTCTACTAGAATTAATGGGATATAACAGTTACCTAATTAGTTTCAAAATCATATGTAATGTAATGAATCAAAATGTAATGTATTTCGTTATTTTTGGTGAAGCAATTTCTTCAAGATAAGGACAGTAACACTAGTAGAATTCTGGTCTTTGCCCATGCACAAAAACGTCGACAGATCTTAAAAAATGAGTGGGTAAAACTTCTGCCGACGTTTTTTTGGGTGGGCAAACAACGTCGGCAGAAGGCCGTGGGGAGATCTTCTGCTCACGTTTTTTGACATTTCGCCGGCAGAAATGTCCACGCAGTGAAACACGTGGGTAAAGATAGTCTTTTTGCCCATGTTATAAACGTCGGCAGAAGTTGGTTTCTAGCCACGCATCAACATTCGTGGGCAGAAATTGAATTTCTGCTCACGTTATAAACGTCGGCAGAAGTTCGTTTCTAGCCACGCATCAACATTCGTGGGCAGAAATTCAATTTTTGCCCACGTTTTATCCGTAGGCAGAAATTGATTTCTATCCACGCATTAATATTCGTTGGCAAAAATAACATTTCTTCCCATGTTTTATGCGTGGCCAGAAATTAATTTTTGCCAACGTTTTACTTTCCTTCGGCATAAATCAATTTCTTCCTACACATAAGACGTCGCCATAGCTTTATAATTACCAATACATTTATTATTATTATATTGTATACTTGGGGATCAATATTTAAAATAAAATAATCTCCTGTAACAAAATATATTTAATATCATAATTGCAATAAACTTAGCCAATTTTCTGTTACAACCCCTAATTCCTTGACCATATAAAATCTAGAAAACTATCTTAGTGTTTGTTTCCTAAGCTCTAGTAGCTTTCATTTTGCTATACAAAATGAACAAAATAATATTAAATACACAAAAAATGGTTCCGTTAGTTGGTCTTCACAAAAAAATGTTTCCCTCCATCAGTTGGGTCTTCACAAAAAAATTAGCATTTGTGGCCTTCTTCAAAACATATAGACCTGAAAAGCATAATATTTAACTCCAATAAGCACGATATGATCAAAACTAATAAAGCAAATTAGTTTGTATGACTTTCAAAATGATATTCAAGACCAACTAAAAAGTACCTCAAACTCAAAACCAACCTAAAAATTAGCTAAAAAGTGTCTACATGGCACTTTAACTCCAAAAACAACTCCATAATGCACAACTATGACCTCTAAACTCAAAACCAACCAAAGAATGGCCAAAAAGTGTATAAATTTCACTTTGGCTCCAAAAACAAGTCCAAAATGCACAACTATGACCTCTAAACTCAAAACCAACCAAAGAATAACTAAAAAGTGTCTAAATGACACTTTGACTCCAAAAACAAGTCCAAAATGCACAACTATGATCTCTAAACACAAAACCAACCAAAGAATAGCTAAAAAGTGTCTAAATGACACATTCACTCGAAAAACAAGTCCAAAATGCATGAATTGGCTACTGTAACTGCAGAATAACCACAACACATTATAACTTAAACATATAAAAAAAGGTAGTAACTGCAGGATAGCCCAACCATAATTTTGAACTTTAATAAAAAGATAAATACCTAAGAAGTTGAAGATCCATCGCCTCCATGTTTTTGCCCCAACAATTTTTGAACGCCGGTCCATCTATCTTCCCATTTGGCAAGTTGACTCATTAACTTCTCATTTTGCTCCGCCATCTTTGCGTACTTTTCAGTGAGTTCATCTATCTTCTTTGTCCTCTCCTCTTTTTCATATGCATAAGAGTCATCAATAGTTGGTGGAGCTAGTGATTTTGGGTTCGAAACCAACGCTGATCGACTCCCCAATACCTTCTTGCACACTTCTGCACTTGAGATTGTTTGGACACCATCTTCATTGATTCTTCAATGATTCTTTGCATTTCCACCTATATGAAAGACATAGTTATATTAAATGTACTAAACAACACATGAATTCACCAAGTCATGACAATAAAACTTACATATGCATCTCTCGCCTTATCATTGATCCATCCTCCCTTTTCACGAAAATGACTTTCGTGGAACAACTCTACCTCATCAACTTTGCTACCCTTTTTCTTTTTCTATAAAAAGAATACAATTAAGATTAGTATAAAAAGTATGAGATGATGGTACAAACGAATAATTACATTGCACTTTACCAATTCATGTTGAACTTGGACGAATGACTTTGACCCAGTTATGTGGTTGAAATGGACAGTGGAGCGGCTTCTTTTGTTTGTCTCTTGTTTTTTCTAATTCAAAAAGTGATGGTAATTAGTAGACCAAATTCTTATAAACTGTAGGTTTAATTGAGAAAAACATACCTTCCAAGCATCCGACTCCCATCGATCACACAAAATCTTCCAATCTTTAGGGTTCCTTAGTCTTATAGGTGGATTAGCACGGGCTTGAACGGGGTCCTCAAATTTACAGTATTCTCTATGCAAGTCTGCTCTATATTCCCGGAAAGATGATTGCATCTGTCGATCCAGGTACTTGCTCACAACCCTCTTTGTTGAGTCAAACTCAAAATATGTCTGAACATTCAATAATTCAAGTAATTACTATTTTTACATATTGAACAACTTAGAAAGCATAAAAGAAACACAAACTTACCTCCAACCGATCAATCACAAGTTCACGTATTCCTATAGGTACAGCCCTCCAAGTATCACAGTTCAATGGTATGGTGTTTCGTATTAGAGTACCAATGGCCAAAGCAAACTTGGTGGCAAAAGTACATACCGATTTTCCAACATCATCGTCAATGTCAATTTTGATCTTCCCATGCGTAGCTACATATCTATCTAGCTCTATGTTCCGACTAGGTCCTCTCACACGCCTACCTATTGTTTTAGAGATTGGTTGAGATCGTAAACTAGCAATGAATCTTAGATACCTTAAATAACATATTGTAAGTAAACATATATAAAATATTAATACCTGTTACCCTAGGCTCGTCCTGCCTAGTGGAAGAATCAACCTCTTGAGTGTTTGCATGTTCAGCTTCAATTAGTGCCATCTGTGCTTGTTCTGGACGTACCATGACACTGCAGAATCAAATTGTACTGATTATACTTGAAACCAACATGTAATATTAATTTTTTTGTTTGAACTACATACCTTATACCATTATTCACTATTTTGTTCATCAAATTCTGAGCTCTCTTCACTAGATGATTCTATATGCTCAATATCGTCGTTTATAAAGCCGTCATCGACGGGGGGTGGTGCACTCTCATTCAATTGGTTATGTAACTCTTGATGGAGAATGACACTAGGGTCCACGTCACTTCTACAAAATGTGACATCATGTATGGATTCATCAACCCCAATTGAACCAGTTACTTCTAACAACTCTATATCTTCATTTTCTAGTTCTTTGACTTCTGGAACATCCCATACTTGTTTATTTTGGACAATTTGTACAATTCTCCAATTATTCCGAAGTTTAGGGTCATCAATATAGAAAACTTGTATGGCCTGAGTAGCTAAGATGTATGGGTCATCCTTGTACCATAAACGAGAAGTATTGATTAACTTAAATCCTAAATCGTAATGAAATTTGTTCTTCTTAACATCCGTGTCAAACCAATTACATTTGAAAAGATAGACCCGTCTAGACTTTGGATATTCTAAGTTGTAGACACCTTCCAACACACCATAGTAATTTGTTTCATCACTATTGGTTTCTCCACATGCCATTACTCCACTATTTTGCGTAGTCCGACAGTTGTCACGCTCTATGCAATGAAAACGTACTCCATTAACGAAGCAACCACTGTAGGTGCGAACTTGACTACTAGGCCCCAACGCTATTGAGTAAAGATCATCAGACGCTTCACCTCTTTCATGTAATGAGTATATCTACATGTGTTAACAAAGTTAAAATAACTTAGTATTAACTCATAGTAAAAACTGAATTGATGTCTTCTACATCCCACTTACATGTGCTCTAAACCAATCAGGAAATTCTAATTGGTGTCTTCTAAATAAATCTAATCCGTCCCCTTCTCTGATATGAATCGATCTCAAATGTTGTCTGTTTAGTAATAAAAACATAAGACATAAGATTAACTTACACGTGTCCAATTCAAACCGAAGAATAAAATACATGAAATTTGAAATGTACTTGCGATAAGGTTCTATTTGGGAACAGTTGTTCAATACATACCAATGACACATTTGTTTCTCATCTTCAGACATCGTTCTCATAACTAACCCACCCATCGGTTGCACATTTTGTCTAAATACATCAAAATCACCACAAACAAATTGATCATTCCTTGGGTCATCATTCCGTGGATCTCTATTGAATCTTGTTTCTATCTCTGTTAGATACATAGAGCAGAAGGTCAAACATTCATTCATTATGAATGCCTCTGCTATGGAACCCTCAGGACGAGCCTTGTTTTGTACGTATTGTTTCAATGTTCTCAAGCTTCTCTCTATGGGGTACATCCAACTATAACTCACTGGACCAACAATTTTTGTCTCATATGGTAAATGAACTGCAAGATATATCATTACATCGAAAAATGTCGGTGGAAAGATTTTTTTAAACTTGCAAAGTATGAATACAATATCTAATACCAAACGATTAAGATCACTGATACGTATAGTCTTTGCGCATAGATCACGAAAGAAATTACATAACTCAACAATAGTTGTGTACACATCCTTCTGTAAGTATGCTCGAACAGCAATGAGAATAAGTCATTGGAGTAGAATGTGCGAGTCATGAGTCTTTAGCCCCCACAATCTTCCATCACTGACACTCACACATCGTGATATGTTTGATACAAATCCATCAGGAAATTTAATTGATTTCAGTCTAGTTTTTCACTAGTGGTTAATGTATACACAGCATGTGGCTTTACGAGCTTATTTCCTTGCCTTTGCAAGTGTAAGTCCTTTCATATGTTCAAATCTTGAAGATCTAAACGAGCATTTGTTGTGTCCTTTGTTTTCCCCTCAATGTTTAACAAAGTTCCAAACAAGTTGTCACATACATTTTTCTCAATATGCATGACATCCAACTTATGTCTCAATAGAATCTTAGACCAATAAGGAAGTTCGAAAAATATACTTTTCTTGGTCCAATTAATAGCGCGCTTTCTTTTCTTATTTTGCTTGGATGGATGCTTACTTAACACTGGAAAGTTCATGGAGTTTATTTGTTGTAAGATCTCTTCTCCATGCATCATAACTGGTGGAGGCCTATGCTCGGGTTTCCCGTCATGTTGTCGACTTCTTTGCCAACTATGATCATTAGGAAGATAATGTCGATGTCCCATAAAACAAGTCATGTTGTCGACTTCTTTGCCAACTATGATCATTAGGAAGATAATGTCGATGTCCCATAAAACATATTTTTCCTCTTATCCGAAACGATAATGTATCCTCTTTACAAGTAGAGCATGCTTGATAACCTTTGGTACTCCAACTCGACAAGTCACCATATGCAGGGAAGTCATTGATGGTCCACAACAAACATGCATGTAATTGAAGTACTCCTCATTCATGCAATCATATGTCAGCACACCATTATTCCACAGCTCTTTCAACTCATCAATCAATGGCTGCAAATAAACGTCAATCTCTTTTCCAGGAGACTTTGGTCCAGGTATAAGCAAAGACATGAAGAAATTGGATTCTTTCATGCACTTCCAAGGCGGCAAATTATACGGTACAAGCACAACTGGCCACATGCTATAGGCTGTATTCATATTACCAAATGGATTAAATCTGTTTGAAGCTAAGCCTAATCGAACATTTCTAGGGTCTAAAGCAAACTGTGGAAACTCTCTATCAAAGTGTTTCCATCCTGCACCATCAGCTGGATGTCGTAACACATCCTCCGTATCAACTCATTTATCCTTATGCCATTTCATCTCAACAGCAATATGTTTTGATAAAAACAATCGTGTCAACCTAGGTATTAATGGAAAGTGACGCAAAACTTTATTTGGAATCTTCTTACCCTTTCCACTATTTCTTTTATATCAGGATTCACCACATACTGGACAACTTTGACACTTAGCTAGTTCTTTCCAAAATAATACACAGTCGTATTTGCAAGCATGGATGGAATCATATCCGAGCCCTAAGTCACATAGTTTTCTCTTAGCTTCGTAAAATGATCCAGGTATAGATGTACCAATTGGAAATGCATCTTTCAGCAACTCCAGTAACATATTAAATGATTTGTTGCTTCCATTGTTGAGAACCTTGATATGAAGAAATTTAATGAGGAGAATTTGGTACATCCAGGGTACAACTGGTTGCATGCTTCATCCATCAAATCATCGAAAATGTTACTAGTATTCATTTCTTCAACATTTTTTGGAATTTCATCGTCAAAATCCTTTTCGTCATCAGTATTCTCTTCACTTCTTATCATTGGCCCTTGCAAATCAGTGAGAAGACCAAAAATGTCATCATCCTCATCATCAGCATTACACTCTCTACTTAATCCATCACCTACTGAAGAAAAGTACCACCTCTTTCTAATGAACCTAAGTTGATTGCTTCTCCGTGATAAACCCATTTACTATATAAAGGAGATATTCCGTATGTAAACAAATGTTGCTCTACTACGTTCAATGATTGTGTCATTGAATTTTGGCAGTTCCTACATGGGCAACTAGTTTTTCCCACATCGTTTACATGCCTCTTTGCCACTTCAATAAATTGAGAAACTCCGTCAATGTAATCTCTTGAAAATCTATTTTTTAGTTTAATCCAATCCCTATTCATCTTCAAATAGAATTGAAAGAATTAAACCCTGTAAGAATCAGGGCAAGAAGTTAGATAAAGTACCTAAACGGTGTCTAAATGACCCCTTAAGTCCCAAAATGTACTAAAAATGTCTAAAAAGTGTGTAAACCCTCAAGAGACTCGTTAACTCCCAAAACAAATCCAAAATGCATAACTATGACCTCTTAACTCAAAACCAAACAAAAAGTATCTACAAAGTGTCTAAATGATACTTTAACTCCCAAAACAAAGTTGCGTCTGGCGGCGTTGGAGGCAGCAGGATCGGCGTCGGGCAGAAGAAGTAGTCGAGCCTTGTTGTCGGGGAGGCAGGAGCGGCAGCGGCGTCGTTTGTTGGGAGATCGTTGTCGGGAGCTTGTGGTTGGGTCGGGAAGTGGCTTTTGTGGGGTGAGGGTGGGAAAGATGAAAGGAATGGGTGGGAAACTTTTATTTGTTTTATGTAAAAATAAAAGTAAAATGAAAAAGAAAAAAAGAGGGAAAGTGAGAGGAGGGAAAGTAAAAAAGGGGGGAAATGTGTTTGTGGGTAAAAATGTGTGTGGGGAAAACAATAAGTAAGATTTAAAATATTTTTGGCCACATTTCTTGCGTGGGCAGAAGTTAAAAATTTATGCCCACACTCCGTACGTGGGGAGAAACTAAATTAATCATCGGCAAAAACCAACTTTAATGATTTTCACTAATACCACACTACTTTTTTCCCACGCTTATATTTATGTCGATAGATATGAAGAAATGCTCACACATTAAAAATTCTTTGGCAGAAACTAGTTCTGCCGACGTTTTTTGTTGTGTTGGCAAAAAAAAGTGTCGACAGAGACAAAAATTCTTGTAGTGTAAGTTTGAGTACTACTTACTAAAGAAAGCTTATCTCAAAATTTGTATGCACTATCTTGTTTGAAAAATAAAATTTTGATTCAACATCTCTTGCAATTATTTATGTTGGGTTTTTTTTGGCAAAATATTAGAAGTAAAGTTGTCCCATATAAAAAAGATTTAGGAAAGTCATGAATTTGTCTTATACTGAAAAAGTTTAGGAAAGTCATGAGCTTGTCCTACATTGAAAAGGAGATTTCTACATAGAGGGTCTTAATTGTAGGTTCATACTACACTATTGTCTTTTAGATTCTATTTATTTCAAAAATAGTCAAATGACTACAAATTTTCACTAATGTTGGTGTCTATTTACCATTATGTCCTCATCCATGATTTTTATAAAACAAAAATAAATAAATAATCACATAGGGTTTTGTGTATCTCTCCCCTATGCATAGCCTAGAATTCGTGTATTGCCGATTAATGTTCCTTTTTAGAAAAAATAAAAAAGGAAAAAATTGTTGGAGTCTCTATTATTTCTCATTCTTTCTTCTAAACCCTAAATCATTCTTCCCCAATCTCTTTCTTTTTCTTATTGACAATGTAAGCAAAGCTTGTCACCGCTTGTGTCTCTGACGGTCGAAGATCCTTTTCCACCACACGTAGCTACTGACCAGAGTTTATTATGGATCTCCGTTCAAGTGTTCAAGCTTCGCTATGGATCTCCATTCTAGCTCCGTCGACTATCGAGCTCTGTCGACCTTTGTTAACAATTCCATCAAGTGTTCATCTCTGATTCCAGATCTGAGTTCCATTCCTCACTGCTGTGTGAAGGGTTGACCATCAAGCATTCGTTCAAACATCCACTTCGTGCAAGTGTTTGAGCTTTGTCGTGGATCTTTGTTCCAGCTCGTTGCACTATGCTCTGTTGACCTTCGTTAATCGTTTCGCTCGTGGTATATAATCCAAAATCTCACAATTTATTTCAAATAATCCACATATATCTGAGTTGATTTCAAATAATTAATATATATATGGTCGGTCAGGTCAACGAATTTGAGGTTCCAGATGGATGGGTGACATATCTATGTGTATTTGTACATTTTTTTCAATTTCAAATATTGATTTATTGTGGATGCAGTATCGTCTAAACTATTGTTTAAATATATTTGTTTTGTGATATTCGACTATATATTGCATATTGCACATATATATACACATACATGTATATTTAACCTAGGTGTAACATTTTCCACTTTTTTTCCTTCAATATCCTTCAAATTTTCCAAACTTATAGTTTTAAACCTAGAATCTCAGAATTTTGATATGGTCCTTGGAAATATATAGGTTCATTTCAAATACTCCATATATATGTGTATGAGTTTATTTCAAATAATCCATATATATATGGTTGATTTGGTCAAACGGGGTCGAGGTTGCAATGGATGGATGATAGGTCTGGGTGTAGTTATACATTTTGTTTTATTCTATAATAAATGTATATTCTCTTTCTAACACATTAATTAATATAAAATCTATCAAATTCTCTCTCCATCATTAAGATGCTTGAAAAATATGGAAAAATTTTGTCTAATAAATAGCAATAAACGCTCGTCAACGCGAAAAGGTTAAATCGTCCATAATTATCTCTAAAAGCCTTCATGGAAAATTTTCAAATTTAAGAACTTTATGAATTTTATGACCCAAAGAGGATTTTTCATGTAAAAATCCCTCGAAAGAGTTTAGGAAAGTCATAGGCTCTAAGCATTATAAAAGGAGGCTATGCCTTTGTTTTTCAATTGTCCCTGTTAAAAACACTTTAAGTGGAATGTGCTAGCTCTAATTAAACTCCTTTCGTATTCTCTAATTTGAGAGTGAGAAAAAAGGTGTGAGTAGTCAAAAGGTTTGAGAGTTTGTTAGGATGAAAAATTCCTCGAAAAAGTTTAGGAAAGTCATAGGCTCTAAGCATTATAAACGGAGGCTATGCCTTTGTCTTTCAATTGTCCCTATTAAAAACACTTTAAGTGTAGTGTGCTAACTCTAATTAAACTCCTTTCGTATTCTCTAATTTGAGAGTGAGAAAAAAGGTGTGAGTAGTCAAAAGGTTTGAGAGTTTGTTATTGTAATTGGGATGAAAAATCCCTCGAAAAAGTTTAGGAAAGTCATAGGCTCCAAGCATTATAAAAGGAGGCTATGCTTTTGTTTTTCAATTGTCCATGTTAAAAACACTTTAAGTGTAGTGTGCTAGCACTAATTAAACTCCTTTCGTATTCTCTAATTTGAGAGTGAGAAAAATGGTGTGAGTAGTCAAAAGGTTTGAGAGTTTGTTATTATAATTGGGATCGGGAGAGAAAATTATTATGTGTGATTGTAACAATTTTCCATATAGTGGATTTCTTTCTGGTGGTCTGTGGTTTTTCTTCGAGTTTGGAGTTTTCCACGTAAATTCTTGTGTTTCCAGTTTTATTGTTTCTTTTTTAATTTCTCTATTATTTTTCTGCTTATTCCTACTGTAGAAGTGGGAGGTTTTTCCCATCAAGAGGTATCAGAGCTTTAGGTTTGGAGTTTCTTTAATTTCTAAGTATGCTCAGTGGTTGCAGCATTGTCTAAGCTTCCAAATCAGAAAAGAATTCTTGAAACGAGCTGCGGTACTGTGAATAGTGCGGGTTGTTCACTATTTGCTGTTTTGCAAGGAAGTGAAGTAGATGTATGTCAAGCTTTATGAATCCAATAAAGTTTGATGTGAATAAATTTGATGGAAGAATCTACTTTGACTTATGGCAAGTGCAAATCAGGGGATGTGTTAATATAAGCTAGGTTACAGAAGTGCAAGTTAAGCCGTGATGGTGTTCTAGTGCAGTTTCGAAGTGATTCCAACAAAGGTTCAGAGAAGATAAGATGCTAGGAATGCGGAGTGTAACGCCCTGTGCTAAAATAAGACTAGTGTGGTATGAACCATGCCAATACATTTTTCTCTTCTAGTTAATTATTTATTGTAGCTCCTTATTATTACTGTCATGAGTTATTTCTGTGAAATAAATCTATTTCCAGTTGGTATTTATTTATTCTATTTCATTTTATTTTTATCTTTATTTTGTTTTTATTTCTTTTTTAAAAGGAAACTTATACTAAATTAATATGGTAAAATTAATTCACCTTCCTTTGTGAGGAGATTCTTTTGCTTTTAATAGAAAGGAAAAAAAAAAAGAAAAGAAAATCTAAACCATCTTTTATTTTCATATTTTTCCCCCTTTCTTCTTTCTCTCTCTCTTTCCCTCCTCCTTCCCACGCATGCCACCCTCCCGCCGCCCCCTCTCCTTCTCTGCGTATTGTGTCCGGCCCGCGAGCCTCTAGGCGAGCAACACTCGACGACCTCTGGCGCTCGACCTGACCCGCGGCGACACCTGCGGCAGCACCTAACCGGGGGCATCTTCGCAGATCGGCGTACACAACTGCGAACGACAGCGACACACCCGCCCCCTCGAGCCTCGTTTCCCAGCGTGTGGTAGTCGTGATAGCAAGGGAACGCATTTTGGGCAGATTTAGCGGCATTTCCCTTACACAGTAAGTTTTAACTCTTACCCAACCCGTTTCTGCATTGGATTTGTGACACCCATTATGTACTAACCCCAGATCTGTAGGATTCGAGGCGTTTGAACACCATCGGCAAGGTTTAGGGACATTTGACTTAAGTTTTAGTGGGTAAGAATGCTTAGAATTCCTTTCCGAACTAGATTAAGGTTACTTAGACAAGCCTCTAATGTTGGAAAATATCTAATTGTAGATTCGACAGAGTTTCAGAGCCATTCGAACACATCACAGTAAGGGAATCGGCCTATTTCAGGTCAGTATTAGGTGCTATAGCACGGTTAGACTCGTTTGATATCGCTTTAAATGTTGAATGTAGCAAATAACTTATGGGCGTTTGGTAATTGTTGTATTATGTTAATTCAAAGTGCTCGGATCGTGGATTAAGGTCGCTTTGAGAATGTTTGTATTCGTAAGAAGCACCCTAGAGTGCTTAGGTAAGTAGAATTCTACCGTTTGGGTTTGTTCTGTTTGTGTGCGAGTATGTTGCCTGTTTTATTCATATTATCATATTAGTATGTTTGGATGTGAATTTGCGAAGACCAGTTTCATGTATGTTTAATTTGTGATTTTGCGAGTATGCTAAGCATGTGAGCTTATGTGCGATATGTAATAGTTGTAACGTAAGCTAGTAAGCGGGATTCATAAGTTATGGTAGGGCAAACATCGAGGCCTTGAGTACAAATGGTCAAGGGTCGGTGAGGTGGGTTCTAAGACAAGCATCGAGGCTTTGGGTACAAATGGCCAAGGGTCGGTGTGACGAGTTTAGGGTGAGCGTCGAGGCCTTGAGTACAAATGTTCAAGGGTCGATGTAGAGCTCGGGGCCTTGGGTATAAATGGTCAAGGACCGTGCACTAGAAGTTTTAGGTAGGAATTTTTGTTAGTCTTTGCGTATGAGGATAAGCCTTTGAATTCTAGTATGATTTTTTTTTTTTTTTTTTTTTGTTTTAACCTAAGATTGTTGCGTGTCTTTTTACTTTTTGTATGATGGCCCTTTCGGTGGGCTACTTACCAGTATAAGTGTATACTGACCCCCCTCCCCCAAATTAGAATTTACAGGAAATGATAGGCTGCTTGACCTTGGTGATGCTGAAGAGGGAGCTTGAGAAGGACCAAAGAGGGATTTTTGGTTTACTATTACCATTCTATTCTCTTGTTAGGAAATTTTTGCACTAGTACTCTTATCATTTGGACCTCATTTAAATCATATACTTTGGGAATAATACTTAGTTGTCTTGAGTTAGGATTGAATCTAACTTATCATAGAGTTGCACTTCATCACTGTTGAGTCGTTATTTCGTTAATTTAAAAGGTTGTTGCATTTCGAATAATCATGTGTTGAACCTTGGTTTATTGTAGTAAGTTGAACGATTCTGCTGTGGAGTACATGAGTTAAATCATATTGGGAGTGTCTTCTTTAAACAGGTTACAGGAAAAGAAAATTTGCATTTTGTTGTGGTAGTGTCGTTATGCTGCCGAAATTTTCTTTGAGCATAAGGACTATTAACGTTAGTGACAAATTGAATGTGGAGATGAGTTAGGATAGTTTAGGAATTGGGGTTGTCACACGGACAGTCTGAGCACATGAAAAACAGAGCAGATTCGTCAAAGGGCTCTACTGTCTTTCTTGTCACGGGGGATAATGACTTTCTCTGAAGAAGATGAAATTCATCCTCGTGGTATGTCCGCTTTACCATGATAAAGGATGTGATGTTAGCAGTTCCACAAGTTTGCACATGCGCATTAACTTGGCATTTATGCAAGGTGTGTGGTGGAAGTTATGTCGATGGTTGAAGGACTTCCAGGTGAGCCAAGTAGGTGGAAGTTGCACCATAAATATCAGCTAGGTTTATCGGCATGTGACAAAAAAAAAATCTTGGGAGGTGGTCTTCCAAGTGGTCTACTTTTTATGGTGATGTAGGTTATAGTTCTTTGACTTGAGAATTATGATTGTCGGTGAAGACAATGGATGTTGCTGAAGATGTTGATTCTTCAAATATCTTGCCAAGGTGGAAGTTGTTGGATTTTTTGGCAAAATATTAAAAGTGCAGTTGTTTCACATAAAAAAGATTTAGGAAAGTTATGAACTTGTCATATATTGAAAAGGTTTAGGAAAGTCATGGGCTTGTTCTACATTGAAAAAGTTTAAGAAAGTCATGGGATCTAAGCATTGTAAAAGGAGATTATGCTTTTGTTTTTAAACGGTTAAAAACACTTCAAGTATAGTGTACTAACTCTAATTAAATTCGTTTTATATTCTCTAATTTGATAGTGGGAAAAAAGGTGTGAGTAGTCAAAAATTTTGAGAGAGTGTTATTGTAATTGGAATCGGGAGAGAGAATTATTTTATGTGATTGTAACAATTTTTCATGTAATGGATTTCTTTCTGGTAAGTCGTCGTTTTTCTTTGAGTTTGGAGTTTTCCACGTAAATTCTTGTGCTTCTAATTTTATTGTTTTCCTTTTAATTTCTTTGTTGCAATAACAATTTATACTACAAAAAGGTTGGGACTATTCAAATTATTTTAAGTTAAAACATTGGTGTATTTTAATTGGTTAATTTACTTCGTTTATTAGCAATTTTTGTCTTATTTTAAACAACAAAATATCAATTTGATTTTTGAGTTCTCAAAAGCTAAACTTTTTGTCCGAGAAATTTGAATTTAGTTTATGTTTTAAAACTTTAATTTAGTTTCATTTCATTCCTCAGATTTCAAAATTGACATGTTTTGTCTTTGAGATTTAAATTATTTCTCATTGGTACCTCAAGTTTAAAATTGATTTTTAAAGGTTTGTTTGATATTTTCATATTCTTTGTTTCTCATTTAGAAAAAGAAAAAAAAAAAAAAAAATAAACGAAATCATTTGGTAATCCCTCTCGTTTCTTGTTACCATGATTCAAAAAATGTCTCTAAAATTGAAGTTGGATTTCATATTCTACTAATAGTAGTTTCATCCTATTTTGTTTCTATTTTATACATATAAACATGTTACATGTGCACTTGAACTTCTTAGTGTAGAACATCCAATAATTAATATAATTGGAACAAGGTTAGAATTTTACCATATATAAACTTTGTTTTCTAAAGTATGTACTTAACCTTACTTTAATACTTTGGAACCATGACATTTACAAAGCAATATAATTGACTTAGATCTAGGTCAACATCATTTAACGTGGATGACTAAAGTGAAAAATACATTGCAGATCAAATTTGGGCAACATTTGAAAGATAAAAATAATAATATCATTGTTGTTAATTTGGTGTTAGAAATTATTCTATTAGATATGTAAGTTTTTGCTAATTGATTTTTTAAAAGTATATTTTTTATGTTATATAACTAAATTATATTTAAATTATAAAAGAATAAGAAAACAAAAAGCAATAAATACTTATCAAACAAGTTTCATTAATTTATTTTTTTTCAAGGAATAAGAAACAAAAATAGTTACCAAAAAAAAGTTATTGTTTCTAATTCTTAAAAAGTAAGAATCAGGAAACAAAAAAACAAGTAAGAAATAGGGCTGGCTGCACAAATGGTAATTAGGCCCAAAATAATAAAGAATATAACACAAGGAAAAATATATTAGAAATATAGCATAAAATTAGCATTAGATATCAGTGATAGTCATATTGGTAAATGACTAAAAAGCCCATGTTCAACCCGCCATTTCACACTTCTTTCTTATAATTTTCTCAAATTGAAAGCTATCACTAATAGCAACTATTAGTGATAGCTATCAGTGGCTATCACTGATAGCTGCTGTCAATAATAGCTTTCAATTTGAGAAATATTAATACAACCTTGAAATAGTAACAATTGAAATATTAGTTTTCAATTTGCTATAATTTATTAGTGGCTATTACTAATACACTTTCATCAATTGGAATCAAGCTTGAAATATTAACACTTAAGACCATAAGTGGTTATCAACAGTAGACTTTTATAAGTAGTTATCAACTCTGTAGGAAAACTATCAACTTTCAAAGATTACATTTAAAGCTAAAAGTGATAGAAGTCTATTAATGAGATGTTTATAAGTGATTATCACTAATATCTACCTTAGTCATATCCTTGATAGCTCCTGTTAGTTGCTATCATGGATAGCTTTTAGCAGTGGCTATCAATTATAGACTTTCATCAAACAAAATCGACTTTTATATCATTGATATCATCAATATATAGACATCACCTAAGTTCTATCATTGATATCATTTATATTATGGTTATCGATGATAGTTTCTATCACTGATAACATGCTACTAGAGATAACTTTTGTCATTCATTTTTACCATAAAATAACATGTTATCATTGATAGCTTTTATCACTGATAACATGCTATAAGTGATAACTTCTAGGCATGTCACTTACACTTTAGTTCGAGATTCAACTTTATTAATTAATTCCACTAAGTTGGCTACCAATGATAGATTTTTGTAAGTGACTATTAACTGTGGAAGAAAATCATCAAAGATAATGTAACAATCCCAAATCGTTGTGATTAATCCTCCTAGTAAATTAATTTGAGTTATTATGTATGAAAGGGAAAATATAGTTATTTCTTTTGTGTTTTCATGCATTTATTTAAGCTAAGATGGAAAATTTCAAAATTTGAGTTAAGGAAATTTTTGGGATAATTTTAGTTTGGGACAAGTAAAATAAGGTGAATAATTTTGGTGGGATTGGAGTAATTGAAGGAAATCTTATTTTGTGGAAGATTTTATTTTATTTAATTTGGTTAGAAAAGAAAAAAAAATGGGAAAAGTGGAAGAAATGGGATTAGGGTTTTATTATAAATAACTCCTAGGTTTGCGTGCTAAAATAGAAAAAAAAGAAAAAGGAAAAGAATTTTCTTTTCCCTTCTCGCGCCGCCGCCCCCCCTATTTCTTCTTCTTCTTCCTCTAGCCGCCGGCCTTCCTTTCCTTCTTCTTCTTCTCTTCTTCTTCTTCTTCTTCCTCGCTCAGCAGCGCCGCCGCCGTCGGCTCCAGTTTTGCTTCTCCTTCCTCGCGCAGCAGCGCCGCCGCCGACTCCGACTTTTCTTCTTCTTCCTCGCGGCTGCAGTGCCGCCGCGCCAGCCGTCGGTTCCTCTTCTCCCTCGCATCTGCAGCACCGCCGCCGCCGCCTCCCAGCGTCAGCCGCCGCTGTTTTTTTTTTTTTTCTCTCCTCTACGCCGCCACTGCCGTTTTGGTCGGTACCGCTGTCGCTTCAGCCAAACGCTCGCCTGACTGCTCGTCACCGAACCGGTAACGTTTGAGTAAGTAACTCGGACCCAAGGAAAATTTGTGGCGTAGTTTGGTAAACTATTGGTGATTTAGACTTATGTGATTAAAATTCTCTTAGGTGGCCGGAAGTTGTGTTGGGTAAAAAGGATTGGAGGCAACTGCGAGTTAAACCACGCTTGGGTAAGAACACTTTTTAATTTACTTGGAATTAAAATTGTGGTGAGACTAGACTTGTGGACTAATCAAAGTTGGGGAAATTTTATGCACAGTTGTCCAGGAATTTTTCAAAAGACTGCCGTGTGGATAATTTAATATAATTGCTCAGGTAAGTGGTCTTACTACCTGAACCGCCTTCCCGCCATATGTTTAGTTGCCATGATGAGTAAAATTTCTAAGCCCTATGTGATATAGCATGCTTGTATGAAATTCCCATGTTTAAAGGATGTATGTGAAATGCATATGCTTGTATTATGAGATGTTTATAAACAGCGCTGTTAATGTATGAATTCATGGAATGAAATGAGTGAGAATTTAATTGGTCATGTATGCTGGGTAGTGGTAACTCTCCTACGTCGGTTGGATGTTCACCAGAGGTTGTGGTCTTTCGGGGTCACTAGAGGATGTGTTCCTTCGGGTTCACCAGAGGTTGTGGTCCTTCGGGGTCACTAGAGGTTGTGTTCCTTCGGGTTCACCAGAGGTTGTGGTCCTTCGGGGTCACTAGAGGTTGTGATCCTTCGGGTTCACCAGAGGTTGTGGTTCTTCGGGGTCACTAGAGGTTGTGTTCCTTCGGGGTCACTAGAGGTAGTGGTCCTTCGGGATCACCAGAGGTTTGTGTTCCTTCGGGATCACCAGAGGTAAGAGTTCCTTCGGGGCTCCAGAGGTTTGTGGACATCTAAAGCCAACTGTAGGGCGAGTTTAACCAGTTTCATATAAAAGTATGTTAGATATGCATGTTTTATGGTTGATGCACTTAAAGGACTTGGGTGCCTAGCCCGGCTCCTGTAGTGGGGTCACTTACTGAGTAATATAATTGCTCATCCTTTCATCTTATTTTTTTTCAGGTAAGGGAAAGAATGTGCTGGCGAATGACAAGAGGAATCCTTGATGGCTTCACGGGACCCGCAGTAGCTTCCGCTTAGTACTGCATGTTTTAATGAGTTTTGTTAAATTGTCAAATTTTGTTTTGAAGTTTGTCTTTTATTTTGTATGTGGATTCCTGTTCATGAAATTTTATTGATTTTTGATAGGGGTACCTTGAACCAAAATTCTCTTTTAGATGTTATGCATTGTTTTTCTTGAATTTAAATAAACAGAAATTTCCATGGAAAGCATTGTTTCTTTCTTACTAACCGCACAGTGTCTTTCTTGAAAATTTGCATGCATTGAGTAATGGTCCGTTTAGGTTGTATTAGTCGGGTCGTTATAGATAAGCTATCAATGATAGAAAATATTTGTGGTTATTTCTGATAGACTTTTATTAGTATTTATCAATTTTGAAATTTTAACACTCAGAGCTATCAATGACTATTATTGAGAAATTTTTATCATGATTATCAATAATAGACTTCTATTAATAATATCTACCTAAGTTTGATATCACCGATACATAAATATGATTAATATCTATCTAAGTTCTATCACTAATACTGCTAATAACTGATATTACCGATACACAAATATTTAGTGAATTCTTTTCTAACATTTGAAAACATAAGTGTAGTCAATAAATTCTTCAATCAATGATAGAATTCTTTGAGTGACTAAGTTATAAGTATATTAGTAGCTATCACCGATAGATTTATATTATTGTGAGGAGATTTGGGAGATGGAATAAAAATAAGAAAAAGAAAAGAAAAAAAGAAAGGGAAGAAGAAAATATGAGAAGATTGGGGAGATGGAAGAAAACTCGGGAAAAAAAAGGAAAAAAAAGAAAAAAAGGGAAGAGAAAAAAAAAAAGGGAAGAAGAAAATATAAGGAGATTGGGGAGATGGAAGAAAACTCGGGAAAAAAAAGGAAAAAAAAGAAAAAAAGGGAAGAGAAAAAAAAAAAGGGAAGAAGAAAATATAAGGAGATTGGGGAGATGGAAGAAAACTCGGGAAAAAAAAGGAAAAAAAAGAAAAAAAGGGAAGAGAAAAAAAAAAAGGGAAGAAGAAAATATAAGGAGATTGGGGAGATGGAAGAAAACTCGGGAAAAAAAAGGAAAAAAAAGAAAAAAAGGGAAGAGAAAAAAAAAAAGGGAAGAAGAAAATATAAGGAGATTGGGGAGATGGAAGAAAACTCGGGAAAAAAAAGGAAAAAAAAGAAAAAAAGGGAAGAGAAAAAAAAAAAGGGAAGAAGAAAATATAAGGAGATTGGGGAGATGGAAGAAAACTCGGGAAAAAAAAGGAAAAAAAAGAAAAAAAGGGAAGAGAAAAAAAAAAAGGGAAGAAGAAAATATAAGGAGATTGGGGAGATGGAAGAAAAATTGGGAGAAAAAGGAAAAAAAAGAAAAAAAAAAAAGGAAGGAGAAAATATGAAGAGATTGTTTTTATTTTTGGAAGGTAATATTTTTTAAATTTTAATATATATAGGAAGAAATAATTAAATTCAAAATATATCCAAAAATAATTTGCAAGTACCGCACTTCTTATTGACAATATAGATAAAAAAAAAAAAAATCAAGTAATAGGTTTGAGTATAGCTCATTGAATAAAGTATTTAGTATTATTCTAAAGGTTAATGCTTGGATAGTTTACCTCTATAATTATTGAATTAAAAGAAAATTCATTCAATAAAATCAAATTTATAAAATTAAAAACTATTGAGATTTAAAAAAACAAAGATACAATCCCTATATTCATTAAATCAATAATTTAATCCCTAAATTTATAATAATATCTTTTCAAGGATCCAAACAATATTAGATACTTCGTATGTTTGAATGACAAAAAAAACATCCAATGTGAAGGGAAAGGAAGAAAATTCGGGCATGTAATTGCAATTTGTGAGTAAATGAAAAAGAAACAGTTTTTGTTTCTCAGATATGAACGTATTTTTGTTTTTAATGTGGTAGGAGATACGAACCGCAGACCTCTTGATCGATATTATATATTTATGTGAATTGAGCTATATTTATTTTGACAATATAGAGAGAATTGAGTGGTCTATCACCACATGAATTGTCACATTTATAGATTCCTATTTTGTCATTTCCATTTTTCCTTCCTTTCGTGCTTTTTTGTTTAATTAATTGAATATGCAAAATACTCATAACTAATTTTATGGTAGAAAAGTTTAGTTTTACTCTTCTTTTGATACGAAGAAAAATAATTATATATTAATTTTCTGCTAGACTTCGACAAAAGGAGAAAGTTTCAAATACCATGATTACCAGTCAATAGCAACCAATCAGAAAAATTAAACCTCATACATCCTCGCCCATTCGAATTTAATTTTACTCTTATATTTTAAAATTTGTCATATCATTGAAGAAAGAAATTTGTTTTTCAGTTAAAATAAAAGGATGAAAATTAATTACATGCACAATAAAATGTACATAAAACTAAAAGGATGAAAATTAATTACGTGCATAATGATATCATTAAAATTATTTACATAATTAATATATACCGAGCAGTTGTCAATTAAACTTGGATGATATAGTAAATGATACGATATTTGCCTCATTATTAGCTGCCACGTCAAGTCATTATTCCTTTGAAAAGGCTTATTATTGTTGATGATTTGTGTTCTACTTCAACAAAGTTTGTTTTTGTCAACCATTTTTAATATCGATGATAAAAGTATACTTTTTTTTTTTTTGACAAAGACATAGAAATTCTTGTAGTGTGTCTGATCAAGAGCCTAAGGCTTTCATTTAAAAAAAAAAAAAAAAAAATCAATAATGGAAACATGTACCTAACCTATAGTTGTAAAGCCTAATGCTCCAATGTCATTTTTATCATTTCAATGAAACTCATGCTTTCTTTTCGTTATTAGTTCACTATGTTAGTCGATTGAGTTAGGATTTAAGTGGACTACTTGTCAAAATTTAACTAACCAACTAGGACGAGATTAAAACTAAACCTAAACCATTGATGCCAAATTGAAACTTTTAAAACTATATGAACCAAATTAAAACTAAGCGCAAACTATATGCAAGATTAGAAATATCGATGTAGACGGAAATATTGAGGTTCCGATTTTATGGAAATATCTATATCGATGGAAACTTCAGGAAAAATTGTAGAAATGATAGAAATTGATGGAAATTGTTATAATTAGTTAATGGAATTTTGATTGTGGCTTATTAGACTATAACTAACCATTTTTAATCACAATTTCTATAAAATAAGACAATATTTTAGATGTCTATTGTAAATATTTGTATAAATGTTCATGCGAGAGCAGAAATTTAAAAAAGAAATGGGAAAATAATTACAAAACAATATAAAGTTTAAAAATATGTTGAGTTGAGGTGAAATGATGTGAAAATTATGAAAGTTTTGAATGGCAAAAGGGAAAAAAACTCACATCGATTTAATTTTAAGGTGAAATGATGTGAAAATTTAGTGAACAAAGTTTCAATGAGGTTAAGAATAAGGAAAATTATTGTAAATAAAAAAAATATCAAACTATTTACAAATATAGCAAAATTTTACTTTCTATCTATACTAGATCGCGATAGACCCAGATAGATATCTATTTGTGTCTATCTGGTAACGTGATAGATGTCTATACAAGTCTATCATGATATATCATAGATGGAAAATAAAATTTTGCTATATTTGTAATTATTTTCAACATTTTTTTATTTTTGAAAACATCCCTAAAAATAAATATAGGTTGTTTTTTGTGGTTTCTTTTCCAATTTTATTTGTTTTAAAATGAAAGTTTTGGGTAAAAAATAAAGCTATAATTTGAGAAAAGTTGAAAATTAACAAAAGTATGTAGCACATAAAAAATGCTTAATCCTTTGTTGAAAATGACATTGGAGTGAGAAACTATAGAATTGTGTGTAATCAATACTATAAGATTGAAAAACTTGAATTGAGCTAACGTAGCTAATTAAAAAAAAGAATAGAAATTTTCTCAAAATTTTCTTAAAATGTCGAAAATTTGTCGAAATCTAGAAATTTCGGCGAAACGGGAGGAATCCAAAAAAAATATACTTGAAATTTCAAAATTTTGTTAAAATTGAAAAAAAAAAAAAAGAAATTTCTCCCTATTAAAATTTTGAGGTCTATCAAAATTTTTCACTATGACTATATGAGATAATTAATTGAAACTTCTAAAACAATATTAACTAAATTTCACCCTACAAGTTATAATCTTAACCTTATATACGTACGAGTTCATTTTTTCTTTCATTTTTCTTGGGTTTTGTATGGGATTTATTGTGATTTTCATCAGAACAATTAAATAGAAAATTTAAATCTTATTTTCGTCTTTGATCTTTTATATGTATTTTATTTTAGTTTTAGTTTGTTTTATTCAACCAATCTAAATTTTTTTATTGTTGGATCACCAATTACAAAATAAAAAATAGTTAGATGCAATATGGATTGCATCATTTTTTTTTTCAGCTTATTCAGTTGTTCAATCACAATTTTTGATATGATAAACTATTCTACCTTCCTTTTATAAGAAAGACATGAGAAAGGTTGAAATGTTATTTAAAAATCATTGCAATTATATTTTAAATATCGATGAACAATGATAAATTATTGATGTACAATAATTTGATAGTTCTTAAATAAAGTCAATTAAAGTGATATATACAAATAGAAAAATGATTAATGATAATGAAAAGTAGTTAGTCAATCACTTATATAATTGATTAATCAGAAGTAAAGCGTTATTTGTTTTTCTTTTATCTGGTTAATAATGATTAACTCAGTGCGCACTTTGTAAATATATCACTTGACTTTATTTTTGTGTTTAAAATTTTGGAAAAATATCAATTATACTCCTACCATTAAAATTTTAAACTGATGATTGTATCAATTTCAATCTTAAACTTTTATAAGTGTGTATTAATCTTCATCCTTCATTCCGTTTAATTTGGATGTGTGAGACTTGAAATTTTATCAATCAAACCCCTAAATTTTCATAACTGAATCAAGTTTGACTCTTAGTTAGAATTTCCTTTAACAATCCTTCATGCATCAATTGTAATCGTCCACTTTGTTTATCGACATTTTAAGAAGACTACCATGTAATAATCTATCAATTGGCAATTTCAAAGGTAATTTTAATTAAGAATCTAAGTCAATTCACTCTTGACAATTTATATGTTTAATTGAAGCAAATTATATTTTTCGAATATAAAATTTAAAGGAGGGTGTAAATTGTTACGCACACTTACGAAAGTTTGAGTCTTAAATTGATATAATTATTAATCTAAAGTTTTAATTTATACAACTTTCAAAGTTTAGGGGTATGAATTAATAATTTTTGCTTTTTGTAAGATTTTTGTAATGTTTTGAAAATCAAAACACAAGCACAGGTATGAATCTAGAACCTTTAAAAGAACTTACGGCGAGCAAGGTCGCCTCTCCATTCTTTGATTGCCTTAGCTTGCTCGACCGATAGGGAGAGGAGCTTCGCAGCTCAATCGATAGGGAGAGAAACTTCTTAATGAATAGGCTCACCTTGGTGAAATTCAATAATAGCAACAAACTTTGTTTTTTTTATGTAACCTCGGGACATCCATCAAAGTGTTAGAGGTATGAATATCTGTCCTCTACCTATGATTAAAAAAAAAGAAGAAAAAGAAAAAAAATGTTGACAATGTTATAAAATTGAGGAGCAAAATGATGAAAAACGGAAACACGAATACCAAGGAATTATAATATTAAAATAAATAAAAATAATAAAATAATGAAAATGAAAATGAAAATTTATGGAAGTTTTAAATCTCTAAAATTTCTCCAATCATTTCTTTTCTTTTCTCACCAATGTGTGCAACACTAGCATCCACCAGATGCCATTATTTATAGGTAATTTGGCAAGTAGGAGATGGAAATACATGATCACTAAGGATGTGTAATTATGAGACACATGGTCTTTGGACAGTAAGCATGGACATCTTAATTACACATTTAATATTTATAACATTCCCCCTTAGATGCCCATTTTATATATATGAAATATACCTTGTTAAAACCTTATTGGAAAAAACGAATGGGAAAAAAATCTAGTGAAGGAAAAAAAGTACATATTTCATATAATCTAATAATCCCAAAGAAACACAATATATTTTCTCCCCTCTAATGGAAATATCACTTGAGATCTCTGAGTCGTCTCATTCCAATATTGTGCACTAATTTTTCAAAGGTTGTGGTTGGTAATGATTTTGTAAATAAGTCTGCCAGACTATCATTCAAACAAATTTGTTATATAGTGATGTCGCCATTTTCTTCAAGATCATAGTGTAGAAAAGCTTTGGTGAAATATGTTTTATTTTATCTTCTTTAATTTATCATCATTTGATTTGGGCTATACATGTTGTGTTGTCTTCGTATAATGTCATTGGAAGACTTTTACTAGAAGACAAGCCACATGTTTCACAAATATGTTGAGTCATTGATCTTAGCCATATACATTCTTGACTAGCCTTATGAATTGCAAGAATTTCAACATGATTTGAGGAAGTAGCTGTTATGGTATGTTTCACTGATTGCCATTGTCACACCCTCTCCCAAGTTACCCTCTTAATCTAGGAAAAGATGTGAGGACAACAAACATCGACCTTTTTACGACATCTACTGTCAACCTGTATTCCTTTTAAGCTCAAACCAACGCACCTGATAGACAGTTTATAATACTCATACAGACAACATTCTTAAATCTCATAGACATGCCAAACATATTTACATACTTTCATTCAACAACTTAAACATAACATTCACATAACTACAAACTCACACTCCCCAAAATCCCTTATGTACAATGTTGAGTCTTAATTACAGATAATTACAATGTTTATAGTCTATGTAGCTAGATCAGATGAGGTGGTGTAGGCTAAGCATCCTGGTTTCATTCACTACCTAGAAAATAAAAATATTAAAGAAAAACTGTGAGCTAGGATGCTAGTGAGCGACAAGCTTAGAAAACTGTACTTAGCTTAAAACATTCAATAGAAAACATGTTCAATAGATGAATAACAAAACAATAGGTAGTTTATCATAGAAAATTCATAAACATTTTATTAAGCTTTTAAGATAATGAAAAGCGCTTGAAAAGTGCTTTTTATTCTCTTAAATTAAGGGAGTTTGTATTAGATTTCACTTGCTTGCTAGTGGTTTTTAGGTTAATATAAAGAAAATAAGAATTGAAAGCCAGAAGAACCAAACTGAGCCAAAATCAAGCGAAAAAGAGAAGAAAGTCACAAAACCCCTAAAAACAGGGCAGCGCCGCGTCGCCAGATCGGGGCTGCCACGATGCTTTTTCCAGAGAGCAGCTATATAAGAAGCGCAGCAGCATTGGTACTGCATTGCGACACTGCGCTGGAGGTAGGAATTGATGCTGCACAATGCAGTGGTGCATCTCATAGCGATGCAGCGCTACATTTTGATGTTGGTTAGCGCCGCGGCGCCAACTTTCCTAATTTGAAAAATCTACAATTTTGGAAAGAAATCTAGACAACCAAGTCTATAAATTGAAGGGTTTCCAACAACGCTAGGCAAAGAGAACAACACAATACAGAGCCTCAAAGAGTAAGTTGACTGCAAGGAAGAGAGAAAAGAGTTTGAGAGAGAATTTGGTGCCGTTCAAGTTTCCGACGTGAAGATCAAGGACATATTGGCGGTTCCCCCTCAATCACGAGCTTCTTAACAGTAGAGTTTTCTTTTCTTTACACTCTTTCTATGCTGAAATTTGTCTTGAACATGTTGCCCAAAGCTATGAGTGGCTAGACTCTTTAATTTTAGGGTGTTGATGAATTGTTTATGAAGTTATGTTAATGTTGTTGACTTTTCATGGATTGTTGTAATAAATATGCTTTTCATTGTTATTGTGCTTAATTCTTGTTGATTGGTCATCCATGCATGTTAGATTAGATGTATGATTTAAGGAATTGTATGTCTAATTGGATTTATAACAATGAATCTTTGTTAATCTTTCATGCAAATAGTTAGGTTAATAATGAAAGTTGCTAAAGATTACTCTTAATGCCATGTAACTTACATTGGTCTCAACATGTTAGTAATTAATTAGGTTGCATGAGAAAAGATTGTTTTTTTTATAGAAAATAACCCAAAATTATGTTTGACTTAAGCATATTAATTGCAATAAATTCCATGAACCCTAGAATGTTGCATAATGAATTAAACAAGGATTCAATACCCTAGAACTCCCTTTGATTCTTGTATTCCACATTTACTTGTTTTCCTTATTTACTTTCTTAACTCACAACTTGAAGTTGAATCCTCAAATAAAATTGATTCAATTCTAGGATAGCTAAGTGATTTAAACCTTAACAATTGGACCTTCAGTTGAACGATATTTGAAACTTAACTGTCTTATATTATAAGTTGACCCGTACACTTGCAGTAACACCAAATTTGTGCATCAGATAACCTTAGTTGAGGTGGAGCGAAACTTAACACTACTTAACATCGAAAACAACCTTAGTTGGGGTGGAGTAATCTTAACACTTCCAACATCAAATAACCTTAGCTGTGTGGAGCAATCTCAACACAACAACATCAAATATTCCTCTATGTACACATAGGAATTATGATCTCGAGCAGCCTATGTACCTTCTGATGTCCTTTAGTACTAGGGTACCACAATTTTATTCAGGTTGCCCATATCCCTTCTCCACGTCCTTCGGCATTGGGGACCATCTTTTAACATTTTAAAAATAAAGCATGCTTTTGGTAATAAATCAATAACAAACAAGAATTTATGAATCCTTAGAGTTTCTCAAACTATTTATCAAGTAAACATGCTTTTCATAAAATTTAGCACAAATAAACACCATGCTTCATCATTCAAACTCATGTATAAACTTATTCAAAATCATGCTAGAAAACTCATACTTATGCAACAATCTTGAAAGGAAACAACTTTGAACCATGCTAGAAAACTCATACTTATGCAACAATCTTTGAAAGGAAACACACACTGGCACTACACTGTACACCTGACACTCGTGGGCAGTAGCTTTCGCACAAATAGAGGCAAAATAACCTAAAAAAAGCAAGGTGCACACGCACGTCTTCAACGACGCACATCAACTAGGTGTCGGTCTCCAACCTGCCGATGCCCGCATGATATGCCTGCCTGCTTGATGCTTGTGTCGAGCGACTCCTCTCCATACTAGCTTGTCTCACTCAACTGCCTGCACGCCCGTAGTGTTGAGGCATGTCAGCACGCCCACTGGGCATCCAAAAATGCCTAAAATAACCTCTAAGGATTTCTTACCTTCGGCCACTGCTCAGGCTTGTATGCATGCACACCCCCTTCAACCTTGGCCCAATCTCACCAGACAGCCTCAAAGACATTTTCTTCACTTCTAGTTGCCAAAATTAATATTTCTAGCCAATATTAAATTTTGCTCCCTCTTACAAACTTGTAGATAAATGTCTTAACTAACTTACCTCAAAATCCAATAATTGAAAAGTATTCATGTTTCTTCTTAAAAATAACAACAACAATAAGTAATGAGCCATAATGATAAACAAACTAGAAAATGTAAAATTAGCTTAATAAGTAAATACGAGAGAAAACATAACAAAATATTAAATATTTTCATAACATTTGTTGCTTCTACAATGATGTTCATTTTTCTTTGGGAGATTCAAATGAATTTTTAACATCTAAATATTTCATATTTTCAAGATTAATTTATCTCTTCAGGATATTTGCAAAATTTGTTTCGACACATATTCTTCAATTTTTATTTATTGAAATATTGTAATTTCTAGAAAAAATTAAATGTATAACAGGTAGAAGCCATATGTCTCTTTTTGTATCCATCTAAAATGTGGAACTTTTCTTTAACCATCATATTATGTGTGGTTTTTTTTTGAAAATTTGGATGATTATAACGACCACCACGAAAAGTTATTTTTGCCTCTATTGTGGTCATGACCTCGACTACGACCAGGATTATTTAAAATTCACAATATTCACTTCAAGAGAATGATATTGTTTTAATTGGTTGAGATTCATGATTTTTCATCCACGATAATTAAAATTCACAATATTCACTTTAGGGAATATTGTTGCTTTATTTGTCTGAGATTCATGATTTTTTAATCAATAACTCATTATTTCGTTCAGCCTCGAGAATACATGAAATGAGTTCAAAATATTTTAAAAATATTTCTCTCGATATTGTTACTTCAAGAACATATTCAAGAAATGAATTATAAAAAATGTCTTCTTTAACGTATATGCATCAATAAGTTTCTCTTTGCAAAATTACAATTTTGAGTTAATTTTAAACAATGTGGAGTTGTAACCACTTGCTGATTTGAAATCTTGGAGTCCCAGGTGCATCTATTCATAACGAGCTTTAGGAAGAATGATTATCTTCCGATGGTCATCTTTTTATGTCATCTAGGTGTATTTCGGCATAAAGCATTCATGAAGAATAATTATTACCATTAAAATCAAATGCTAAAAATTCTAATTTTGTAACTTTTTTCATGGTAATACTAGAAAAAAAAATTTCTATTTATATTAGACATTTAATATATGCAAAATAACATTTAATTTATTAATTATAATGAAAAGGGAAAACTGACATACCTTTAGGACCAACCTTTAACAGGAAAAATGAAAAGAGCTCGTGCTGATAACGTGTTGTAAAATTGAAGAGCAAAATGACGAAAAATGAGAACACAAATAACGAGGAATTATAATATTAAATAAATAAATAAATAAATAATGAAAATAATGAAAATGGAAATGGAATTTTATGGAAATTCAAAATCTCTAAAATTTCTCCAATTCTTTCTTTTCTTTTCTCACCAATGTGTGCAAAACCAACATCCACCCAATGTCACTATTTATTGGCAATTTAACAAGTAGGAGGTGGAAATATATGGTCACTAAGGGAGTGTTTGTCGTGCAGAGTTGAGTTGAGTTGGTAATAATTATAGGGGGAGTTAGATTGTCTTGTTTGGGGTGCAGAGTTGGGTTGAGTTGAGTTGGAATGTCTGTGTTTGTTATGCTGAGTTGAGTTGAGTTAGAAAGTCTATGTTTGGGGTACTAAGTTGGGTTGAGTTGAGTTGGGGTATCAGGTGCAGTTTTCTTAAGCAAATGTATTTTATATATATAAATTTTTTTTTCAGTTTTTTTTTCTGTTGGTATTTTTTTTGTTTGCATTTTTTTTTGCTTTTTTTTCTACTTTTTTTTGTTTGGTCAATATTTTTTCTTGTTTTTCTTTTTGGTATTTTTATCTGTTTACTTTTTAATTTTTTCGATTCTTTTTTTTTTTTTTTTCTATTTTTCTTTTTTCTTGTTCCTTTTTTTCTTTTTTTTTTTTTTTGTTTTTTTTTTTGTTTGCTTTTTTTTTTTTTTTTTTTTTTTTTTTTTTTCTATTTTTCTGTTTGCTTGTGCCTTTTTTCCTTATTTTTCTTTTTGGTATTTTTATTTGTTTGCTTTTTATTTTTTATTTTTTATTTTATTTTTTTTCTTTTTTCTTTTTTTTTTTTTTTTTTTTTTTTTTTTTCTATTTTTCTGTTTGCTTGTGCCTTTTTTCCTTATTTTTCTTTTTGGTATTTTTATTTGTTTGCTTTTTATTTTTTATTTTTTATTTTATTTTTTTTCTTTTAGCTATTTTTTATGTTTACTATTTTTTTGTATCTCTCTCGCTCTCTCACTATCTCACTCTCTATCACACTCTCTCGCTCTCTCTACCTATCCCCCTCACTTTAGCTCTTGCTCTCTCTCTAGGTCTCCCTCTCTCGCTCTCTCTATCTCTCTCGCTCTCTTTAACTATCTCCCTCACTCTAGCTCTCGCTCTCTCTCTAGCTCTTTCTCTCACTCTCTCTATCTCTCCCGCTCTATCTCTATCTCTCTTACTCTCTTTAGCTCTCTCTCTCTTACTCTCTCTATCTCTATCTCTGTCGCTCTCTCTCTCTCGCTCTCTCTATCTCTCCCGCTCTATCTCTATATCTCTCGCTCTCTCTAGCTCTCTCTCTCTCGCTCTCTCTATGTCTCTCACTCTCTCTCTCCGTCTCTCTCGCGCTCTTGCTCATTTTCGATCACAACAGTCAATTGCACAATTTCTTGGTTCACATCTCCAAATACATACCATACCTATTTAATGTGAACAAAGTATGAATCTTATTGTGCAATTTCTTATCTTTTTTGATAACTTATAAGGTGTTTAAAAAAAAAAATCACTATTGGTCCCCAAACTTTAGTAATTGTGAGTGAGTAAATGAAGCATTCCTTTGATACTCATAATATCTGTGTCATACTACATACACAAAAAGTTACATGTCCTTACGTATACAAAAGTTATCATTCTTGTCAACATATAATATTCCATTGTCCATTTGCTGTTATCCAAAAGAACTATAAACAAAATACATGGGTACTGGTTCAAATATCAGTGGTTAGTTTATATGTTTTTTCCCAATAGACGAAGACAATACCTCTTCCATACGTGTTCTGGTATTGCAAGGAAACAATTTGTCTTCTGAATGTCCGTGATAAGGAGGTCAATAAGGGTGACCTGGTCATCCTCATTCAAGCTGTCAATGCTGTATATGGCGTTTACTACTTCCTTCTTACGCTTGAACTCCAGCTCATACTTCTCCTTTTGGCACGATGCAAGTCTACCCATGTGTGTGTTTTGCATTTCAACAGCTGATCTCATGATGTTGATCATTTCAGATTGGAATGATGGCCTTTTCCTCTTGCTGCATCGAGATGACTTTGCAGGTGTCGCTCTACTTAAAGATTGCTCTACTGGCTCTTCATCCATTCCATCATGATTTAATGGTGATTCTGTCTGGCGAGCCTCAGGTGTGTGACAATCTTGCGATCCAAGTCGAAACTATCTTCAAACTCCTTGAATGCATTCGTCGCCATCACATGTGGGTCCTTACTTGATTGTCCTACTGTTCTATCTTTCCCAAATACAGTGGAAAGGTCATTGTAATGGGGGAATGACTTGTTCCACATCCCCTTCACAATGGGATGACTCTGCATTGTTACACGTACACAATATTAATATTTACCTATTTAACACATACCGATAAATTTTTTTCTAGAATCTTACCCGAACCTAAAGATAAAAAATCTCCCTCTCTACCTAGACACATTTGAACTCCTTGTTCTAGCCGAACCCCGACTAACCTAACATCTCTAATACTGCATTGTATTGTTTCTTCAGACTCCTCACCTTGCACTCAATGGTGTTCTTATTCAGTGTGCACCTGCGCACTTGCTCATGCAGAATTTGCTCCAAGTGTTGTAGGTATTCTGGTCGAAACGTCCCATTGTTGGACCTCCAATCGGTCTCCACAAAATACAATAGGCCTTCCACCAACTCAGCGTCCTCCATCTTCGACCATATGTGTTTAGACCTCCTACTATTATCTGCCATTATACTGCCTGCATACGTTTGTTCAATGAAAGATGCTATAAATTAAACACATGCACAACCAAAGGATAAACTGCTGAAATTATGTGTTCTAATTTAAATTGTTGACACAAAGTCTTGACACAACACATTTTCGCAGATACTTCGAATATTCCATAATTAAATTGCATTTAGTAGTAAAATAAACAGAAGGCAATCAACATCGAATAATCAGGCTCTTTGCCATTGAGTAAACATTTCGACCACTAAGTCATCCCTAAACTTGGTCCAATCGTCCAAGGATTCAACAAATTCAATATGAGCTCCATCAACTCCAACTGATGCAGAATTCTCTTCATCGAGCACGTCAAGCATTGCATCGATTCTCATCTCCCTTGTGATCAAGTTGTGAATAAGGCAACATGCAGTTATTATTTGACATTGAACTTGTATTAGGTAGAATGATTTTCCCCTAAGAATAGCCCACCACCCCTTTAGCAACCCAAACGCTCGCTCAATAACGTTCCTTGCTGAAGAATGTTTCATGTTAAAAAATTCTCTTGCAGTTTTCGGTGTGTTTCCTACTCCACACTAATCGGAGAGACGGTATCGTTTCCCAAGAATCCTTCAGCGTTGAAGTATCCAATATCACATAGGTAAGAGTATTCTGTACACGTTTCGAAATGTCATGCACATGTGTTGTGGCATTTATGCATGTTTAAATAACGTATACGGTTATTATAATACCTTTTGGAACTCTTAATCCGTACGGTCGCAAAACCGCATTCCTAAGAACCCTTGAATCGGTTGCAGACCCTACCCACCCTGGCAAAACAAAGACGAACTCCCCATTTTGATCACACATCGCAAGAACGTTGTGGCAGTCTCTCCCTTTCTCGTCCTATATCGAGGTCAATCGACGACACTAACATTCACTTTAATGTATGTGCCATCTAACGCTCCTAGACAATTCTGTTTCTCTCAAGTGATCAGAATGAGTTCAAAAAAAATTTATCATTGCATGCATATGTATGACGTATTCATATAAAAAAACTGAGTACTTTTTTGTACTTGAAACCACTTCCATCTTCCATTGGTGCATGTATTTATGATTGATTCTGGTTTTTTCAACAAAACAGTGTGAAGTTGTAAAATTGCCCTAAGAACTGCATTGAAATATCTTGAAACCGTCTCGCTGGATCTCGAAAAGTTTTTGCATACCACTCGATTCTTGACATCGTGTGCAAGAATTTATAGGAATATCACAACCATCTCTTCGATGTCCACACATCTTATTGGTTCCAAGCAACCAGTCGATCGTACCATATTACATATAATCGCAAAAGGTACGTCTATCTATTCGGTACTTTCACGACATGCCAAGTCACTCTCGTAAATGAAGCGGAAGAAGGTCAACTGCCTAATGCAATGCCTAACATATGCTGGTTATCTCTCTTTCCTTCAGTAGTTGTTCAATAACGTGGTTAGTGTTATGAACAGTTAGATTTGAGAGTGCGAAATAATTGTCTTGATCATAAAGAGTTCTTCAACGGTATCCATCTTTATAGGGAAAGAGATATACAAGTTGTTCCTGAAAAGGGTAAGGTATTTGGCAGATTAAGTTTCATGATTAAGAAAGAATACCAAACGAAGTCAACCGCCGGTACTAGACATACTAGGTTACCGTTTGGTTCTATGGTGTTATTTCCTAATGTACATGTAATAATCTAAAAATACATGTTTTCAATGGACATGGTAAGCTACCGTAAACTTTTCTTCCTAATGATAGGCTTCAAGGTATTTTATTTAAGACTATACAATCATAGAGTTGAGCTTTTTTAAGACTATATAATCTAAGCCATGATAAGCCATAAACGTTTTTTCCTAATCACATGGTTAAAAGTATTTTTCCAAAATTTTATGGTGAGTTAAAACTTTTTAAGGAATTAGTGGATTTTTGTACTCTTTCTTATTCTTCTCAATTTTTTCTCCTAGATTTTATGGTAAGCTAAATCTTTTTAAGGGCTTAGTGGGGTTTTGTTCTCCTTATTCTTCACAATTTTTTTCCTAGATTTTATGGTGAGTTAAATTTTTTTAAGGGATTAGTTGGTTTTTGTTCTCTTTCTTATGCTTCTCAATTTTTTCCCTAGATTGGCTTATGAACACATTGTATCAACATCTAGAAGCATTGTTGTCATACTCCTAGTTCTTAGTACAACAACTTTTCACCAAAAAATGCGTTATGATGTATGTAGAAAGGACTCATTTTTTCAAAACGTGGTGAATGATTATTGATGTATATATATTTTTTTAATTCTTATGTCACCGATTAGAAACTATAGTTTACAAAAATTAAACATTGATTATCATAATAATACCACCACTACAGGTATAATTTCAAAAAGAACGTTAATTTCCTATTTTGATTGTGAAATAATAGTAAGACGTACTAGAGTTAATCTTGAAACCAGCTTAATAACAAAACACAAAAATGTAGAATCTGTTCTTACTAAAGCTGGAAACAAAATAATTGAAATTAAGATATAATTAGATGAAAAAAATTTACATAACAATACTATTTCATCCATAGTTGATAAAAAATTTGAGAAGTATCATATTAAGAAATATAATGTGGCCAATAGTAACAATTAACAAAAAACATATTTCCATAAAAAAAAAAAAAGAAGTTGTTGTCTCTTCTTTAGGTGTTATCGTTTTGTTACAAAATATGTGTCAAGAATTACTCAAATATATTAATTAGTCAGTAAGTTTTCCCATAAAAACCCAAGTATAAGCTTCTATAGGTTTCTTGGTGAATCTAGGGTCTAACGCAGGGATTTGTGATAAATCAGGCATTGAGACTAAATACATTTTCTATGCGGTGTCTGTACAAGTATTATGTTTAAGGAGTTTTATGTGTATGAATCTATACATAAAGGATAAATACAATTTCCTATAATTAACATGGTGAGATGGTTGCGGAGAGTGTTAGTCAAATGTTATTTACAATCAGGTAGCATGCGTTGAGAACGATGATGGAACCATGAGATATAATAGAGTTAACGCAGCAGCTAGTTGTTACTTAAATATATCTAAGGATATTTAAAAACCTACAAACTTTGGATTTGAGAATCCATCTTTCGATGATTCGACGCCACATTAATCTTATTTCTAAAACACAAGGTAAGTTTGTTTTGGCAAAAGATGAACTACATCTCTAAAACTCATCTAATTTTGATAAATGTTAAAGATTAACCATCTACTCTCTCAAGCTAGATAGTTGTGCTTATTTAAATTTGTTTGTTCGACAAATCTATGCAAGCTAATGATATGCATTAATCAAGATGTAAGAAGAACTAACTTCTAACATTTAACTTATTCAATCATACAAGTAGCCATGCTGTATAGTATTAAATATGAAAATGAGTGGAAGGTAATTGTCAATCAAACTTATATTAAGTAAATAAACCATTCTCTTGAATGTCATTAACAAAGTACAAGGAAGAAAGATGGAAATGAAGAAAGAATAGAAATGGAGTACCATTTTGGTCTATATATTTTGAGGTTTGTTCAATCTGAATGTGTAGTTTGGAATGTACTTAAGTTTATATAATAATAATAATAATAATAATAATAATAATAATAATAATAATAATAATAATAATAATAATAGCAATGATGATGTAGAGAGAGAGAGAGAGGGAGAGAGAGACTCACAGGTTGGTGTTTAATGGAAGAAGAAATGCAACCCATGATGAGTTATTCCAAGCCTGATTAGCAATGTCTTGCTTCTTGGAGGCTTGAGATAGCTGTTATCTGATACATAAATGACATAGGATGAAGGTTTTCACTCACTGAGAGATGACTTTGAACATTCTCAGAATCTTTTTTACAGAAGAGCTTGAAATGGAGGTTGGTTATGGTGAGGGAGAATTTGTGGAGAGCTTTTTCCTCTTGAACTCGTTTCTCTCCTCCTTTGAATTGAGAAGCTTTGGGCTATTTATAGATGTTGAAAAGTAAACTCATGATGATTTGACACCTTTACATTAAATTCCATGCCTTGCTACGCAGACTTTTCAAATCGTTAGCCCATTGGTTCTGTCATGCTCTGATAACGTGTAATCCGTTTGCATATTGATATGACAGCTATCGCCCAAGCGTCTGTATTTGCTTTTTCTTCTCTACGCATGGTCTTGGCGCATGGGTTTTCACTTCTTTGGTTCTCACAGTAGCTTCTTTTCTAGCACTTGGTTATTTGTGCTTCTTTTCTACTTAATCCTTCGTTAAGAACGAAAAACTTCATTGGTTCTCGCAGTAGTGTCTGTATGTGCTTTTTCTTCTCTACGCATGGTCTTGACATCCTAAGTTGTGTATAAATAGAAGAGGGAGGGAGAGGTGGTTGGTGGAGAGAGTTGGGTTCATTTAAGTGCATCTAACCTAATTAATTAAAAAGTGAAATTTAAAAAGAATGTCAACTCAAGTTTAATTAAAAGTACAGTGGATTGCAGTTGGGTGGTTTAGCCAGAGTAAATGCAAATATGAAAGTAGAGTGAATTTTAATATACAACAATGCGGACCTCAGATACAAACATATCAAAGATAGGTTGGTCATTGGAAGAAATCCAACTAAAACAATGAACCAAATCATCATATCAAATTTTTGTAAAACCAAAAAAGTAAACTGAAAACAACTTTAAATGAACCAGAAATAAAAAATTATGTAATATAACACAAAAAGTCTATTAAATTAGCTACAAAATTTGAAACGAACAGATTAGGATGTATAAGGAAAACAATTTACAAATTCCAAAAGAAATCAGATATTGCAAATTAGAAATTAAAGCCAAACATTAGAAATTAAAGTCAAATTAGAAACTAAAGTCAAATTCCAAAACAAATCAGATATTGCAAATTGAAATTATCATCATCGGTCCCTCGAAAAAAAGAGATAGGAAACAAGTCGTCAGGATCGATTAACCCCTCCATCCACCAAAGTCCAATAACATGGTCAGCCCCTACCATGAATTTAGTTGCAAACCAAAATTGATGGGAAAACATAAAAAAAACTGCAAGGGAAAGACACATGATTTATTATTGAAGCGGCAAGAGGAGATCTTAAAAAAAAATACAAATCGTACAACAATCCAACATGCAAAGAAGAGATCAAGAAGAGATTTAACCCACAGAGCATAGATCTAAAAAAAAAAAAACCACAGAGCATAGATCTGGAATAAGAGGGAAGATATAGATTTGAAAAAAAAAAATCGTATGGTAATCGAACCTGCAAAGAAGAGATCAAGTAGAGATTTAACCCACAGAGCATAGATCTAAAAAAAAATAAACCACAGAGCATAGATCTGAAATAAGAGGGAAGATATAGATCTGAAAAAAAATCATATGGTAATCGAACCTGCAAAGAAGAGATTAAAAAGAGATTTAACCCACAGAGCATAGATCTAAAAAAAAATAAACCACAGAGCATAGATCTGAAATAAGAGGGAAGATATAGATCTGAAAAAAAATCATATGGTAATCGAACCTGCAAAGAAGAGATTAAAAAGAGATTTAACCCACAGAGCATAGATCTAAAAAAAAATAAACCACAGAGCATAGATCTGAAATAAGAGGGAAGATATAGATCTGAAAAAAAATCATATGGTAATCGAACCTGCAAAGAAGAGATTAAAAAGAGATTTAACCCACAGAGCATAGATCTAAAAAAAAATAAACCACAGAGCATAGATCTGAAATAAGAGGGAAGATATAGATCTGAAAAAAAATCATATGGTAATCGAACCTGCAAAGAAGAGATTAAAAAGAGATTTAACCCACAGAGCATAGATCTAAAAAAAAATAAACCACAGAGCATAGATCTGAAATAAGAGGGAAGATATAGATCTGAAAAAAAATCATATGGTAATCGAACCTGCAAAGAAGAGATTAAAAAGAGATTTAACCCACAGAGCATAGATCTAAAAAAAAATAAACCACAGAGCATAGATCTGAAATAAGAGGGAAGATATAGATCTGAAAAAAAATCATATGGTAATCGAACCTGCAAAGAAGAGATTAAAAAGAGATTTAACCCACAGAGCATAGATCTAAAAAAAAATAAACCACAGAGCATAGATCTGAAATAAGAGGGAAGATATAGATCTGAAAAAAAATCATATGGTAATCGAACCTGCAAAGAAGAGATTAAAAAGAGATTTAACCCACAGAGCATAGATCTAAAAAAAAATAAACCACAGAGCATAGATCTGAAATAATAGGGAAGCTATAAATTTGAAAAAAAAAAAAAAGAATCGTATGGTAATCGAACATGCAAAGAAGAGATCAAGCAGAGATTAAACCCACAGAGCATAAATCTAAAATAAAATAAAATAAACCACAGAGAATAGATTTGAAATAAGAGGGAAGATGATGGAAGAACTCGAACAACGTAGAAGATGAATAAAGAGCATCGAAAGTAGAGAGTAGAAAAAATGGCAGAACTCGAAAGAGAGAAGGGAGAAGGAGAAACGAAGAAGGCTGAACTTGGAAAAGAGAATGAAAAAAGGTGGACCTCAGAAAGGAGAAACGAAAGCGGCAGAGTGAAATTAATTAGGAAGAGAGAAGGCAAAAAGGCGGAACTCACCATAATTACCGGTGGGTTCTCAGCTGTGTTTGAGAACCTACCGTTTTTCGTTATAGGTCTAACAAACATGGGTATTTATTACCTACCCAACCCAACCCAACCCATATCCATTTATCAAACACCCCTTAAGAATGTGTGATTATGAGACACATAATCTTTGGACACTAAGCATGGGCATCTAAATTAGACATATTTTTTAATATTTATAATAATAAGGCTATATGGAAATATGCTCATTTCTCATTAGTTTTTTCTTGTTTAGTTTTTGTATTTGGGTGTGCGTATATGTATATATATATATATTTATTGTGGGAAGGTTAATTACTTTTTCCACATAAATGTTTCTAAAATAGTATGTAAAATTTGAAAGTAAAAGTAAAAAAAGAAAATAAAAAAGGTTTCCTATGTCCTACTTTTGGCCCCGTATTGGTAATCATAGTTTTTTATTTTTAGTTTTTGAAAATTAACCATATAAACACTATTTTCACCTCTAAAGTTTTTACTTTGTTTTTTTATTTGTGTTTTAAAAAGCCAAGCCATTTTATAAAAAAGAAGTTTTTTTTTTTTCTTTAATTTGTCTAAGAATTCAACTCTTACACTTAAAAGACATGCAAATCATAATAAGAAATTAAGAAGAAATATGCTAATATTTAAAAACCAAAACAAAAATCAAAGTACATAGCAAATAGAGATTGTTTTTCGAACATATAAATGCAAGCATCATTTTGGCAAAATAATGAGTTACTAGACCCACATTTTTGTTTTTTCTATTGATTTCATTTTACAAATAATTATAAACCATTATCATATATATATATATACACCCTAAAAAATAAAAAGTAAAAAGAAGAAAAAGAAGAAACAAAAATATAATATTACCTGAACCTAATTAAACGCTCTCAATGTCCCATGTGTAACAAAACTAATCAAACAACAAACTAAATATATATATATACTAATTTGTCATTAATATATGAATCTTTTTAGTACAATAAGTGGAGATAGAAGTATCTCATATATCAATTATCGCTTAGTTAAATTCAAGACCATTAATATCTAGTTTACATTCATAATGTAATTAATTGTGAAATGAAAGCTTCCTTATTTCAAATCTTAAAGTAATCTACTTAACTATTATTTGTTTAAATTTTATAAATTATTGATAACACTAGAAGGAAAAATAGAAAAAGATTTCTATTATAGTAGCCACTTAAACTAAAAGACATGATTAACGCCAAAGTCATCCAGAGCCATTTTTTCCTATTATTTGCATTGTAATTGTCATATAATATGATGACATCCAAATGAAATAGGATTCCTCTATACTTATTTTTATTAAATATTTTTGAGTTAATGTTATTTGAATTTTAATTATTATCGTTCCCTCAAGTCGACATCAATATGATGGATAGTTTTTTTTTTTTTTTCCCTGTCTTCTTTTTATAATGGGTTTGTTGGCATTTTTACTTTAACGAAGGTATCTATTTTTTTTGAAGTACTTTGGTGAAAAAGTGAATACTTATTTAGTTAAGTAGGGAGACCGATCCATAGAATTGACCATAAAGTCATAATGCCTAAGTATGAAGACTGACCCATAGGGACGTCCATAAAGCTTAAGGAGGCCAACCATATGAAGGTAAAGACTATGCCTACGTGTTGTACTTTTGACATGCTTGAGTCGCTAGTGAAATAAATCCGACAATTCACAATGGTTAGTGACAACTTGATTAATGACCTAAGAATTTAATTAGCGAATAACCATTAAGAAATCTATTTCATAGCCACGAGGGCTCATGACATTTAAGATACGTTGAAATACATCATGAATTCTTCACTTTCTAACTCTCTGACTTGATCCAGAGTGTCGGTGTCCAAGGACCACAAAGGTTGTTTGTCCAATTCCTCCCGAAAATTATAAATTCATAGTTGGTACCAAATTTCGGTATCAACAATTAACATGGGAGAATTCTTTGATTTAATGCCCTACCAAAAATCGTTTATTCTCGCAAAAGAAGACCAACATGAACATGAACAACCAAGCTATTGTTGGAGAAGATTCAAATAGGTAACAACATCCGAGACAACTTGTTGTTCAAAGTTAAGAGACAAATATCCTATCGACTACTGAGACTAATAAGCAACTAGTGGAAGTGTAAGGGAAGGTCTAATCAATGGACTAAACCATCATTCAAATCCTAGGGCTATAGCATCAACCTAATCCAGTCATCAACATCCAATCTGAGTATCCCAAGACTGACCAAGTGGTAGTAGACCAAGAGATAGGTTGAAACAAGACCAAGAGAGAATTTCAAGTAGGAAGGAAACCTTATGTAGAGAAATTTAGGTTGGGAGAAAACGACCAATGACTAAGCAATTTGACGATGCGAGAACGATGAACTCCAGCTATTAGTTACCAATCATAGGCTAAAACTATTCATCATAGCAAAGCACGGAGCTTTGCTCATAAGGGCAGCCACTACACACTAAGTACAAAGATAATAAATCACAAACAAAAGGAGCTTAATATTAATCCATGGGTACTAAAGCTCTAACATATTGAAAATTAGTTGGGACACACGAAGACACAAGACAATGAGGGACTTGACCTCGAAAACATCATTAATCAACTTGATCTGCCATTTACAGATGAAATCATGCAAGAAAAGGTGCCACCTAAGTTTAAGTTGCCAACCACAAAGCTCTATTATGGGTCGAAGTGCAACGACCCGACTAATACATCCTAATCAGACCATTACTCAATGCATGCAAATTTCAAGAAAAGACACGACGCTGAGTAGTAAGAAAGAAACAGATGCTACTCATGGATATTTTTATTTATTTAACCAAAGAAAACAATGAATAACCATAGAAAAGAATTTTGGATCGGGGTACCCCTGATAAAAATCAGTAATATTTCATGGACAGGAATCCAAACACAAAAACAAAAGGACAAGCCTCAAAACAAAATTTAACACCTGAATAAAACCCAAATATAAAAAAAACATGCAGAGCTATGCGGAAGCTACACCGGGTCCCGTGATGTCATCAAGGTATCCTCTTGTCATTCGCCAGCCCGTTCTTTCCCTTACCTGAAAAAAAATAAGATGAAAGAATGAGTAATTTTATTACTCAGTAAGTGACCCCACTACCGGAGCCGAGCTAAGCACTCAAGTCCTTTAAGTGCAA
>QLSR01000151.1:0-22011 GCA_031780015.1 Citrullus colocynthis
GAAAAATTTCATCAAAATTAACTTTTATTATTTAATTTGTAGTTTATAAACATATTGAGTTTCTATGTTGAAAAATTTTGATTAAACTTTAATAATTATTTTTCCAATAAGAACTAAATCGTTATATATTTTGGAGTACGTAGACTAAATTATTATATACTAAAGTTCATAGATGAAATTATTAAAAAATAGAATTATAAAAACTAAATAATTACAATCACATAGGCCAAACTCTTGATCTCAAAAGTTTTAATCCAGTTTAAGGATTAAAAGTAATTTTAATTTTTTTTAATCACTAAAATTTTATTTTCTAAAAGATAATTTATCATAAATAAATCATTATTGTTTATAGAACTAGGGGGTTAATTAGAAAAAAAAAGTAATTAAAAAAAATTAAGTAAAGGGGTAGTTTTTTTTGTCACGTTTTCTATCACAGTCAATGGGTCAAACTGATTGCATTTTGCCATTTGTTTTTTTTTTTAAACAAAACTATTTTTTAATGTAAGTTTGAATTATTAATTAAAAAAATATTGTTTTCCAGGTATCATTTTCCCGTAAAGTTTTGATGAGAACTTTACGGGAACAGTGATAGAGAGGCAATTCCTTCCCAGTATGCTTGAACTTATGGGGAGGTAATTGGCTCTACGTCACATTTCCCGTAAAGTTAGAAGTCCCTTCCCATAAAATGTTGTTGTCTGGCTTCCCGGTAAGTTTGATCATTCAAACTGGTATTAAAAAAATAATTATTTTTGAAAAAAATATCAGAATGTTGTCAAAATCACTCAATTTGACCATTTGACTTTTGTCATTCATATAAAGACAAAAGAACTACCCATTTTTCCTAATTTTTTTTAAAATTACCATTTTTATCTAATTTTTTTTCTAAAACTACCCCATCTAATGGACCTTAAAATTAGGTCATCTATGTGTAAATGTAAAAATTTAAACTTTTATAAAGTTGCTAAAAGAAATTGCCTGAAAAAAAAAACTTTTAAATCGTAATCCCTATGTGTATATATATATTTACATTGATATGTTCTCAATATTTTTGTTACCTTAAAAAAAAAGAATTAGAAATATATTTTTAAAATAGTGTTATTTCTAAAGAGTACATTTATTAAAAAAAAAAAAGAAAGAAAGAAAAAGAAAAAAACTTCAATAGATCTTCTCAAAAGAAAAAAAAAACTTTTCAAAATTTCCAGATAATCAGCAGACGTTTTTTTTATAAATGGGAGAGAATCCACGTGGAATGTTCCATCAAGGGAAAATTTTTAAAATAAAACTTTGATTTTTCCTCTCTTTTCCCCTCTTTTTTCTTTTTTGCAAATGTTTTTTTTTTTCCTTCTTTTTTTTGATAAAGTGCGTATGGGACAGAATGATGTTCTATCCACTTATATTTAACGGATACATATATATATATATTTTAAAAAAAAAAAGAAATAGTAATAAACAAGTTTATATAATTAAATTTTTTGTGACATAATTACATTTTAAAAGACGAAATTTCGACACGATGACATTGGAGAGACCAAGCAATAAGGTTGCAATTCAAGGTCCATGGAGCTAATTATGATGTGTTCCACAAAGGATCCATTAGAAAGAGTTTTAGTGGTTTTTAATTATTTTTTAAAACTATATATATGTATAATAAATAATATAATCGATGGATAATATAATTAATCCACGATCAAATGACAGGTAATAATAATTATATTAAAATGTGGTCGGTTTTAAATCTATTCATCATCAATTATTTCATCCAAGCATATGTCATAAAATGGGCACAGCCAACCCATTGGATAATCCAACTACTACATCGAATAAATAACAAGAATAATAATTTATAGAAATTTTATGTTTTATTTCATTTCATTTCGTAATATATATATATTACTCGTGTTTGAAGTTTTTTTTTAGCCCATTTGCACATTTTTTAATTTTAATTTTAATTTGTTAGTTGAATCTTTTTGGGACCACTTTATAATTTGATTTCAGGGTACATTAAATTAATCGCTCATTTAAATTTAAAGTTTAATAAAGATTGACTTGAAGAGAAAAATAAATACAGAAGAAAAAACTTCCCAACTTTTAGGTTTATCTGTTTCTATTTATAAAAATCCAAGTCATTGTTTTATTTATTTTAATATTTATGTTTTTAAAATTTGTTCTAATTGAAAATCTAAGCCATTGTTGTTAAATTATACACTAAGTTTTAATTATCTTTTTAAACTTTGGAATTTATCATTTTTACTCTTTTACTTTTGAAATTTGTTAAAGAAAAAAAAAAAAAAAACTGCTTGAAGTCTGGAATTGATTAAAAAAGCATGTTATATTAATAATTTTTTCCCCTCAAGTACCACGTTAATTTACATGAATGCTATCGTAAATAATTCTATACATGCATTCTAATTTCACGAATTAGTCGCCTTATCAATTTTTATCTTATATTTAACAAACAAAAAAAGAAAAAAATCACGCCCATCTTATAGGATTTCTTTCTAATCAAGCATTTTGGGTGAGTTTTCTCTTCTTTTTTTCTACATTCATTTGTTTTTCGACAAGATCCCTAAAGTCTACATGTGTTGCTTCACCAATTTTTTCCAATGAAGTAAAAAAATAGAGTCATTCTTTAAGTTCCAATCGCCCTTTGTGGTCGAGCATCAAAGGTTGTTCCAATTTAGTTCATATATCTTCTTGAAAAATTTCCACATGAGGGTTGCACAGCAGGATTGCGATGGGTTTCTATACCCAATTCAAGATTTTGAGCCTCTAAGCTTGCACATTCTTTGGCCAGACACAAGAAGCTTCCATTATCTCAATAAAGAACGATTTAAGTTTGAAGACATAATTAAAATTTACAATAAAGTTTAAGAATATTTAGTGTAATTTGACCCATTTAATTTTAGTATTGTATTTTAAACCCAAAAAACTATATATATACATATCACCCTCACATGTCAATGCATAAACTGCAAATGCATTCTGAAGTAGATGATGTATGAAATTCAAGAACACGTGGCTCAAAATTTTTGTAAAATTGAATACAAAAGTTTCATGACAAGGTCGGACAAAACTAAATGTTTTGAAAATTTGTGATATAGTATAATTTAAAAAGCGATAAAGTAATTCATTGGACTAAAATTTGAAGTAATATTAGGTGTAGATTTTTATTTATTTTATTTTATTTTATTTTTAGAAAAAGAACACTTTAATGATGATATCGACGTCTTCCATTTTCTTCAGGTTTTAAAGATAGATTAATTAATTAAAAATATAACAAATGCATGATGGTGATGATTGATGCGTTGATTTGGAGAAGACAACTAATACTTATAATTGGCCACTTTATTTTATGCAAACTAATATAATGCTTCAAATTGTTAATTTCGTGCGAAAGTATGCACCTAATAAAAAATTGATAAGAGAACCAAAAGAGAGAGAGAGAGTTTACTAAGCTTAAATTATTGAAAATTACATTATAAATATAAACTTGAATAATAATTGCTGCTATCTTGACAATGATTATAATTTCATAGAGGAATAGGAAATGTGGGAAAAAACGAAAATTAAAATAAAACAAAGAGATGTTTTCAAATATAGCAGAATGTCGCTCTTTATTAGTTATGAACATTGAAAGACTCCTAGCAATTTGACAGTGTCTATTATGATAGACAATGACATTTTGTCATATTTGAAAATATTTCTAGCAAGTTTGTCATTTAAAATAATTGCCATAAAATAAACTCCATTCATATAAATGTAACATGTTAGATCAATAATTTTTTTAAAGCAAAATAGAAAATGTTCTATATATATATATATATATATATATACACACGCGGATGTTTAATTACATAATTTCTGCCAAAGCCAACATAGTTTAGTTGACATACGAGTATATTAGTAATCACAAAAGTTTAAAATTGTACTTGAAAGAACATAATTTCTATTTTTTTTCTAAAAAAACAAAAACAAAAACCTGATTTGTAATACTCAACTAATTTAATTTCATAATTTTATCCAATAAACTAATTTGGCCTCAACTTTCAAAAAGTTTCAAACTTAATCTTTCTATTAAGATGAGAGAAAAGATTCAAATACATCACTAACTTAGGGATTGAGGGAAAAACGAAAAAGAAAGTAAAAGTGAATAAATAAAATTTTTGAACAATAAATGAATATATACACGAGGAGAACCCGAACCAGATATCTCTTGGTTGCTAACACATACTAAGTGTTAATTGAGCTATGTTCACTTTAGCTCTATATATATATATATATATTCTGACAAATGTGTCAATTGAACTCCTTTCCCACACATTGATGCATTCTTATCCGAATCCTGCACAGCGTATTTGAAGACTAAGAACACACTATCAGATCAAGAATAATAGGAAAAAAATCATTTAAACTTTTCTTTAATGGTGTTTAGTATAGTAAAAAATGATAATGAAAATAAGCACTTAAGAGTGTGTTTTTAGAGAAACTGTTTTTTTCTCCTTTTAACAGAAAAATTAATTTGGTGTTCATACTGTCAAAAAAGTTTTTTAATGAAGAATTTGACCCAAAAGCATTCTCCCAAAGCACTCAAGTGCCTTCAATTTTTTTCAAAAGTACTTCGATGTTACTCCTACACACGATAATGTTGAAAGACAAGTACTTCTACTCGAAGCACTCCAAAAAGCATACTCCTAATTACAGCTTATTCCAAAAGCGTTTATATGTATTACATAAAAGCATCACAAATAACTTTGAATGAAATAACTAAGTGATAATGACATGTTATTATATCGCCATTAGTCCACAAGGAGGAAACCCAGTGCTCTATGTTACAATATGTTCAGTAGCCAATGGATCCCAAATACTTTAGAAAGATCTTATCGTGCACACCTCGACTAACTTAATATTTACCAAGGTTTTAATTCTTAGGTACTGATTTATATGAATTATGCTATTGTTCTAAAAAGATTCTAAAATAATTAAAATCACTTTTGTTATTTTCAAAATCACACCGAAACATGCTTTTAATCAATTAAAATCAATTTTGATGATATAAAAATTGCATTCAAAACTGCATGATTAAAGCGAGTTTCGAAACAACCAAAATGTGATTTTAACCATTTAAAATTAAGTCTCAAACATGTCGCCAGACACTCTTAAATTCACTTACCAAGATGGAGACGGGTCACCTGCAAGATTGGCTCCACCGATCTATGATTTGTCTTCCATTGATTTTGCAGGCACCAGAGAGCAGCCTCTTCATTCGCACAATCAAGTGTGCGTTTGGCATGCCTTTTGAAAAGAAAATCGTTTTCAAATCAAACACTTTAGTTAAATGTTTCCTCTTAAAGCATTTTAAATGTTTTTTCTAATCGGTTTTTAGAATTTCTCAACAACTTTTTATCATCGAAAATTTAGAAACTGCTGCTCATTTTAACCAAATATCAATAGTTTTTTTTTCCCCTAAAAAACACTTTTAGTTGTCCTAGTTATTTTAAAAGACATGCCAAACATACGCTAATATAGATGCCATAAGTGTTGGTCTGCAACCTGTTAAAAGTGGGGAAGCATAAGAATTCATCTAATAATTATCTGCTTCATGTGTGAAGAATGATAGGTATTCAGATTGTTCTTAGTGCTAGCTGCACAAATCATGTGGAATTGGTCACTCATGCCCCATATACGGACCATCCCATTGACTTCAATCAATGAGCACTGTTTTATTTTCATACCTGAGAAAGATGGATGATGCTTCTCAATTACAATATGGTAAAAGGTAGAATCCATTATGAACACCTAGCTAAAATTTAATATCCTACTAGGTTCTTTGGCACCCAAAATTATATAAATAGGTGGGTTGTCCCATGATACTCAAGGTAGACCCTAACACTCATGGATATATTTTTAAAAAATTAGCAGAAGTCCCAGAAAATAAATAAAAAGGCAGCCAACCATGACAAAGAAGACTTCAAAGTCAACACGTTCAATTGCGTCATAGAAAATAGTGCAGCTTAACATATAAACATAGATATAGGTTTACCGTGAAGATGATTCGCAGAAGTGTGAATGTCACTCAATGGCTTCTGCAAATGGAGGACACTAGAATACCCTCAAAGTATAGGTGATCTGAATATGAAAGAAATGAATCGTAAGATTCTGTTTCATTTCATTGATATATAACAATGAAATGCAAATCTAATTAACCTGCAAAGTTCTGCTCGTCAATATCCATCCCCACCTCATCATACCTAGGCAAGATTAGTTTGATTCTGTGCTTTCTTTTCTTAATACAACAAATCTGGGAGTGAGGATTTCAACCTATGACCTCATGTCGGCCATGAATTTGTGCTTCCTCCATCTCGAGCATAACAACCATTTTCACTGTAATGAAAAGAATTTGGTTATGTTCTAAGAAAGATAAAGAAATTAATTACTTAACAACTTGAAGCTATTGCTAACCAACAAATGGCGCACTAGCATAGCAATCATGTGAACCTTGTCGAGAGATAACTCGCTTTTGTGCCTCCAAATTCACGGAAAACTAACGAAGCAACCAAATGAAATGCACAACTTCCAAAAGAATTTCTTCTCCTGTTTGAAAACCATTTCTAAATTACTCGACCAAGTGTCTCCGACTTCACCATTCCAGAAAGAGAACCAAGTATTTCACATATATCTTGCACTTGTGGATGAGAGAGATCGCCTGCAAGAAACTCTTGAACTGCGCCATCAACCTCTAACACACTGCAACCTGGTGTTTTCTTCAATCTAGATTCTGAGAATTTTTTTCTTACCACCTTTGCTGCCATTTCCCATCCAGCTTCAGAATAGATGTTGTATGAAAGGACTTGGGTACCACAGTCTGATACACCCATGGCTGAAAGCTTTTTCCAAATTTTGTTCCCAATTTCAATATTCCCATATTTTCTACAAGCACCCAGTATTGCTCCCCACACATTGGCATCCACATTACTAAAGCCTCCCATTTTTTCCTCTACAAATTTCTCAGCATCCTCTACCATACCTGCTCTAGCCATAAGATCAACCACACAAGCATAATGCTCGAATTGCGGACGAACCCCATAAACAGGATACATTTGGTCAAACAATTTAAGGCCCCTCTCAACCATCTTGGCGTGTGTACAAGCAGCAAGGATAGCTACAAATGTAGTTTCTGTTGCCTGAGTTCCATTGACAATCATTTTATCAAATAACTCAAGTGATTTCATGACATCCCCATTCATTGCAACACCGGAAATCATTGCATTCCAAGCCCCAGCATCTTTATTTGAAATGCTCTCAAAAACTGCTAAAGCTGATTCAATGTAACCACATTTTGAATACATGTCAACCAATGCAGTAGCCAATATTGGGTTCGAGTCCAAACCGTAGCGCTTGGCGTAAGAGTGCATCCAAAGTCCTTGTGTTATAGCACCAAGATGAGCACAAGCAGTAAGAACACTAACAATAACTGATTCATTAGGCTTAATATCCTTCTCCTGCATTTGTCTAAACAAACAAAGCACCTCTCTAAAGTCACTAACCCGAGAATAAGCAGCCATCATAGCACTCCAAGAAATTACATTCCTCTCAGGCATTTCATCAAACAATACTCTAGCACTCTCAACATCCCCAATCTTTCCATACCCATCAACCATCGCCGTCCATACAACTACATCCTTCACAGTACTTTTGTCGAACAATAAGCGTGCAATTTCCAAATCGAACAAGGAGTAAAATTCAACGAGCGCACTCACAACAAAAGGATCATTCTCATATCCAAGTACAATAACATGGGCATGAACCAAATTACCTATTCCCTTCAATTCATGATAAACTAACGCGCAAGCTTTTATCAATGGCGGAAAAGTAAAGTTATTAGGAAAAAACCCATGATCAATCAAATCTAAGTAACACAAAATCGCTTGTTTCGGAGACCGCGATATAAGATACCCTCTAACCATTGAATTGTACATGAAAATATTCCTCTGCTGCAAGTTCTTGAAAATTTCACAAGCGTAAGAGAAGAAAGAACCGCCATCGCAACCGGAAGTTGCAGCGAGGGCGAGTAAAGGTGCGATGGCGTATGGATTTTTGGGAAGGTAGGTCTTGAGAAGGTGGGCATGAATTTGTTTGAGATGTTGCAGGGATTTGCATTTGTGTAAAAGGGGAACAATGGCATCCTTAAACGTTTTGTGAATCATTTCAATTGCTGGTTTTTGGGTCAATCTTAAAGATGGGAAATGGGTATTTTAGGTTGCCCGTGGTGCTTTAAAACAAAAATTCATACTTTCACTTCTTTCTTTTCTTTACAGCATGATCAAAATCGCTTTCAGTCCATAGTTTCTTAAAAGCAGCTCTCCTTCGGGACAGATAAACATATGACAGCCGTGGTGCATTGCCTGAGAACGTGGAGGCACTACTTGCTAAGAGTATTTTAGAGTCTTCTTTCCCTATTACCTCTTTCTATCACAAGAGAAGAAAGCGTTTTATCCTATCGGTATGATCTTTCCATCACCAATCACAGCTTGAAAAAAAGAAAAAGGGGTTGAGAAGAATGAAGAAGGCTTACATTAGAACTTAGAAGTAGGAGTTTTGGGCTTGAAGTGGAGGTGTGGCTGCGTGAAGTTGAAGCTGAAGAACAAGGAAGTGGAGGAAGAGGAAGGAGGTGAAAGTTGAAGAGAGGAAGGAGATGGAGGTGTCGGCGCTGCTTGAAGTTAATTAGCCTACTAAATTTCCTTCTTTGAAGAAAAACAGCAGGTTTTTCTGTTCTTTTAATTTTTTAAACTACTTATTCGGTTCGGTTGAGGTCGACCACTGAAATTTAGATAATTTTTTTTTTCGTTATCTTAGACATTTTCGGACAAATTTTACATGATACCTAAATGTCATGGTGGATATGAGCTTTCTAACCTCAGTGGTGGGAGTCTTGTTCACCAATGCACCACCACTTGCCGCATTGGTACTTCTATCACTAGGGACAAGCTTTTCACAGAAGTATGGGATTGATTAGAAGTGCATCAGAGATTTAGTGGTTAGGAATATTGGTGCACAACCATTTGAAAGGCTCCCAATACTCGAACCAAGGTCTCACTAGCTGTCTGGAAAATCCCATATATCTCCTTTCTTATTCATGCAACTCACGAGACAGGGAAGAATTTCTCCAAAAAACTAACTCTTCATCTCCTTCCATGTGGCTACAAAACCAGTAGAAAGGAAGTAGAGTCAATCCTTCGCATCATCCTTCAAGGAGAATGAGAAGGCCCTAAGGTTCATCTGCTCCTTAGTCATATCGTGAGGCCTTGTCCCGTCACACATGATGTGGAACTCCTTCAAGTGTCTGTGTGGATCCTCATTTGCACGTCCAAAAAAGGAGGAAAGTAACTAGATCAACCCATATTTTAGCTCAAAATTACCTATCGTGGTTGGGTAGGTAATGTAGAGAGGCTGATGATCAACGTTAGGGGCCAAGAGGTCCCTCAATGTGCACTCTTCAGGTTGCGCCATCATTCTTTCCTCTCCTTCTAGAAACTCTTTAAATGTGCCTTCTGCATTAGTAAGATCTTCTGAAACTCTTCGTTCCCTAGCTTCGCTCCTACGTTGCCTTTCCTCTCGCCTGAGCTTTACAAAATATAACAAAGAATTTTGATATTGGGAAGACTAGGTCATACAAATAAGGAAAAATTAAATAACAATAAAGAACTGAAGTCTTCTCAAAAGAGAAGTTGCTTAGCTCCCCTACTACGACGCCAATTTGGTGAGCATAATTTGTCACCAATTTCGTGCCAAATAAATAACCATACTAACCAAAACCATAGTAGTGGCAAGACCGGGTTGAACACAGTGAGGTCTAGAATTTCCCAATCAAGGAGTTAACAGTTCAAAGGTAATCGAATGTGAGTTTGAAGTTAGTTTATTGCAAAGAAAATTAAATGCATAAAATAACAAGCAACAAGTAAAAGAGTTAAAATTTGTATGAGAAAGGTCTAGTTTAGGTTATAACGGGTTTTCCCTATTTAAGTAATTAGATCATCAAATTCTCATTACCGAAATTAAAGAAGTGCTTGCACCTAACCAATTTAATTAAAAAGACTAATTAAATTGTCCTAACTGACAAACTAGTCCAGATTGATTTGGTCAAAAGCATACCAATCAAGTTGTTCTAATTGCGTTAGGGTAAACATTTAACTAGAAAGGCCATGATTAAATATTCTTTCGGTTCAATTCTAAGTTGGTTGGATCAATGATCTAATTCAAATCGCAAGTCACCCTAACCTATTGCTTTCTATGGATCAATGCACAATCAAGTGTCACGAATTGCATATTAATCCAAAGCAATAATAATACATCCCCACATGTCCAATAATATGATTTAAATCTAACTGAAATATAATTGAATTCAACAATTACAAAACTTGGTTCAAAATCTCATAAATACATTAAAATAAGGAAAGAATCCTAAAACTCAAGCTAGAAAATGTTATCTTAGCCCATTATCGAGATACCGATCAATGGGATGAAGTTTAGATTCATGAAAGGTGAAAAAAAGGATGAAGAGTACGGAGAAATTGGGCTCTCAATTGGCTAAAACGGCAGAATGAATGACCTATAACAAAATTTTCTTTTTTTATATAAATGTTGGAGAGTCGCGGTGTTGTCGCGATATCTTCCGGGTCTAATCTTCGAAATGCCACGACACTGTGTGCATTTCTCCAAAACTCACGATTATGTGAAGAACATACGACACTATCCTTGCAGGGGCAAAATGGTAATGATGGCCTTTTCTTTTTCATTTGATACAATTAAGCTCCGTCTTGCCACGTTCTAGCTCCATTTTATCGCCAATGTCCCGTTCTATTTATTAAGTGCTCGAAACCTACAATACAATCAAATAAATACGTAAAATACAAGAACAATCCTAAACTAAGCAGAGCAAGATAACACATTTTTTGTGCTATCAATATCCTAAATCACATTGGTCATTTCTAAAATCATGCTTTTAATGACTAAACATGATTCCTAGTACTTTTGAACACGATAAAGTGATCTTGAACTATTTAAAAATTAGTCTCAAACATATCTAAATATTTCTTGATAATTTTAACAAGGTACTTGCATAATAAGATTTAAGGTATTTTCAATATATTGTAAGTCTAACAAAGATCTTAGCTATTTTTTAATATAATGTATATTTGTATGCCTTAGTCCAACGAAGATTCACTCCGTATAGCAATAAATATTTGGTGGAAAAGAGATGCAAAAATGTGTTGAATGAACAAGAGGGTTTTCTAAGATATGGTCAAAAATACAATTTTGATTTTTGACTTTCAATTTCACCTTATTTTAATTTTTATATTTTCAAATGTTCAACTTTTGACTTGACTTGTATGAATTTTAATATTATTATTTAATTAATTTTAATAAAAATTAATTTTTGAAAAACTGAATTTAAGATTTATTCAAAATGACATGAAATAAATTCAAGATTAATTAAAATTATGAAAATTAAAATGAAATATAGTGAAACCAAATTAAAAAACTGAATTTAAGATTTATTCAAAATGACATAAAATAAATTCAAGATTAATTAAAATTATGAAAATTAAAATGAAATATAGTGAAACCAAATTAAATGGACGAAGTATAGTATTTTAGTCAAAGTCTAAAATGTTGATGTTTATGGAAATGTTGAAGTCTCAATTCTATGAAAATGTGGATGAAAATATCTATAAAATTTCAATAGAAAAAATGCAATTTTGATCCCTAAGTTTTGTGTATACTTTTCATTTGATCTATAAGCTTCATAATGTTACACATTTAGTTCTTAAGTTTTGAGTTTAGTTTCAATCAAGTTCCTAAATTTTAAAATGTTACAAGTTTACTTTTGAGATTTGCGTTTTATTTCAATTTAGTCATTAAGTTTCAAGATGTACACTTTTAACCATAATTTCTCAGTAAAAACTAACTTTTCATCTCTAATATTAATTTATATTAATTAATTTAAAACAATTAAAAAAATTATAATTAATTAAATTTCATTTATTTTTCATAATTATTAAAATTAATTTAAAATTTCACTATATAATTAGTTTAAATTAATTAATAAACATGAACGTTAATGACTTATTTCATAAAAAAAACGAGGTTAAAAGTACAAATCTTGAAATTTAAGAGCCAAATTGAAATAATACTCAAATCTCAAGAATATTTAGAAATATATGAACTAAATTGAAACCAAATTTCAAATTCAAATTTGAAACTAGAGACCAAATAGAAATTAAAATCAAAATTTATTGATCAAAAGATTTTTTTTTTTTTTAATATAATGAAAAATTCCATTCATATTAGGTGGAACCATGGAGTGGAATAAATATTGAGGAAAATGTCAAAATGTCTTCAAAGGAAATTCAAACATTTGAAAAAACCCTCCAATTTTCTACTTGTAATCTCTGATTCTCATAAACCAAAAGAAACAACCAACTTCAACGGTGAGTGTTGGATTGTGGAAAGGACATGGAGAGAGAAAACTTGATGAGGAAGAAGAATTCAATTCTCGAATTCAATGCGATCAACAACCATAAAGTGATCGAATTTAATTTTTTCTGGCAGAAGCAGAGAAGACAACCACCACTGTACAGTTATTCCACTGGTAATTGCCTCAAATCTTTCCATCTTCGATTAAAAAGAGAGAGAAATTTTGTATTTCGATCTTTGGATGCTGTTTGGTTATTGTTTCTTTTTTTTTTTTTTTTCTCTTTTTTTTTTCCTTTTCATTTAAGAGCTAGTTCATTATCTTTCTTTATGATTTCTGCTATGTGGGGAAGTAGAATTATCTAGTGTTTAATAGAGGAAGTATGTGTATTCTGAATAACAATTATGAGTGGATTCGATATGCATATGCGTGGTGAAGAAACAGCTTCTGGGAAGAGAGAACTTAGAGATTATTTAGCGTCTCAACGTGTTCATTCCCGCCATAGGCGATCTAGAAGGTTTTATTTGCACGATTTGCATCTTTGCTCGTAACTAGATTGCAAATAGAGGACGTTTTCTTGTTTATCTGTTGCATTTCGATTTGTTTATTGTTTGGATGAGTGCATAGAGAATAAGATTTTTGCTTCCTTTTTTCTTGTTTGATTTTTAGAAACTGGAGAATGGAGAGTGGAGAGATTTGCGGGCAAATTAATGTATGTTTCGCATTTTCACCTTCACCATTTTGTTGATGTTGAATGTTGAAAGCTGGATCCGTTGGTTCCTCCAAGAAAAGGGAAACTGCAAACAAATGAAGTTCTTAGTTTGCCAATTGGCAGGGAACTAAACTTGAACAGAGAAAAACGTGGGGATGGCAATAAGTTGTTGGTCACTTAATGTTCTCATTTTGTTCTTTCTTTTTTACTTGCACAAAGTTTCGTCATGAAGATTTTATAGAATCTATGAACTGATAAATTTATTTCGTTACTCTATAACGATCATTACATCATGTCACTAACTGATGATCCTTTTGTTTTTCTTCTACTCCCCTTCAGTTCTTCAGACAGGAACTGCAATGTCTTTAGAGGTGGGGTTCTGCATCCTAATAGCAAGAATGATCGGAGTGACACACAGGTGAGGCAACAAATCCTAGTTGTCGTGCTCATATTAGTGTATTGTTTTTATACGTGTGCATCCATGATGACTATCTCGCGAGCTATTGGATCTTGTATGTCAGTTGTGATTATAATGACTTCGATGATAATTTGAAGTGAATGTTGTGATAACAGGCATCCCCACTTTCTGCAAGTGGTATCAGAGCACCAAGTCCACTACATGAGAGGTCTACAGATTTCAATGATAATTCATCAACTAAACAGCGAGCGTCTTTGGAAAATGATGTAAGCATCTGGTCTCTCTCTTACTCATGTTCCATGTGCAGTTGGATTCCATATGTGTTATGTACTGAGGTAATCTATTTCAAGATATCAACAACTCTGGATGGTCAAGTCCGAAGTGTCAAACAGTTCGATTGCCAGTTGTTATGTGGAAAATATTTTAACATCTCAGTTTGTACACATACAAATTGCAGATCGAGTTGCTACAGCTGCGCTTGCAACAAGAGAGATCTATGCGAAGTATGCTAGAAAGGGCAATGGGTCGTGCATCAAGTACTTTATCTCCCGGGCATAGGCACTTAGCCCAGGTAATTCTTTCTCTTTTTTCATGTATGTATAGAAGAATCATTAAGATGCTTATGATCGTCCAAATGGTTAAGAACTTAAGAGGTCCTTTTCTAGTAGGCATTTCTAAATTCAGTGGTGGGAGATTGAATCTTGAATTCAAACATCTCCTAGTAGTTTATCATGTCACGTTTATAACAGATTATTTAATTTCATACTTTCCCTTACCGAAGTGCATTTGTCCCAGACGAAGGATTTGATCTCAGAAATTGAATTACTTGAAGAAGAGGTCGCAAACCGTGAACAGCATGTGCTCTCTCTCTATAGAAGTATTTTTGAAAATTGTGTTAGTAAGCCATCTTCTCAGCAAAATTCAGTCACAGCCTCTCCAGCTCATGGGAAGCATGAATCAAGAAAACACCCCAGTATCATTTCGAGTGCGTTTTGTTCATCGAGGAAGTTTCCTTTGGGACCTTTGCAACCTTTCTCTGTAAATGACTTGGGAAAAAGAACCTCAAATGCTGGTCCTAATTCCTTGTTTGGAGGTAAAAGCGACATAAGTATGGGGAAAACTTCAGGCACTGTAAAGGTACACTTAATAGTTAATAGGTTGTTGTGTTTGTCCTGGTTTGCTAAAAAGTAAGTTTTGCATTGATCTAAGAATATCCGGTATAACTGTTAAGTTCGATCCTTCCTATTATGGCATCATTAGTTTAAAACCAGACAGGGATATCAAGCAGTGACTATTTGTAGAATATTATAAATTTATAAATATGACAACTCCTTCAAACAAAAACAGAACCAAAGAAGGTTTCTTGCCCCATGGACACATATCATTCAGTATTCTACATGTTGAATTTTTTTGCGATTTGTAGTCATAACCTGCTGTGGCAAGTATTGAAATGGTCTCATCAGGGTAATTTCTTGTCAGATTCGTGAAGCCTTTTCGCAGGCGAAGAGAACTTCTCTGCAAACTCTAAAAGACCATCTTTCTGAGTGTCCAAGTAAATTATCAGAGGAGATGGTGAGGTGCATGGCTTTTATATACTGCTCTCTTTATAGAGTGGCATCAAACAAGGCTAAAAAAAAGGCAGGTTCCTTTCCTGAAGTTAAACAGCCCCAGTGTGGACCGGTGGAGGAACAATTTGGGGGTGGGAAAGCAATGCTGGAAATACATTGCATATCAACCAATAACAGCCAGTTCTCTCGTGCTTCATACGCAATCAACAATTATAGGTAGGTTTCTTGCTTGGAAATGTAATTCCCTACAGGGTAGGGGACGAGGTAGAAAGAGAAGACTTAATTGGTCCTTATCTTCTGAAAATTCGATTAACAACTTTTTTTTCTTTTTTTAATGAATGTCTGGGACTCATGCTCTGATGCCATTTACCTTTGCTTGCCCTTAGCAGTTAACCATCCCGACATAACTTTTCTTCTAATGTCTGGGAGATATTTGATTCAAGCTTTATCTATTCAATTTTAGAGAGAGAGAGAGAGAGAGAGAGAGAGAGAGAGAGAGTAAATTAATGGATCTTTTTTTATTGGTTTCAGAGTATTAGTTGAGCAGCTGGAAAAAGTGAATGTCAGTAAGATGGGGATCGATGCTCAAACTGCATTCTGGATTAATGTGTATAATGCTCTTCTTATGCATGTAAGATCAGCTCTGCGACATTTCCAGTTCACACTTCTTATTTTGTTGATCTTATTTTGCCTGTCTTTTTCAGGCCTATTTGGCTTATGGAATCCCTCATGGCTCTCTAAGAAGGTTGGCTTTGTTCCATAAGGTATTGCATTTCCTGCAGTACTTGAAACATGCAGGCATATAAATATCTTCGTGTACCAAAGAAATTTGAGATAGATATTTGAGAGTTACCAATATGTATTATAATGCTCTTGAAATATATTATAGGCCGACAATTTAAGGGGTTTCGTTGGCTTCAAAATTTGTCTTTTCTTTTCATCCACACACTGTTCCTTCTAAAATCTTTGTGCTCGTGTCCTGTGAGTGAATGTAGTTGTTTTAGATAGACAAGCATTGTTGATGGGCTTTTCAGTATAGTGCAGGCTGCTTACAACATCGGTGGCCATATCATCAGTGCAAATGCAATAGAGCAATCAATTTTTTTCTTCAAATCTCCCCGAATAGGATGGGTATGCACTATTCTCTTAAGCTTTTGGCGCTGTTGTGATAAGTTGATAACTAGTCCTGGAGTTCCTAATTTTTTGAACACCCTGTTAAAAAAGATGTAAAGTTTTTGTTTTGACTATGTTTTTGTATAAACTACAGTGGCTTGAAACTATCATTTCAACTGCGCTGAGGAAGAAGTCTGGGGAAGAAAGGCAACTAATCTCTTCAAAATTGGGCCTTCCAAGTCCTCAACCTCTTGTTTGCTTTGGCCTCTGCACTGGTGCCTCTTCAGATCCTGTGGTAAATTATTTCAATCTCGATTGGCTTTTTGACAAAATGGATCTGTTTTTGTCCTTTCAAACCAAATTTAATAGATAGAGAATCAAATAGCTTTTCTCAGAAACATAATAAAACAAATTTATGTGAGGCTTCCTACCGTGATTACTTACTCCTGGAGGGGTAAGAAAGTAATTTTTCAGGAATAAGTAAGTGATTGGCAGAAGGCTTTTGTAGGGTTTTGGGTGTGTGAGGTGAGTGTGGGAATTTTGGTGTTAGGCTGGAGTACTTTGTTCATTCTCATTTTGCTGATTAATTTATAAGAAAATTTCTTTTTTCCTGAGGTACATACAAGTTTATCTTTATCATTTCCAAGAATTTTGTTGTTTTTTGAACTCAGTATGTTGCAAATAATTACTTAGTAGCTGGCTTGTTTAAATTTGTAGCTGAAAGTGTACACTGCATCAAATATTAAAGAGGAACTGGAAGTGGCCAAAAGGGATTTTCTCCAAGCAAATATAGTTGTGAAGAAGTCAAAGAAAGTATTCCTACCAAAGGTGCTCGAGAGATTTGCACGTGAAGCATCCATCAGCTCAGAAGAACTCCCGAAATGGGTTTCTGAAAATGTCGACGGAAAACTCCACGAGTCCATACAGAAATGTACGGAACATCGGACTGGCAAGAAGGCATCTCAGATCATTGAGTGGCTACCTTACAGCTCAAGGTTCCGGTATGTATTTTTTCCCAATCTAACTGAAAAGCCATAGTGGTCGTAAGATTTATAATGTCGTTAACTTATCGTTTTGAGGCTTCGAATATAGTAGGACCAAAAATTTTCTGCTAATCTGAGGGGAAATCGATTTAGGTAGCTGAAAGTACTCACCATTTGATTGTGTATATATATTGGGTCTTGTTGTTGTAGCTTTCCGAGCTGTTCTTCAACAAAAACACTGCATTTTGAACTCTCTCTCTGTTTATGCAAAGCCAATTTGTTGTTTCCTTTCAACATTGTGAAAAAGGTTCAAATTCTATGTTTCAATATCTTTGAAACAGATCTTTAGGAGAATGAAGCAATGTGATGATTCGATTTCAACTGAACAATATAAATCCTCCGACTTGTTCTAAAATTTCCAAGCATTTTTGTTGATACAGATAAAGTCAATGAAAGGAAATGTAATGGGAATTACAAACCTAGTCCAAAGCTCCCAATCCTAACATCGACTTGGGGTTATAACCTATTTCATTCCTCCTCCCAAATAGACCCTTACTTCATAAAGACTCATTTGACTTCCTTTAGCATTCTCCTTCATTCTTATTTCTGACATTTTCTAAAACAAAAAATAGATACTTTTCTAAGGAAAAAAAAATAAGTTGTTTAGAAAATGAATTATATTAAAATTTCATTGCTAAATATTTTTTTCAAAAACAGAATAGTAGAAACAAAATTTTTATCAAACGACAGGTGTAGAGTGCTATATTTCTTCAATTGAATCAATTTTGAGTTTGGGATGAGATATTGAAAAGCTTACTTTCATTTTGGTTTTAATTTTATGTGCTATAATTTTCTTGATACTTGATTTTTAAGAAAATAAAAACATTTGTGAGATTATCAATTAATTTGAAGAATGAAACAGAAAAGGTTTCCCAAAATAAATTCTAATTGTTCAAACAAAGAATGAACAATGGGATTTGAAATCAAAAGATCAACGACATTATTCCACTAAGAAGGTGTACATATCTTTATGATATTTTTTACCACTTAGAATGGAAATATTGAATTTAAAATTTCCTTAAAAAAAAAAAATCTAAATCCATCCAATTTTTTTAAAACCATAAAGAAAGTAAATAGGCAAGTTTGCCTAGGTACCAAGATAAACAAAGGGAAAGAAGTATGAGATTTGTAAAAAAAGTCTACCCACTTAATATTGTAAAAAAAATTCTACCCACTCATTTAGAAAGGCGTGTTGACTTTTTTTCTTCTTGGTGATTGGCTTCTATCTTCATCTATAGAAGACGTTGGAACATCTGTTAGTAAGTTTCAAGTAGGGGTGTGCAACAGTCAGTCGGCTGTTGGAGTCGATTTTTTGACCAAATCATCACCGAACTAACTCTGGTCGGTTTAATAAATATTCAAACCAATTTTGACTGCCAAAGAGTGAAAACCAACCTTCGGTCGGTACTTATTTTAACTTTAGTAGTTGATTGTCATTTATTTCCTTTCAGAAAAAAAAATTGAAATATTGACCCAAATCTACCAAAAGTCTTTCTTTTAAAAAAATAATTACAAGTTTAGGTCCTTAATTTTTAAATTTGTGTCTATTTAGTCATTGAACGTTAAAAAATGTAATAAATTTTTAAAATTTTTAGACTTAATTATGTGTCTATGATATTTAAATGAGATTTTATGTATGTATCTCTAAATTTTTAATTTTGTTTTTGGTAAATCTACAAATTTTTTAAAATGTTAAATAAGTCGATGACTTATTAGTAAAATATTTTGAAATTTAAGAACCTATCCAACACAAAATTGAAAGCTTAGGGATCTATTTAACACTTCTTAAAGTTTAGGGACCTATAACATACAACATTAATGTCCATGGACTTATTAAACATTTATTAAACTTTAGGAACTAAAAGTACACACAAATCTAGAGGTTCAAGTACTAAAATTTTAATTCAACTTAAAAAAAAAAAGTCAAGAAGAAAGTTTGTCTACCATGGAAAACAAATGGGGTTGGAAAGTGGTCAACTTCTCTATGGAAATCTTTGTTGAGGCACTTTAACAACAATAGTTGCAATTTGTTCAACTTTTGCATTATTTTTCTTGTCATCTCCTCCTAATTAGTGATGCAATCATCATTATTCTTTAGACAAATCAACCCTCAAATATATCAAACCAAACTTAATGTGGTTCACCTTCTTCAAACCTAGATTTGTCTTCAATTATTTTGGATTATATGTGAAAAAGAAAGAGATGTACATTCCAATTTATCTTCTTAAAATTTTATCGTAATTACTAGATTTTCATTAAGGTAATTATTTTAAATGACAAAATTCTTGCAGATATTCTCAAATATAACAAGATTTCACTATCTATCAAGGATAGACAGTGAGACACTGATAATAAACATCTATCAATATTTATCACTAATAGATAATGATAAATAATGGTAGTCTATTAGAGTCTATAATTGATATAATAATATTTAAGTTTTTTTTACCTAGTTGTAATTTTAGTTTTTTTTTGGTTATTTTTATTTTTATTTTTTTACATTACATTTCAAATATAAGATGGAGATACATTTTTTCAGGTACTATTAGGGTTTTTTTTTTCTAATTTATATTTTTTCTATTATTATTAATTATATTTTTATTTACTTTTACGTTTTCTCCCTTGATAAAATTCCGTGAAACTTGTCGAATATTACTAGTCAAGCTTTGAAAGAGAAATGTTTCATAAAATTATGATTAAATAATAATGAATTTAAGGCTAAATATTTTCATATTGCAAGAGAAATATATATATATATATATATATCTTTAAAAAAAAAAAAGCCATTTTTTAGGCACATGACGTAGGCAATTATGTTGTCATTATTATTATTGTTTTTATTTCTTTATGAAATCTTGACTTGATCCTATGAATGTCTAATTAATAATATTTTTTCTTATATCGTAAACATAATTCAACTAATATAAAGTACAACCAAGATGTTAGATATTTGAATCTCTCATTTTGTTGAACTAAAAAAAAAAAAAACTAGTTCACTTAAAAAAGAGTTTGTTATAAAAAATACATTTAAGTTTTACCATTTTTGTTATAAAAACATCCCTATATTTCTAAAAGTTGCAATATTTTTCATAATTTTTTCATAAATATTTGGAAACTAGCCTTGAAGTAAAAGCCTTTAGAATTTTAATTTGGACAGAAATTAGGACATGAAATGATATGTTGGCAGCTTACAATAGTGTGGATATTCAAATTTTTGGTCTGGGTCAACGCTCATCATTCTAAAGAATTTATATTCCACGAGTAATTTTGAAACGGTTATAAAATGTTAAAAGTATTATTACAATATTTGACTTACGAAACAAGTAAGAAAGTTTAGCAATATTATTATAATCTAGTCTTATTTGTATACTACCATTTATCCCCAGAAACTTAGTCGCAATACTTTCAAAATGCCTACTTTGGGTCGCTATACTTTAAATTTTGACGATTTTGGTCCATTTATAAAATTTTAACACGAATTTTATCCATAATAAAAGCACAGTAAATAAAATTTATAATTACATCATTGTTAGAAAATTTGATGAATAAAAAGTCATGATAAAAACATGATAAAAAGAAATAAGATAAAATTAAAATGAAGGGACGAAAATAATTACTATTAAAAAATATGAGACGAAAATAAATATTCTAAAAACATAAACATATAAACATAGAAATTGAAATAAGCAAAGTCGAGTAACAAAGACATTTTAAAATTATATAGGTTTAAGTAAATAAAAGTTGAAGCTCCAAAAACAAAAATAATATTTAAACATTGAAAGTATATCACCTAAATTTATAATTTTTTTTCTTAAAAAAATTTAAATTTAACAATGAAAATTTAACTCTCTAATTTTTGGTTCAGATATATATACTATAACATTTTCAACAATATATGTTGGTTAGCAATAAATTATAAGATCGCAGTGTTTGGTGAACAAACTGAGTGAAACTTCGGCCAAACCTTACACCAAATCACTTCACTTATCTTTTTCTCCAAAACCCACTTTTTTATTTTTTTATTTTATTTTATGTATAAACCCACTACTTGTTCTAATTCTGATTTCCATTACATATTAATAAAAATTTATTACATTTTTCTCCTAATACAATCTTAGATTATATGTAAAGTATAAAATAAAATTAAAAAATCCTAAACCTTTAATTCTTTCGCAAAATTGTAATGTTATTTAGACTTAAATGTTTCAAAAATTATGTGAAAGTTATTTAAAATAGCGTGACAATATAAATTTTCATTTGAGATGATAATCATTATACCATTCTAAGTTTCAAATTTCAAAACATTTTTTTAAAAATATTCGTTTATATGCATAATTATATTATCTATAACATTGGATAAAAATCGTAGTTTATGTCTTAAATTTTGACGTAAAAAAATGTTATACTTGACTAAAAAACTATATAATTAGAAATTTAGCAATAAGAACTAGGGCTAAAATAACACAAGCATTTAAGTCTAAAAAACAAAATAGTACTTAAAATTGAAGGGAAAAGAGAGCAGTTTCAATTTCAAAATTACATTTATATTGAGTATTTTTTTTTTGTTGGGTCTTATATTATTTTTAAATGCTTCTTTTATAACTACAAAAAAAATTTCAAAACAACATAGTACTATAAAAAATTTCAAATTTCTCCCCCATCCATGATTGAATTCAAAAGAAAAA
>QLSR01000151.1:22161-38442 GCA_031780015.1 Citrullus colocynthis
AAAAAAAAAAAAAAAGTCAAAATATTATTTTATTCTCTATATCTATATTCACTTTAGTCTCTTAGCTTCTATTAAAATTTAAATTTAGTCATTCAAAAAAATTTTAATCAAAATTTATTAAATAATAGCAATAATTTTCATACAAGAAAGGATATATTTTCCATAATTTTAAAAGAATGCCAATAGTCACTACTTTTTTAAAAAAAAAAAAAAAAGAAAAAGAAAAAATCAACAACAAACTAATTGCATAGACTCTGCATGAATTAATTTTAAAGTTTATTAAAACATGAAAAAATAGAATGTTTTTAAAAAATTCATTTTTATTTAAACATTCTAGTTAAGAAATATTTAAAATAAAAACACTTTTGTTGAGTCGTTGTCAAACATTCAATTTTTTTTTTCTTTTTAAAATAACTTACTTTTTAATTTAGACATATAAAAAAAAGTATTCCAAATACATTTATAGGAATTAACTTCAAAAAAAAATTCACCTATATATATATATGAAAAAACACAACAACTAATAAAAAGTATTAATTTTTTTATATTTTGTAATAAAGCAATGGTTTGTTTACCAAACAAAAACCAAAATAAAACAACATAGCAAAGTCAGAATCTACAATATAAAGGCAAGCACGCCAGAATCTTCTTAACTTTCCCTCATCCTTCTTTGTTTTTTCTCTTCCCCAAATCCAGTTTTCCTTCTTTATAATTTCTCTATAATCAAATTATTTAATTTATCCATTGAATTTTCATATTCTATATATAAAAAATATATATTATTATATTTACATAAATAAATAAATAAATAAATAAAAAAAGAAAGAGAGAGAAGAAGAAGAAGAAGAAAATAGATCGGTTTATTATAATTGATAAATACCTTTTTATTTCCCCTTTGGATTTCTCATGTCCCGATAACTGCCAAATAATATCACCATGTTTCCGTTTTTCCGTTATTACCCCTTCTTCTACCTTCTCTCCTCTGTTTTTCACTTCTCCCCTGTTTTTCCCGCCAGAACTTTGCCGGATTTCACCACTCTCGACGCCGATAACAACAACTACGCATGGAGAAACTTCGCTCGGTTCCTCGACGCTGGCAAAGGCAGCGAAGTGAACGGCATGTCGGAACTGAAGAAGTATTTGAATCGATTCGGTTACCTTCCGATTCCTCCTCATAACAACTTCTCCGATTTCTTCGACGATCAATTCGTATCGGCGTTGATTCTCTATCAGAATCGCTTAGGTTTATCAGTCACTGGAAAACTCGATTCCGAAACAATCGCCAGCATCATGTCGCCTAGATGCGGAATGAGTGACCTAATTAAAATCAACAACAACAACACAACAATTCACTCAACGCGTCGATACGCTTTCTTCAACGGCCAACCGAGATGGATTCGTTCCTCAACTCTAACGTACGCTCTCTCACCAGATTACACAATCGAATACCTAACTTCATCAGAAATCCGCAAGGTCGTTCGACGATCGTTCTCGCGGTGGTCCGCAGTGATTCCGTTGAACTTCACCGAATCCTCCGATTACGAATCGTCAGATATCCGAATCGGATTCTACCGCGGCGATCACGGCGATGGAGAGGCGTTCGACGGAGTGTTAGGCGTTTTGGCGCACGCGTTTTCACCGGAAAACGGAAGGCTGCACTTAGATGCGGCGGAGCGCTGGGCGGTGGATTTCGAGCAGGAGAAATCGAAAGTAGCTGTGGATTTGGAATCGGTTGTAACGCATGAGATAGGGCATGTTCTTGGACTGGCTCATTCCGCAGTGAAGGAATCTGTGATGTATCCAAGTTTGAGTCCGCGAGGGAAGAAAGTGGACCTTAGGATCGATGACGTAGAAGGAATTCAGTATTTGTACGGTACGAACCCTAATTTCAAATTGAAATCCTTCTTGGAATCCGAAAAATCTATCAACAGTGGATCATCATCTTCTTCAATCAACACTAATTTCTTCTTCTTACTGTTCTTCTACTTGTTGGTTTTGGTTTGGTCTCTGTTTTACTGATTTAGGGTTTTCTTCTTTCTTCATCACTTTACTACAAGTGTATGTATTGGAAAGTTACACGAAAAAAGGAATGAAAATGAAATGAAAAGGTATCATTCTTTTACTCTATAATTGCATATACCATCTTTTTGTATTATAGAGATTTTATGACACTTACAAACTATTACGACTATGTTTCGAAACTCTTTTTTCCAGTTGTTAAATTGATTATTAAGGTAAGAATATCGGGTGACACTTCAAACAAAAATTTATAACTCTTTAATCTCTGGAATTGCAATAATAGTTAAAAATCACTTTTAGTTCTTAAACTTAATAATTTAATATATGAACTTGTAATTTTAATTCTTATATTTTAAAATTTATAACAATTTAGTTTTTAGTGTATAAATTAGCGTTAAGATTTAATGAGAATTTTTATATAAATAAATCGACAAACTAATTAGAGATTTAATATTTTTTTTATAAAATACAAAGTCTACAATAAAAATTAACATCTAATTTTGATTAAAAATAAATGTTAGGGACTAAATTGTTATAAATTTTAAAATACAAAGACGAAGTTGTCACATATTAAAGTTCTAAATTGTTACAAAATTGAAAGTACAAGGACTAAATTGTTACATATCAAAGTTTATGGATTGAATTGTTACTTTAATTAAAGTTTAGGAATTAAAAGTATTTTTTTACCTACTCTAATAAAATATGTATTGTCATGTATTTTTTTTTTAACAACCTTAGTGACTATTGGTTTGTTGGTTTTGGAACTTGTAATTTTGTATTTAAAAAATTAGGTTTAAATGTCCCCCAAGATTGGTGTTTACAAATCATACTCTTTGTGTGAAATTACTATTAGACAATATTTCACAATGGTGTGACTATTAATTATAATTCAAATATAGAATAATTTTTAAGAGTAAATTTATACAACTTTGTCATAAAAATAAGTTTAAAGTACTATAAATTGTTGGATGAAACATTAAACTAACCATGAGAACGAGAATTCCACACAAACATTAATAGATGTGGACATAAAAGGTATAAAATTAAGCTATTTATTACCACACATCATCTTTATTTCTTTATCCATCAAATTAAATATAAAACAAAAGATGAAAATTGAAGGTCAAAGTCACTTAAGTTAGGTTTTGAATAACAAATAAATCAAATATGGCCAATAACAAAAATATATATTCTTAAAAATGGGAAGAGAGAGGGAAAGAAACATAATAATAAAATAAATACAAAATTATCCAATTTGAAATGTCTCATGAAAGGGGTCTTTTGTGTGGTGGACCAATTAAAAGTATATACTTTTTCAAAAAAAAAAAAAATGGAACTGCCAAACTGAAAAAGCCCCCAATACTAAGGACAATATGGGAAATAAAGAAATTTAATTAGAACAAGTTAAAGCCAAAGATAGGGAATTTGTAGAGTGAAAAGGAGACCCTTTTGCTTATTGTATCATTTTGATTGAGTTTTAACAAAGAATATGCCTAACCTTAGCTTTTGGATTAAAATGAAAATTTGGGTATCACTTTATACCCAAGAAAATAGTAACCCACATCTTCAACCATATCAATTTCATTCAAATACAATCTTCAATTTCCTATGTTTAGGAATATTCAAAACTTCAATCTCGATGGCCCTTGTTTTGAAAATCTCTTATTTCGTTTTGATTCTTTGGTGTGTATTTTGACTCTCTAAGCCAATCTTTAATTTTCTAATTAGACACAAAATTGAAAGCTGGACAGTTTTTAAACTTTATAAGTCAATTGGATATAAAATTAAAAGTTCATGAACTTATTAAATATTTTTAAAAGTTTATGAACAAAATAGATACATACATGAATTAGACTTGTAATTTAACACTTTCAATTCTTCTCGATTTAAAATAATTTTGTGTTATCACAATTTTCTATTGTCTTTGTTTATGTAGAAAGAATTGGATAAGACTTGATTTTTTTTTTTTTTTTTTTGGGTTAAGTTGTTTTTTTCTTTATCTTTTTTTTTTTTTTTTTAAAAAATTTTTATTATATTTTATTTTTTTTTTTTTTTTTAAAAAATTTTTATTATATTTTATTTTTTTTTTTTTTTTTAAAAAATTTTTATTATATTTTATTTTTTTTTTTTTTTTTAAAAAATTTTTATTATATTTTATTTTTTTTTTTTTTTTTAAAAAATTTTTATTATATTTTATTTTTTTTTTTTTTTTTGGGTTAAGTTGTTTATTTCATTACCTCATCTACTTGTCATTATCATGTTGTGTCAAATTCAACTCCTGTTTGTCTAATAGATATGTTATGATATCATTTTCTAGTACAATACAAATGAAGATTTAAATCTCCCACCTCTAAAAAAGAATAATATATGTTTTTAGCCTCTGTTTTAAATAATCATTTAGTTTTTTGAAAAAATTATGTTTGTTTTCATACAAACTTCTTTCAGCATTATTTTTATTTTTATGTTTTTTCTAACTTAACATTTGATGAATTCTAAGCCAAATCTTAAAAAGTAACACAAGTTTTCGGAAACTATTTTTTATCTAAAAACTTGCTTGATATTTAATTTTTAAAACACTTATATATATAACAAATTAACAAAGAAGACTTTAAGTAATGGAAAAGAGAATCATAAGCTTAATTTTTAAAAATTAAAATAAAAAGATCAAATATCAAATAAGGTTTAATTTTTAATTTATGTTCATATTAGAATCACATTATTATTTAATTAATTGTGTTAACAACATAGACTATATAAATCACAACTAGAATAAATGTTCAATTAATGGTTTTAAAATTTTAGCCCAACTAAATATTTTATAGTTAAGAATATTATGTAGTGTAATAAAGTAAACAAAACTGGTTAACTGAAATCTGATTAGAGGGGAGTCCCAAATTTTGGGACTATTTTATATTTAGTGCCTTAATTTCAAAATGTTACACTTTTACTTTTAAATTTTGGATTTAATATCTCTTTGGTCTCTAGTTTTAAAATGTTACAACTTTTTCCTTAAATCTTAAGTTTTGTTTTCATTTAGTTTAAAAATTTCGAGATTTACACCTTTAATCTTTAAATTTTGACTATACTCACTTGATTAGGTGCGAAGATCTATTAATTAACTCAAACAATTCAATAATCATAAATAATTAATTTTACTAATTTTTCATCACTATTAAAAATTATTTTTTTAAAAAAATTCATTTTTTAATTATTTTGTATTGATTAATTAAAAGTCAATGCAATCGAACATTAACAAAAATTTGAGAGTGAGTATTAAATATTGGGATAACATAAAAGCTAAACTCGAGTCAAGGATTAAAAATATAATATTTTAAAATTTATAAACCAAATAAAAATAAAACTCAAAATTTATGGTTGAAAAAGTAACATTATAAAACTTATTATTGACGAAATAAAAATAAGACTCTATTTCTTTTTTCCAAAATTATATCCTCAAAATATTTAGCCATCTTAAAAATTATATTTTTTTCTATAACTTTTTTATGCAATAGTTTTAAAGTTCCTAAAAAAATATTTTTTTAATATATTTTCCAATCATTTTGGATTCTCCAATTAAACTTCCTAAGGTGAGGCCGCCCCTGATTGTACTTTGTAGATTAGTCATCCATAGATAGCGATTGCCATTTTAAATTTGAGAAACCTAAACGGGTCTTCTTCCTTTCCCAATTTTTTTAAAATTAGTTTATATTATGTTATATATATATATATATATATAAAAGGCATCAGTAACCAGTCAAATCAAGAGAATAAATGAATATTCTAAAAAAGAAAAAAAAAAAGTCAAATTTTGGGAGTTAAAGACCCATGTCAATTATGTAAAATTATTGAAAAAAATATCCTTTTTAGAAAGAAGTAGAAAAATATTCATGATATTGAGTTTAATTTTGTTTTTTTTTTTCACCTAATGTTTATCATTTGTGTAATGACTTTGTAAAGTTGAACCATTTTGGAGGTGAAAGTCTTTTTCAATACATTTATGAAGATGAATGATATTAAATGCTTGCATTATATAATAAAACATATCTTAAACCTATTTTAATATAGTAGAGTGAGTCAATCTGTAAATAATTGACATAAACTCTCTCTTTTAAAATAAGAGATTCAGTCTTCTATCATCATTAATTATTGTACTAAAAACAACCTTATTTCAATCTCAACTTTTATACCTACCTTGTTTTGACTTTTATTGATAAAGTAATTTATACTAGTCATGAAATTTTCTTCCTAGGTTTATATGGTATTAAACGAACTTATATTGCTAACATGAACTTAGTCCCTTCTTTAAAGTCAAAGGTTCGATTCTTCATCTCTATAATTAACGTATTAAAAAAATGACTTATATCATAAACTACACGTATACGTATTAAGAGACATTTTTACGTTTAATTATAAATTTTTATGGAGAACTTGTAAGTCCATCTAATAATATAATATTAAAAATGTTTATTATTAATATCCACAAAAGAAAGAAGATATTATTTAGCAATAGATTAGTGTGTTTTTGTGGATGTGATAACATTGGGAATAATGATGACAGCGAGTTGATCAAGATGAATTGTTAGTCTAATCAATCGCAAGTTCAAAGGAGCCCACTAAAATCCAAATTGGGCCGTCCATTTTCCTCTCTAATCGCTCAGGGTCAAAGTCCAATTGAAAAAATTGATTAGTCACTACGCTTTCGATAAACATTCTTAAAATTGGATCACAATTCAATACAATTTCTTATAAATAGGATAATTATTTTAAATTACAAAATTATTTTAAAATATTTTTTGATATAAAAAAATGTCACTGTCTATCCGTCATAGATCGTCTACCAGATAGTAGTGTCTATCTGGTAGATATTTCATCTTATTTTGATATATTTATAAATATTTCAACTCATTTTCCTATATTTAAAAATAACTTTAAAATAATATAAAATATAGTGGTTAATACTGCGTATATCTTATTCTTTTATTTTAAAATGAATATGAAAATATATTGACGCGATAAAAAAAAAATCATTCAATGTACGTAATAAACATTTGATTTATTTTGTTTTATACCAAAATAAACATCATTTTCAACATTCTCCTTGAATTTTTGTTTCGGCATTGTCACTCAATTTGATTTCGATCTAATATGGTTGCTTTGTTCTTATGAACAACGACTAGCAAAAATAAAAATTATGCAAAGACTTAAATGAAGAAAAATAAGTAGTAGGTTGTCGTGGAAGAAGTGGAGTTTCTTAGCAAAACGAGTGTATTGAGGAAATGTTTCAATTGATGAGGTGTCCAAAAAGGTATTAACGAAGAAATCTAATATGAATAAAATACGAATTGTAAAAAAATTTAAGAGCAACCAGGAGAAGTTAAAAATTCTTAATATAGTATAGATTATTATTTCAACACATTACTATTGTTTATTAATTTAATTTTTTTTATAATTCCTAATAGAAATAACGATATTCCATTGACACTTTTTCAAAACAAATTGAAATATAAACCTTGTATATATAACATACTCATATTGCAAAGAGTAAAGAAACAATGATGAGATTTCAATTTTAATTATCACGTAAGAAAATATAAAATCTTTCAAAATTTATAAACAAAATGCCAATAAATAATAAAAAGATTTTGAAAAAATTAACAATAAATTAATAGTGAAAACAAAATTTAAGATTTATTAAAACTATAAAACTAAAGTTTGACATTTTGGGATTAACTAATCCCAAAACATAGGACTAAAATAATATTTTAATTTTATTTATATTATATTTATATTAGTATTTTTTTTTCGTTTTTGTATATTATCTATTTTTTCATAATAGAAAAAAAAATATTGTTACCTAATCCATAAAATATCGATGGAAATACCTGAAGTTGATAATAATAATAATAATAATAATAATAATAATAATAATAATAATAATAATAATAACAAAAAGAAGTCGACTCTAAAACAAACTAGGAAGATTAAATACACACGAAAATTCAGGAAGAGAGTAAATGAAGATTAAATACAGAAATTAAATGTAAAATTGGTAAGTCAAATGATTTTAGCAATGACAGAACATATAATTATGAAAAAAGAGAGTTTGCTAATTATAAATAATCAACAACAAAGGATTAGAGAGAAAAATATAGCATCCGAATATCCAAGTGAACTAGAGATGGAGAAGATTTTAGGGTTTAATTTTGGATTCAAGCACTCAGATATAAATAAACATAGAACCAAAAACAGAGGCTAAATCTGGAATTGTTTTTCTTATCTTTTTTTTTTTCTTCTTCCGGAGGACGAGGGACGACGGGAATCGGACGGTGTCCGTTAAAGCGCGGCGGCGGCGGTGGCGCGAAATCGTAGGCTAAGAATAGAATGCAGATTCAATTAACGGAAATGTCGTCGGAGAAATTAGAAGAGAAAAGAGAAGGAAGGATAGGTTGTTTGTAGAAAGAAGGAAGAATCGATTTGTGAGAAGAATTGGAAGTAATGATCACGGGAGGAATGGAAGATGCGGTGGTGATCGGAGGATTGATGGCGGTGCAGTTCATTTACGCCGGAAATTCGGTGTTATTGAGTTATTTGATGTCGTTAGGGCTTAATCCGCTCACCATCGTCGTTTGTTTTGCCTCTACAACTTCTCTGTTTGTCTCTCCTCTCGCTGTTTATTTTGAAAGGTCTTTCTCTCTCTCTCTCTCTCTCTCTCTTTGGTTTTATATATATATATTTTTGTTAAATTACTATTTTAACCTTTTGAAATTTATTTAATTTTAATTCTTATACTTAGTATAACTTTTAATTCTTATTTTCGTGTTAGTTATTTTTTCATAAATCTTAAATTTAGTTATAATAGTTAGTTTATGGTTGATTTTTAAAAAATTATATTATTATTAGTATTTATATTACACATTTAAAAATATATTCACATGTTGTATTTACTTATATAGTATTATGATTATTTAATTAATTTTAAGGGACTAACTTTAAGATTTCATGAAAATACAGAGACTAAAATTAAATTATTGAAAGTATAAAAATTAAACTCGAACAAATTCCTAAGTATAAAAACTAAAATAGTATGTTGACTATATATTTTCTATTCGTTTCAATTTTTGTAGTTGTATCGATTATAACTTTGTGAGACTTATAATTGTTTTAATTAAATTTTGAGGTGTCGTTTGGTAATTGTTGATTTTTTTGTTCTTTTGTTTTTAAAAAATTAAGTGTATTTTTTTTTCTCAATTTTTATCATGGTCTATATCTTTCTTGACTAAAATAGATAAATTTTAGCCAAATTCTCTCTCTTTTTTTTTTTTTTTTAAAAAGAAAACTTTCAAAACTATTTATTTTTGTTTTCAAAATTTGACTTGATTTTTTAAAACATTTGTACAAGTTAGATAACAAACCAAGAAATTTAGAGGTGAAATTTGTATTAATATGCTTTATTATAAAAAGTAAAAAAGAAAATTGTAGTGACTCAATTTAGATAATTTATTAAAATTACCTTTACATTAATTCTTACATATGTATAAATTTTTTTAAATGTTGTATTAATAAAATGAATGATTATAAGAGTCTAAACTCATTTGTTCATAAATATTTAAAAATTTAATTGATGAAATTATAACTTTACCAGACGTTTATGCAAACAAAATATAAAATATAATAGACAATATAAAAATGGATGTATTTACAAAAGTTTTGGATTTAAATTCATAAAATTATTAGTTTGTAATTGATACCATTACTGCTGAAAAATTTGAATGATGAGATTGAAATTTGATGAATGACGTGGCAACGCAGGAGCAAATGGCCCAAGAAATTGAGTTTTAAGTTGACGCTTCAACTTGTGCTCATCTCTTTTGGCGGGTACGCAAAAATATTCAATTTGTTCACAATTTTCTTTTAAAACTTTTTAATTTAAAATTATTTTATTATTGTTGTTGTTATTATTATTTATATTTATATATCTTTTTCAACCAAATATTTGAATTTTCAATTCTAAAAATAAAAATAACTTTTATAAAAACTACTTCTACTTATAAGTTTCAGTGTTAGTTTGAATTTGGGAAATCAAGATAACCATAATTTTCAAACGTCTATAATCAGATACCAAAACATAGATATTCTCGAAGAATAATTTTAAAAATGTTCGAGAATATTCAAATAAACTATGCTTGTTTTGCAGGATTTATGTATGAGAATGTCTTAAGATTATGCGTTATACCAATAAGAATTCTATTTATTAGTCTAATATAATTTAAATTTACATTATGTGCATTTTGGTCTATATTAATTTAATGCTATATTTGTATATCAATATTAGTTTATACTAATTTTGTGTGTTATTTTGTATAATAAATTAATTTATAGTTTGATGTTTTTATAAAATATAAAATATTAATTTATTTCTAATTTAATTTATGGGTTGTTTTTAAATATAACAAAATGAATCAAAATATTTACAAATATATCAAAATGTCATTTTTATTAGTGATAGATAATGATAGACGCTAATAGATGTCTATTAGTGTCTACATTTTGCTATATTTGAAATATTTCAACAATTTTTTCATTTAATATAATTACCCTTAATTTACTTTAAATAAAAATAAAAATACGAAATAAAGAAAATTAATGAAGAAAAAAAATAGATAATAGAAAGTTGAAGGACAAAATTGTCATTATACAATGCCTTGGACTTGAGAATCTTAGAAATCCATGATTCAGGACATCCATTATTGGTTAGATGCCCCTCTATGGCCATCCTTAATATGCTCAAGTCAAGTTTTGTAAATATATATATAGTAGTTTTAAACCAAGAAAAATTGTTATAAATGGAAAAAATTTCAAACTATTTATAAATATAGAAAATTTTTTACGATAAACTACGATAGACTTCTATCGTTGATCAATAAAGTCTATCAGGATCTATCGCCTAATGATAAGCAGTTTATTACTGAAATTTTTTATATTTATAAATATTTTAACTTATTTTGCTATATTTGAAAACGGATGCAGAATAATTTGGTATGTTTTTAAAATTTGACTAGAGTTTTTCTTTGAGAAACGGAAAACCAAAGTTGAAATATTGGAATAAAACAATCATAAATTTAAAAAATAAAAAATTATAACAAAATCATTATCTAAGGAGATTATTTTCTTAAATTAAAATTATGTTTGGCTTTTAAAAACATCCATAAAAAATAAATGCGAAATTAAGCTTAAATTTTATTTACTTATTTTGCAGAGTAACTTTGTTCCAAACTCTGCTATTAGAAGGGATAAAGTTGACCTCCCCAGCCATGGCTACTGCCATGCCAAACCTGGCTCCTGGTCTCATCCTTATCATCGCTTCGTGTTGTAGGTATCGAAAATTTTTTGCTTTTTCAATACCGTAACAACATAATAGAATTGGTAAAGTATTGATATAATTAAATTTATCGAATAACTTTAAATTTTTGAGTTGACTGGTGATTTAAGACTTATTTTAAATCTATATAAGTTTTTAAAATAATTGCTGTCAATTGTACTTTTTCAAAAAATCAACGGTGGAATGAAATAAAATAGTGTAAACTTCAATTCTGAAATTCAAAAATAAAAAAAAAAACCTAGTTACTACATTTGGTAAATTAATACTAAATTGGTGTCATCTAGTTATAAGTACCAAAATAGATTTATTATTTCAATTAGTTTTATATTGATTTTCAATTTATGATTATTATTAAGATAATTATTTAAAAAATTATATGATTTAAATCACATCAAATTTTCTTTGATCTAAATTATTTGTTAAAAGTTTAAGAACATAGTTTTTGTTATAAATAAATGAATCAACTAAAGGATAGTTGTGTGAAAAACTATATAAACATGGAGGGATAAAATAAACTTGGGATTTGTAAATATTTAGAGATGGTGACAAATTTTTAGTGAACGTGAATCTAAAAGTTACAGATCTACCACTTTTTTACTTTAGAGTAAATCAAAAAGTGATTCTAAATAGATTAATAAATAATTTGTTTTACCAAACAACATAGACAGTTAAAATTCTCCCATAATTAATTTTATTGCATTCAAACACAAGCTCGAACAAAGGCTTTAATATAGTATTAGATTTGGCAAGGTCCTAAATTCGCATTTAACCCCCTATAATGTCATTTCCACTCGAATTAGCATTCATTTTTTCATGCTCGCCCATCAGTTTAAGCTTTATCAAAGTCAAATGTCCTTGGTTCAAATCTTGTAATATGTCATTTCTTTTCTAGCAATCATGGTTTTAAGTTAATCGACGATTTGTTGAATTTGGTATGAATTTAATGTATGTATTTACTTGGGAATGGTGTATTGCAGATTAGAGAGAGTGAAACTTAGTTGTGTGTACAGCAAAGTAAAGATTTTGGGGACATTGCTTTGTGTAGTAGGTGCTCTAACAATGAGCATAATGCAAAGCACTATTACAATACCAGCAAAAGATCAACTAATAACAACATCTCAACCTACCATTGTACTCTTCAATAAGGAAAAGATTGTTGGTTGTTTGTACTTAATGTTGGCTGTCTTCATACTATCAAGCAATGTTGTTTTGCAGGTAAAATTCAGCTCTCAAAACACAATATATTCATTATGACTTGTTTGGTAATGAAAACTAAAAACAAAATAGTTATCAAATGGGACCTTATATTCTCATTTGTTGTTTGTTGTTTCTCATTTTTTAAGAAACTAATTTGTTTGATAACTATTCCCATTTCTATTGGTTGATAACTGTTCCCATTTCTCAAAACAAGAAACGGGAAGTAGAAAATAAGAAATAGAAAATGGAAATGTTATCAAACAAGTCTTAAGTTTGTAGACACCATTTCTAACGGTTGGTTTATTTATTTTGCTATCTATATGCAATATTTTTAAAATTCAAGTCAAGTTTCTAAAAACTAAAAAAATATAGTTCTTTCTTAAAACTTGTTTTTGTTTTTAGAATTTTACAAAGAATTCAAATGTTTACCGAATAAATATGAAAATCGTGGTAATGAAATTATGAGAAAACAAACATAACTTTCAAAAACCAAAAACAAAAAAACCAAGCCCCATTTGTTAATTGTTTTACATATATATATATATATATTTTTTATTTTATATTTTAAAAAATTATGTTGGTTTCCACATAAGGTTTTGGTAAGTTTTCAACATTTCTATAAAACACATTTCAACCCTAAGAAAAAAATTCCAAAAACAATATCAAGTTTTAAAAACTATATATATATATATATATTGAACTTTTAGAATGTGGTTTATATATTAAACTTTTAGAATGTGGTTTTGGTAAGCTTAATTTTCAAAAACACAAAACCTAGATAACAAAACGATTAGTCAAACGAGGGCTTGATTTTGTTGGTTCCAAAATTTCTACACAGAATTTTAAAAACATTTTTAATAATAAAGAAACAAAGAATAGAAACCGTTACCAAACACTTCAATTTGTTGAAAACTAAAAACAAGAAACGAAAATGACAGCCATAAAATTGTATATATATATATATTATGATTGGTCATTTGTTAAATTGTTTGATATGAATAGGCAAATGCCCTTGGGGAATTACCAGCTCCAATGTCATTGAGTGCTGTAACATCCTTCATTGGAGTGTTCACCACTGCAGCTGTAATGCTACTCCAAAATCACAACTTACAAACAGATTGGTCAATTCTCAACATCAAGGATTTACTTTCCTATTCTCTTTTTGTAAGTTTAAATATTTTTTACTGCTTAATCTTTTGCTTTTACTGAATATGGTTGCCTATTCCACTTAAATTATTGATTAAATTATAAGGTTTAGTACCTTAATTTTGAAATTTTTTAAAAAGCATTTAATAGGTTTTTGAACTTTTAATCTTGATTTTGAACCAAGCTGAAGAACTTGGAGGCATGTTAGACACAAACTTAAGAATTGAGAAAGTGAAGGTTTGTTTGGTAGACAATGTGAACTTTGTTTCATGTTTTTCTAGGTTCACCGTAAGTTTAGCAAATATGTGTTTAGTAGGTAATTTTGATTATGTTTTGAAAAAGTTAAAATTCATTATGAATTTGCTAACCTGAGATATAATTATGTTTTTACTAAATTAGTGTGTGTTTAAATTTTGTATTTTTTTTTTTTCAATTATCATCCAAACAAACTCTAAATTGATAGTAATTTGGATAATTTTGGTAAGAATATTTTGAGAAAGTTATTTATGGGAATAATATAATAAAATAAAAAAGAAATTATAATATATATATATATATATAGGGAGGAATAGTGAGTGGCATAAGCTTGAGCTTCAATGGATGGGCAATGAAGAAGAGAGGCCCAGTTTTGGTGTCAATTTTCAGTCCCATTGGAACTGTTTTCTCTCTCATTCTCTCTGTCTTCACCTTAGGAGACACTGTTTCTATTGGAAGGTACATTCTTTACTAATCTCTATTTTTTTACTTTTACATTGAAAAAAATTGTCAATTTTAACCATAAACTTATCAAGTTGTAATAGTTTTTACATTAAACTTTCAATTTCATCAAATTGCACCCTAAATTTAGATAAAGTGTTGCAACCTTAAACTTAAAAGTCTTAGAATTTTAACCTTATGATAAATTTTTGTTTGAGATTTTTTCAATACTTTTAAGTTCAAATTTTGTGAAATTTGACAAATTTATTCGACGATTAACTTTTCTGCTAATCAAACTTAAATTTGTGAAAACTTAATACTATCGAAAATATCACAAGTCCAAGAAAACTTCACTTTGTTTTTTTCATTAAAACTAGTGATTAGTAGATTGAAATTGCAACAAATAACTAAGTTTAAGGTCCAACCCGATAAAATTGAACATCTAAAATGACAAGTGATATAAAAGATGGGACAAGTTGAAGAAATGGTATCTTCTTATGACTTTTGAGTGTTAAAAAAAAAAAAAAAAAAAAAAAGTGGGGTTTGATATTATTGTGGGTGCAGCCTTGCTGGTATGTTCTTGATGTTCTGTGGGCTCTACTTTGTGCTTTGGGCAAAAGGAAAAGAAGGTTATTGTGATGGAAGTGGCCATCAAAGTGATGACTTTGATCTTCAGAAACCTTTACTCTCTTGAACTTTCAAATTCACACACTGTTTATTAATATATTATTGTCACTTTTTTGCCTTTTTTTTCCCCATTGTTGGAAAAATATAATGGAAAAGTGGACAATGGAATAGAGATTTGAGAGGGAAAAAAAAAACAAAGAATATTTAACTTTGATATTTGCTCCCTTTCTTTTGTTTTTGATAGCTAGTTTTGAGCTTAAGTAGCATCAATATATTGTTTGATAAGACTTAGACTTTACTGTTTTTGGGATGGGACAGATTTTCAAGTACTTTGATTTGGTATGAACTAGATTGCAAGCCAAGTATTTCATTACTACCAAACTTTCTTATTTATATATTACATTCAAACTTTAAAATTTTGACTTGATGGAAATATTGAGATTCTAGTTTTATAGTAATTTTGATGAAAATATCGATAAAATGTCGAATTCGGTAGACATTTTTAGCGTTGATATTTCATTACTACTCACTTTCAGTTTTGGCCTTTATGTCGATTAAATAATTTAAAATAATTATAATGTGAAATTTTAAAATTAATTCTAATAGTGACGAAATACTTAATTAATAGAAATTAACACTAAAGACTAAAAGTGAGTATTTAGTGAAAAGTCAAGATTAATAGTGTAAATTTTGAAACACATGAACCAAATTGAAACAAAATTTAATCCTTAAGGCATTTTGGAACATGAGAACTAAATTGAAATCAAACTTACAACTTAAAGATTAAAAGTGTTACATTTTGAAATTTAAGAACCAAATAAAAACTAAACCCAAAGCTTAGAGACCAAAATTGTATTTTTTCCATATATATTTCTATAATATCGGTAACATTACAGATTGTACCCCCTAAAATTTTATATTTGTTTAAGAATACTCTTATTCTTTCTCAAAAGATGTAATATAATGACTCTAGAACGTAAGTATGACTGTGACCGAAAACAAAAACTTGGTTCGCCAATCGTTTTAGGTCACCTGCCATACCGTTTCATGTCTTTAACTTCTGTCCAAAGGTAGTTTTGAAAAGTATACGAAAGGATAAAAAGTAATATTGCAAATATTGTGTATATATATAATACACACACAAATACTTTTGATTTGTTCTTTAAAAAAAAAAAAAAAAAAAAAAAAAAAAAAAAAAAAAAAAAAAAAAAAAAAAA
>QLSR01000151.1:42394-54514 GCA_031780015.1 Citrullus colocynthis
TTTTTTCCTAATAATTTTAGAGTAGAGATAGGCTATTCAACCATATGTTGATATATTGTGAGATATTAATGACTCCCTAGAATTGAATATAATATCTTTTCCATATATATATATATATATAAAGTAAGTCAATTTATAAATGAGTAGTTAAATCAACATTCGGACCCTACACCCGTTCTTAATTAAAGATTATGAGAATGTTTAAAAAATTGGAAAAAATTATTACAAACATAAATTTCAATAAGATTAACTTTATCTTATTAAAATTTATGTGGGTTATTTTCTAATTTTTTTAGTTTTAATTTTTACATTAATTAAAGAAACACTTAAATTTCTAGTTAAAATTTTAAAACAAAAATAAATTAATTTTTTTTAGTTTTCAAAACTTTTACTTGATTTTTTAAAATATTATTAAAAAGTAGGTAACAAAATATAAAATGTTAATGAATAGAAAATAGTGTTTATAAGCTTAATTTAAAAACAAGATTTAAGTTTTGTATATATATTTTTCAGAGTTGATCTATCACTAACAAATTAAAAACAATCTCTTACTGACCTAAATAAATAATATTGCTCCATTCAATTAAATTGGACAATCCATGTGATATATTAACTGTGTAGGTTAACATCCCATCCATAATCTTAAAGCCACTCATGTCCTTTTCCTTCATTTTCCAATCAATTTCTACCCATTATTTTTCATTTTAAATTCTCCGACATTTCAGTTAAAATAAAATACGTCGTTTTCAGATATAAGAAAATAAACCAAGATATCTTTGTCTATTTACGATAGACTACGATAGAACGCAATAGATTACTCTCTGTATCTATCATAACATAGATAGTAGGTTATCGTGGTCTATCATAGTATGATATTTTGCTATTATTTATAAATATTTTCAACAATTTTTTCATTTAAAATAATTTCTCAATAAAATAGTTAAAATACTATTTTCAATTATGTATTTTAATTTTTATTCCATTTCACTCCTCGTATTTTCATTGTTCAAAATTTAATTCCTATATTTCTAATTAGTCTTAAATTTATTCCTTTGATTTATTTTTTTTTCAAAATTAATTGAATAATGTTAACAAGTTTCATACTATAGAAGGCAAAATGGTAATATTTTCTTTTTTAAAAAATAAAGAATAAACTATCCACACTGCTACATTTAAGATTTAATAAAAGTATATTGATTAAATTTAGCCATTCAAAAGTATAAAAGTTAAAATAAACCAAACTCAAAATACAAAAATTAAAATTAAAATGATATTTTGACCTAAATGAATTCATCAATCATTTATTTTATCAAATTGTCCTAAAATCAATATTGTATAATATAAGTCTTCTTAAATCTATAGGACCAAACAAAGATATGTAAATCAAATCATTATCTCTCATTTTTCACTATCATTCTAAGTTTCATATATATATATATATCAAAGTAATTCAAATTTAATTTTGAATTTTTGAACAAATTTGGCTTAGATTGCAAAAATATTCCTAACACGCCATTCTTAAATGAGACCTTACCAATTGTCCATCAAATTAAAACGCTGGCAATTACTATACTAAGAAGATACATATAGAAATTGAGATGGAGATATATAATTTTAAAAAATTATGCGCTAATTTCTATTTATTTCTTTTATTATTATTATTATAATTTTAACATAAAATTAAAGACAACCTCATACATTTTAATCAAAGGTACACATGTTTAAGTCATTTGAACTACGACTAATTTTCAATATTCATTAAGAAGTGCATTACTCAAAATTTCATATTGGTCTGTATAGTTCTCAAATAGGGCCCACCATTAACCTCACATTTGACTTAGACTATAAGTTATTATAGGACAATGCCTAAAGTTATGAATTTTATTTCCAAGTAATTAGCAATATTTGTTGACAAGTATCTCACATTCAAATTTCCAAATTGTTCAATACGGCACCGCTGCCTTTATTTATAGTCAAAGTTAAAATTATTAATTTGAGAACAAAAGACTAGGGAATTAAAATGATTAAAAGTTATAATCAAATAAATAAATAAATAAAAAATTGATTACGTATGTGGATTTTTTTTATACCAGCGAATTAATGGACTCTATAAGCCAATTCAAATATAGTTCAATGAATCTTAATTATCATTTTAGAGATCAACGGATTGATCTTATTATTTATAATTATTAAACTAAAAAAATAATGATAATGATATTTATAATAATGGCACCCAAGAATAAACCAATGATAAATTTATAATAGAGTTAATAAAATTTAAAATATAGAGGATCATATCAGACCTGACTTTGTTGTCATTCACTAGACTCTTTTCGGTCGTTAGTGTTTGAGAGTCACTGTATGCTAGACACCATGTGGTACCTTGGTTTGACTTCTTCTTTTAAAAAAAAAAATTATTTGGAGGTATTGTTCAATCATTCTTTTTTATAGTCTATTGCAGACACACGTGATGGTGTTCCACTGGTCTCTTGATATCCCTAGTGCTTGTGTTCTTTGCAAAATATTGGAGTTGAGTGTCAAGATCATTTATTCTTTGACTTCCCTTTGAGTTAAGTTTTTTGGGGATGTACCAAGATCTCTCAATGGGTCATAGGGCATGAATGAATTTGTCATTTTAGTTGAGGCAATCATTTACGGCGAAAGATTTGAAGAGTAACATGATGTGTTAATCTATCATTCTTTTAAGAAGTATAACCTTCGTGTCCGCTCAATCATACTCAAATTAGTTAATTTTACTTATCCAAAAGAAATGGAGAAGTAATAAAATCATATTAGATTCGATAATTTTTCTAAAGCGAGTTGCGTTTTTAATCAAATGTGTTTATTTGATTCTTGAATTTTCAAAATTTTCAATTTAAATGGTAAGCATTTAGATATAGGTCTAAATATTCATTTTATTAACTTTTGTTAGCTACAATCATAGACAATAAGTTTGAGTGATTGACTACAGAAGTAGTCGATTTGAACAATTATCTATCTGATTAGTTTCTTAATTTTGTCAAACTAGCTAACATACTATACCACCTTATTGAATAATAATGGCACAAGTTAAACATAATCTTAATTTGAAGTCTATATATATATATATATATATATAAAAAAGAACAATAGGTTAAAAAATATAAAATACATCATTTTAATGCGTATTATGCAAATCCAACTTTTCTTTGCCTTCAAACCTTCACTATAAGATATTCAAACTCTTAAATCAATGAGAAGATTGACAAAAAATCACAAAAGAGAATAAATGTGACGAGATCAAGTCACGAGATGAGGCATCAAAATGAAAGTTGCATATGGACCCCTCCCAAAACAAAATTTAAAAAATAAACCTTAGATTAAGAGGATTAATTAAATATCACCCCCAAAATCAATTATATATATATATATTAAAATAAAAAAAGAACATGTTACATAATCAACATTGTCTAGGAAAAATACACGGAACATCATTGTGCTACCCATGATAGGGTAACGCTGATAAATATTCCTCATGTGAAAAAAACAAATAAAAATTAATTATGAACCCTCCAAAAGTAGAATATTTGCAATAATAGCAATGGAATTGGAAAATTGTGGAATTTGTAAAAAAGAGGGGGTGGGTAATAGAAATAAAGAAAAGAAAAAAGGCCGTAAATGATCGGCAAGGTTTGCGTGTTACTTGTCCCTACTTTCCCATTCATGGCTCTAACTTTGTTAAATCTCTTGTCGTTTTGAAACCGAATTTGCCTTTTTATAATTAATCAAATCCATTTAACACTTTTTTTTCTTCTTTATTTGCGTTTTTCAATTATTATTATTACAAGATTTATCTACATAATTGTTAGTTAAGATATGTTTAAACAATTTAATGTACCTTGTAACTTTGTAAGCTTTCAGTTTTTTGGGAACAATTCAAATTCTTTCTTGTAATGTTATTTCTTTTTTTTCCTATTTTTGTTATTTATATTTCTTACTACAAAACATTGTGTACGAAAATTTAAACCAAGAACAAAAAATTGCATATCAATTAGGTTTAAGAGATCGAACTATAAACTTTTACGATAGCAAGTGTTTTTATCCACTAACTCATCTTAAGCTTGAAAACACTTCAAGTCTAGAAAGTTTGTGTTTGAAGTGTAAATATAAGAAATCTACATTTTTTACAAAATTGAGTGAGGAGATGCGTTCGGGAGAAGCAAGTTTGGAGTAATGTTGAAACTCGTGAGTTTTTACCCCCTCCCCCCTAAGAATATAACAAACTTCAACATTTATCTAAGTTCAATAACATGTAAAATTGGAGAGATTAGAACAATTAATTTTTCCCGTTGAAGGTATCCATCTAAACTAGTTGAGCTATATTTAGGTGGACAAAAAACTCCAACCTTGACAACATGGTTAAGCATATATAAATTTAGGGGTTGTTTGGCCCATAATGTAATGATGTAATCCAAGGTCTATATTTGGATTGAGTGTTTTGGGCTCGATTTGTTATATTAAACTCATTCTGTTCAAACAATTTTTAACCAAATCTTTTTTCCCACCGTTTTCACGTTTCACGATCCCATTTTCATTCCGCACGCGATACTTCATGCATTCCAACACTCCTCTAATTCCTAATAATCTTGATCACGTTCCAGCCTCCTAAAACAGGCCCTTAAATTCACTTGAGCCCAAAACCTAAGTTCCATTTGACAACGATTTCATTTTTTAAAACACGACTGGAAAGTGGTTAATAAAGTACAGAACCTCATTGATCGTTGGAATGGTTATAAGTTTAATTTTCAAAAAAATTTAAAACCAAAAAACAAATAGTTTTTGAATCACGAGGCCTAAACAATTTTAGAAGTCACCAAAGTAATTTTGGAAGTTGAAGATTAAAATTATTATACAAAATATTTTGTATTTCCCTTGTATATATAATTTTTACATCTTGCCAAAGTGAACATAACTCAAATGACATATAATATGTGTTAGTGATTAAGAGGTCTATGGTTCAATCCTCCACCTCTATTATACTAAAAAAAATTACAAACTTTCCTTAAAAAAATTTATCAATACTTTTCCAACAAGGGGAAAAAAAAGAGAGAGGGAAGAAAATTAAAAACAAAGCACACATATTATTATTTATAGATGCATAAATGCATTAGCATAACTCAACTAGTTAAGATGTATATCCTCAATTATGAAACTTAGAAATGCGAATCTTTGCATCCACATATCGTTAAACTAAAAAAATAATTGACACAAAAAAGCCTAGAACAACGTTAAGAAACATTCAAAGCCATATTGGCTACAAATTTGTTTTTGTTGGACATACAACTAGACACCAACCAAGAAGAAGAATTACAAGTCCATGAAAAAGACAATTTAATAGTTGAACCTCTCTGTGCCAACGAATCCACCAACCTATTCCATAGCCTTGAAACATAATAGAATTTGACTGATACTATAATTTGATCGATCCTATTCGATCAAGGACGACCATCCGGGTATAAGAACCTTCAAATTACTATAGTTTTTTTTTTTTTTTTTGTCTAGGAGGTTCTTGAATTCTCAGTTTGTGTCAACTAGATTTTTAAACAATTTAACACTTTAACAAATTCACAAGCTTACTAAACACAATAAAAATGTTAGGTTTCTAGTACACATAAAATTTAATTTAAATCTAATAAATCAATTAGGGCCTCTTTGGTAGGCAATTTAGATTTGTTTTATGTTTTCAGACTAACTGAGTTAAACGAATATGCATTTGACAGACATACTGAATTTTGTTTTCAAAAATTGTTTTAAGATTTTGTGATCCAAACAGTGCAAATTTTGAAAACTGTTTCAATGTATCCATATTTTGAATTTGATTTTTTAAAACAAAAAATTTTACTAAAAAAGATTAAAACATTAACAAATATAATATTTCAAGTTATAAAGCCAATTACTTTTGTAAATTAAAAATATGAAATATATGATATATTATATGATAAAATAATAATTACATAAATTTTTTTAATAAATAAATAAATTAGCAATAGTTTATATTTAGTCTTATAATTTATAAATATATTATATCAAACATATTTTGAAAAATATTTTAAATTAGAATTGAAATTATGAATAGACTTAAAAAAAAAAACACATTTATGAAAATATGAAATGCAAAATTTTGTTTTGAGATTAGGTAGGAAAGATGTGGTTGAAGGTTTTGGGAGTGTATTAAATGTATAATGTAGTAAGGTATAAAATTGAAGTTATTACTCAATTGTTTTAGAGTTGATCAACTAAACCGATTACATCCATATAATAACGAAGGAATATGAAAATAGAAACACCAGTTTGGATTTTTCACTGTTCTCCTATTTTTATATTTCTTCTTCTTCCTCTTCTTATTCTTCTTCTTCTTCTTCTTGGGGAAGAGAATATTTAGAAAAAAGAAAAAGAAAATATTTATTGGATGTGCTGTGTGTTGCAACTTTTGGTGAAGGAATGCTTGTCACCTACTCCTTTTAAGTTCCCAATCCCTTCTGTACTTTCCGTCCCACAAAAAACACAGCCCCAACAATTCTTACAAACACCCACAAAAATCACAAATCAAATCTTCCTCTCTCTCTCTCTCTCTCTTCTTCTTTGTACATGAAACTATAGAGACAGCTTTGATTTGATTTGATTTTGAAATGGAATCCCACAAATGCAAGCTCTGTTCTAGAGCTTTCACCAATGGCAGAGCCTTAGGAGGCCATATGAAGGCCCATCTTACTGCAGCGGCGGCCCTACCACTCCCACCGCCCAAGCCTCCGTCTACTTCCTCCTCTTCCACCGATGACGACGACGACGACGACTTCCAATTTCTGCCGGAAGACAAACCAACGCTTTACGAGCTTAGAGAAAACCCGAAGAGGAATTTCAGATTCTCAGATCCTGTTTTCAACATTGTTCTTCAAGACAGAGAGAGCGAGACCGAATCCAAAAACCCAACTCGAAAACGATCTAAACGGTGGCGGAAACCGCCGCCAGTGGAGGCGGAACCCGGCAGCTCTGTTTCCGATGCCTCGCCGGAGGAAGACCTGGCTGTTTGCTTGATGATGCTGTCACGTGATCAATGGATCAAAAATCAAAATCAAAATCAGGAGAGATCGTTTGATGAATTGGGGTCGACGATTAAAGTGAAGAAAGGAATTAGAAGGAAGAAAAAGTGTGAGAAATGTAAGAAACAGTTCCGATCTTACAGAGCTTTGTTCAGCCATGAAAAAATCTGCCGATTAGAAACAGAGCAAGAGCAAGAACAAGAAGAAATTTTCAAAAATGAAGGAAATACAAGAATCTTCAAATGCCCATTTTGTTATAAGCTTTTTGGGTCAGGTCAAGCACTTGGTGGCCACAAGAGATCTCATCTTGCGAGCTCAGCAAATGGCAGTGTTTCTTTGAAACTTCAAATCAGTCTCATAGATCTCAACTTGCCAGCTCCTCTTGAAGAAGATGATTACAGTGTAGTTTATGATGCTTAAGATTTTTTTTTTTTTTTTTTTTTTTTTTTTGGGTTATTTTTCCTCTTTGTTATTAAATAGTTCAATGGCCTTATTTTGATCTCTCTCTCTCTCTTTTTTTTTTCTTTTTTGTTATAGCATTTTTTTGGGTTCTGAATGTTCAAAGAAGAAAATGATTCAGTTTCTTTTTTGGGGTTTTTTTTTCTGGTAAAGGGAAAAAAAAGAAGAAACTGAAAATTGGAATCTTGGAACTTTTCAATGGTAAGAAGAAGAAAGAAGAAGGAAGTTTAGTGAAAGACTTGGTCTAATGGGTGTGGTTTGAATTGAAACAGACTTAATTATGAGTCTTTTGTTTCTTTTCTTTTATTTCTGTTCTGACCATAGAAATGTGTTTACTTAGAGAAGACAGAAGAAGATGATTAGGAAAAGTATTGTGAAAGTAAAGATTAGTTCTACTTTTGTATAATAGTGGACCAAAAAAGGAATAATAAATGCTTTACTAACCTATATTCATGTTAGCCTAAACATTAGTTTTAGGCTATATTATAAAGTATTGTCTTTAACTTCGTTATTTCTTTCAAAAATATCTTAACGTTTCAAAATTATATTTTAAATTAAAAAATTTATTAGAATGTTGGATACAAAATCGTCGTAATTTTGAATTTTTTACTCAGGTTCGTTTTATAACGTTTTTTTTTCTTATTTTTGTTTTCATTTTTTAAAAAACATACTTGTTTAATTTATTTTTTTTGTTTTTTTTTCTAAATTTTGAGTAATATTTCTTAAAAGGGTCACATTTGAGAAACTATAGAAAGTAGTTTTCTCAAAATTCTGTTTTTCACTAGTTGGAAGACATATACGATGCACTTGGTTTAAAATGTTTGTGATTTAATTCTTAGAATTTTTATTTAAAATAATGTTATTTTAATAAATAATGACAAAAATAGGATGGAGGTAAAAGTATTTTAAAAAATAAGAGAAAAAATTGTGGACGAGATCCACGATTTCATAAAATTAGCCCACGTGGCATGCAAATCGTGGACCGGTTCACAATTTCGCTCACATGTCTCGGTCAATCCTACCACAACTGCCATGCTGCCACAACTGTCGCGCTGTCATGCTCTCTATGTTGTATTGATATATTTATAAAATTAAATTTTACTAGATGTCATTTCAATAAATATATGTATATTAAGAAAATATATATAACTCACGAATAAGGGTAAATGTAAAATTAAAAACTATAGGAGTTTGATTGCAATAATTAACAAACTATCGAAGGTTAATTGATCAAATTAAAAATTTATGGGTGTAATTGTTTCGAATCGTAAAGTTCAAGTGTGATTCATCACATTAAAATTTAGGGGGTGTAATTGTGCAATTTTTCTTTTTTTTTTTTCTTTTAATATCCAATTATCTTTTTCATTCTTTTCATTTGTGTATCTTTCTCATATCTCATCTCTTCGTTCATTATTTTTTCTTTATCTTTTTTTTTCTTTTTTAATTTTCATCAACCAGCTTTTAGTTATTATCAAAGTTTTAAATCTCTGTTAATTTTTCATCAATTTTGGTATAAATGAATAAATCAATAAGATTATGCTAACCATTAAATTAAGAAGAAAAGAATTTTTTTCTGCCTCTTTTTACCCGTTTTTTTTTTATTTAGATTTTATTTGTATGTATAGATTGACTAATGAGAAACTTGTGGTTTTTGAAGGAAAAAAATTATTGTTAAATTAAATTAATGTGGGTATGCTAGAATTTTTCGCCAAAATATTTTGCTACAAGTCTGACACATAAATATACGAATCACTTTGTGCAATTAATTATTTGATTATTGAAAATTTAATGTACAAAGTTTGATAGACAATTACAAATTAGTATAATTTGGATTAATTCATGAAAATCAACAATGTTTAATGTAAATTGGTTGAAGTGAGAGATGACATTAGAGATCAAATTCGAACAACATTTGAAGGATAAATTTTATTATAATTATATTTTTTAAAATTTTTCTTTGGGTTTGAAATTGTATCAAATATTACGAACTCTTGTGGTTTTATATCTGTTTTAATTCATGTTATAGATTTTTTTATATTATATGTAATAAATTTTATTTTAATAAGAAAAAGAATAAAAAAAAATAGTAATTATAAACGAGAAAAAATAGAAAACAAAAAATAAAAACTGTTCTTTTACTTTTTTACAATTTTGTTTAATCAAAGATTATATAGCTACCCTTGAAAGGCTATCCTTTTGACTTCCATTTATCACTTGGAGTGAATTTACTCATTCATACATTTAGACTTAAAAACATGATTTGGTTGAATCGTTCCGCTCTAGATTTTAAGTCACGCACACCGCACGAATCATGCACGTACACTCATTCTCCAGATTTAAAATAAGTTGATTTGAGAGAAACGTTTGAAATCAATTTTTAGAAAAATAATTTTTGACTGTTTAATGGTTAATATCTTTCTAATTTTGTATAATACATAAAATTACCAAAATATCCTTATTGGTCCTCTACCTAAGGCTTAAAATGTCGATGTCGATGAAAATATTGAGGATTTAATTTTATGAAAATGTTAATAAAAATATTGATAAAATATTGATATCGTTGGATATTTCTAAAAGTATTATAAAAAAAAAGATATTTGAAAAATAAATTTATATTAGCTAATAAACATTTTATGATTTTTAAATAAGTTAATATGTTTAAATAATATAATAAAATATTATATTTACGTTAATGATAATTTTTTGTTTATGTTTTATGTTTCGTGGATTTTTTTTTTTTAATATAATGGAAATATTGATTCACCATTCATACGAGGTTAAATCCATGGAAATGTGAAAATATCGACATGTCGGTTAACATCTATCTCACTTCTTGTGACCACTGCCAACAACCTACTTTGGCGACTACCACCAAAACTTCGACAACCATCGTTGCCAGCCCAACTCTAGCAACCACCACAAGCAACTAACTACATTGATTAACTTTAACGACCAACTCCGAATTACAACTAACTCTAGTGACCAATTGGAACAATCATATATTAAAAAAATTTGGCCAACGAAAGTATTTTTAAATTATTAGTTCATAGTGTTAAGCAATTGTCCCAAAGTAGTAATTTGACATTAATAGAAACACTTTTATTTTAAACATGGATTTTATAAAAAAATGTTTAAATGAAAATAATTTTTTGGTAAACACTTTTTTACTGGTCGATTTAAATAGACCTTTAATTTAATGAAATTAAATAATTAAATGCATGTTTAAGAGTAATTTTGAAATAGTTAAAACTACTTTTGTCGGATTTAAAATTTCAATTCTTCGTATCTTCGAATCTATTTCTTTTTTTTAGTCAAATTAATTACGTAAATGTTGAACTATAGGTATGTGGTGGAGCGTAGGTTCTTACAAACGTTGTTGAATTAAATTTGAAAAGGAAATTTAAAGAAGAAAAGTGAATAATAGAGGAAAATTAAAGTAGTAAATTTGAGAAGATAAAAAATGTTAGGAGACGAGGGGGGAAGGGACATAATTCAATAATAATTCGATGGCCTATATTACAATCAATATGAATTCACATAACTTCCTAGAAAAAGAATTGAATTGACATAAGAAAATTCTTTTTTTTCTCTTCCTCTCTCACTTTTGCTCACACTCTTGAATTAATTGGGCATTTGTACGATAAGTTTTGTTTGTTAGAACCATGTGTCGATCTGAATAATGTTGTACCATGAAATAAGCATTTATTTGAAAGCAATTTTGGTATGATCTCAGTGCTAGTTGTCTCATATCGGTTGCTCTCCAAAGTTAACGTAATACTCTTGACAAACGGGCAATTGTCAAAAAAGAGTTGAAATCAAGAAAATTTTGTTCATGAAAGATGAAGAAGAAGAAGCGTATGTTGTTGTAGAAACTCGTTTTAGATCTACAAAAATCGTTTTTCAATCATACAAAATCAACCTATGAAAAAGAAATAAAAGGTTATTTCTTGAGCAACAAAAAGTTATACAAACTTGTCCATTCAGATGGACAACGACAACACATGTGTGTGAGGAGAAGTGTTAAATACCATACTAAATAATTTTACAAAGTCACATAAAGATTTTAATATATATACACTGATACGAATGAAGCAACCTTAAACATGCAATATGAACATTAAGAATGAGTCATACATGTTGTCCAAGTTTACACTTCAAATGTTACTTATCATACACTCCACCCACTTGTAAAACTTATCAATGTGCGACAAAAGCAAAAGCTAATTTTTGACAAGTCATCCCAACAATATTCCCACCTATTATTATTATTGCTCATTTTCTCACTCCCTCTACCACTTATTTCCACATTTTAATAGAGTTTGACATCTGACATGAAGAGTGAATTGACATTTCAATTATATATATTGGAAGAAGTTTATAAAACATAAGAGAAGTAACAAAATGTTATTAATATAAATAATAAATATGTTAACTTATTTAAAAGAAGAAAAAAAGAATTTCAATCCATTAAAGAAAAGTGATGAAACTGATTAGTGTTGTGATTGACACACTATATAATAATTTATTACACAACAGAGACATAAATTTAAATTTTCACAAAAAAAAAAAAAAAAAAAAAAAA
>QLSR01000151.1:54794-76106 GCA_031780015.1 Citrullus colocynthis
ACAAAAAAAAAAAAAAAAAAAAAAAAGAAAATTTCTTTGATTTTGCTTTATGGTCAACTTATGCATCTATCCCCTTTTTCACTCTCACTTGCCATGCCCACTCTTTTGGTTTTTTCTTTCCTTCCCTTTCTCTACTTTGTTTTTTCTTCTCTTTTCTTCCATTTATCCTATGAAACTTAACCAAACTAATAACTCAGATCCCCTTTTTCAGGTTTAATATATGCTTTACTCTCTATTATTTTAATGTTTTTAAATCTAATCTTTTATCTATAATACATTACATAATAAAATATTTAAGTTTTTTTGAGATACGGTTGTACATATTGACGTGTAAATTGAGAGAAGTAATGCATCTTAATTTTTCTCTACTTCTTTCTTTGGACAAATGTCCCGTCGGCCAATGTCAATTTTTCCAACTATTTTTAAAAACCGTCGGGATAGCTAGGCTAAAATTCTACCTTTTGAGAACCCATCTCCCAACGCTACTAAATTCGGCATCAAGATAGGTCAACAAAATATCTTTCACACTATCCAATTCCGACGCTTGCAAAAATAGCGTCGGAATAGTCAATTTCTTTCGACCGCAAAAATATCGTTCAGAAAAGTGACTTTTCCCAACACTTATTCAGAAAATCTAAAATTTATTGTAGTATATAGGAATGATTTAATAGTTGAGATTTGGACATTATCTTTCTACCTCTAATGGTGCAGTATTTTGAAGTTTTAGTTAACATTATTTATGTGTCCATTCAATATTTAATTATTTTGCTCTTAAATCTTTTATATATTTCCTATTTTTTGGTTTAGACTTCTTAAGTCATATGAATGAGTTGATATCCTTTAATAGAAGTGGTTGCATTTGTTTGCGAATGGGTGTGATCATTATAGGTGAGAAACATTACAAATCTAACAGTAAATATGTGTTTGTACGTACAAATTTTCACTCAAACCCATCTCAAATAATTCGTTCATTTTAAAAAGTTTTAGTTTACATTATTTTGTAGACTTTCTATGTCAATTACTTTATCCTTAAATCTTTTATAATTTTTTTTTTATTAACATTAACAGGTTGCAACTTTTTAGAGATGTCCATTCAAAAAAACGTTGTGCATATGTTAGCTATGAGCATGGTAGAGACCATAAATGTGAAAGTTCCATCTAACGGATGAGTAATCAAAATAGTTTAATTGACATATTTTAGATAGATTTTTATTACTTATATTAATTATTTGCCAAATAATACAAGAGTATATTAAATTTGTAGACAAACATTGAAAAATGTTTGCAATTTAAAAGCTTTCAGTTTAATGCATCATCAAGGTGAAAATGTTGAAATTTTTCATCATTGATTTACATGCTACTATACTTAGTCATTTTTCAGTGTGTTTAGAATTCATTTTCAAGTGTTTAATTTAAAAAATAAGTTATTTTGGAAAAATTTGGAATAGTTAGCAACCATTCAAAATAGATTTTGAAGTGTACTTTAAACCATTTTTATCAAAAGAATCTAAATAAAAATGAGTTTTGAAAAACAATTTTTTCTCCATTCAATCTGTTAAATTTTAAGAGTTTGGTAGAATTTTCAAGTAGCTAAATTGATAAAATGTCAACACATAAGAGAGTACATCGAAGAGCTGAACCAAAATATTTATAAATATAGCAAAATTTCACAACACAAATAGTAGAAATTGCAGATAAACTATGTATTTTGCTATTAGTTGTAAATATTTTCAGCAGTTTTGCTATTTAAGATAATTTTCTTACCTTGAAATTAATTTTTAAATAATAATGACATAACTATATTTTAAAAAATATCCCAAATATTTGATGTTGGAGTTGGACAATATATTTAAATTATTATGATAATTATATTTAAATTATTTTGGCTTTAGTTTTTTCAAATTATGTTTTTTGTCCCTCACAAATTTACTTACAATGACTTTTTTTTAATCTTTTTTATGAAAATATTTACATTCTTAATCAAATTAAAAAAACAAAAAAAAAATTGTTTTAAAATTAATTTTTAAAATTCTTCGATCTTAAAAACATTCTTAAAATAGTAGATTACCAAGAAATCCATAAATAATAATTCTTATAATTTCTAAGCTTAATTTACGAAAAACTAAAAATAAAGGTAAAATGATAATCAAATAAATTATTAATAATTAGAATAAGATTCAAAAGTCATGTGAGTTGAATGTTAATGAACAATTGATATGGCAACCTTGACAATACATGGATGCCAAAGTTGAGTCAATATTTGTATTTAAGAGAATTGAAACTTGGATTATAGTTAGTGATTTGGTCATCATAATGTGCAAATGGCCAAGTTGAATAAGTCTTCTCTTTCTTATAGGTAAATGAAACTTGATTATGGTCAGAGTGATTTTGATTAGATATTAACTGGTAAAAATATAAATTCATTTTTAATATCAATTTATAACTTAATTGATTAAAACATATAATTACATCTATCATATTGAAGATTATTTGAGGTAAGGTCTAGACTCACGAACGACTCAAGCTCAAAAACATATCGAGAGTATACCTAGGGGTCTACGCTTCAAATGTTGGTTCAACCACATCAAACTCGATCCTTATCACTAAATGGGTAATAACTGAGCCGAGTTCACTAGCTAAAGACTTGAACATCAGAGACTATACCTACACTAATGCTGTCTCATTCCTCTACTTCAAAAAGTAAACAATATTTTGAGTGTTTAGTTGATTATATTAATTTAGAGTGTGTTTGTAATACATTTTCAAGATTTTAATTTAAAAAATAAGCCAATTTGAAAAAAAAATAAAGTGTTCAATAACTATTCAAAATAGCTTTTAAAATATATTTTAAAGAATTTTTGTAAAAAAAAATTTAATATAAATCAATTTTTAAAAATATTTTTTTCTTAAATTAATTCAAACGGAGTGTGTTGGACCCAGCCCTCCACCGATGTAAGTCCAAAAGCTAAACAATATTTGGGCAGCAACCTATTTATTGTGTTGCCATAAATTAATAAAGACACCCCCTTTTTTGGGAAAAAGATGCGGTTTATTTGGAAAATTATTTGAAGAAGAAAAATATGAAAAGGGATATGGAAAATGGTTGGTGTTGAAGAAACACGTGTCGGTCAGTGCGTGTGGCGGAAAGCAAAGGCATTTAGCCGAAATTGGAGAAACAGAGCACTAGGGCAGACGGCACCGGCCGTCAATTAATTTCTGCTCGTTCCTTGGCTTCCCTCTGCCTTTCCCCACCAGATCCTGTCCCCTCATCAACTAACCCCACGACGTCGTTTCATTTACTACACTAATCACTTGCACTCTTCCCTTCCATTCATTTCTTCTACCACAAAACTTCAAGAAAATCATCGTAAATACAATTTCCTTACTTTTCATCTAATTCACTTATAATAATCAAACCCATATTCAAATAATATAGTTTGAGACTCAAATTTTGAGAGTCAACCATTTTCTTTTGTCATATCAACTATTTATATATATTATATAGATAGTTAGTTATAGTATCAGATAACTTCACTAATTTCTATTCTTACCTTCTATTTTATTCTTTCATTTTAATGGGTGGATACCAAATTTTGGCACTCATGGTGAATTTGTAATGTTCGAGAAGAATCGAACGAACATTCTACACAATAGAGAACCTCGCACTGGTGTGGTGCTTGGCTACCAATACTCCAATGATCAAATTAGTAATTGTTTAGACTTCTTGGTTATATGGAAATAAGTTTTGTAATGGTCATTCGCTAATTAACTTCTTTGGTCATTAATCAAAACGTTATGAATTCTTTGATTTATTTTTACAAATAACCTAATCATATGCAAGAGAAAAACAAGTAGGCATAATCCTTATCGTTATAGGGTAGACCTCCTCAAGCTCTATGGTCATCCATATGGGTTGGCTCTCTATATACTTAGGCATTATTTTCCTCTCATGGCTAACCCTAGGAGTCAACCTTCAGGAAGCCTACAAAATTAGCCTATATCACTGGTCGGCCTCTATAGTTCTTGCTGATCTTGTATGACAGGAATGAATATTCTTAACTCTTATGGTTGAGCCCATGGGTCGACACCATACTTAGCTAAATAAAACATTTTTCTTGGAATGATCCCTTAGGCCATTCCCTCCTAGCTAAATACTTAATCATACTTTTACCAACAACCATAGAAAAGATATTTTTGGAAACTATTTCAAAACTTGAGGGTAAAAATGAAACCTTTTAAAGTTCACGAACATAATTAAAGTATATTTTGTATAATTTAACCCAAAAAAAATTACAGAAAAAACAATCCATTTATAATTAATTAGGAGTTCTCATGATTATAGCTAATCAATATCTAAATTAATGAACAGTATATATTAATGACTATCATACAGAATAGAAGCATATCAATTATCATTATTTATGTTAATCAATTAGTATCAAAATTTCGTTCTAATAAAAAATAGCAATAAAATGAAAGAAAAACGTTATATATATTTGATCGTGATCCCTAGTCCCTCTAAATCTGCCCCCATTCACAAAAATGAATTGGTTACCATTTTTTCTCCCTCTTTAAATGCCCAAAATGATAGATGTATGGAATTTCTATATGGAATTTCTATGTCCAATATCCTTTAAATGGGTTTGTTTTGTAAAAATATATTTTATAGATATTTAAAAATATTTTGATAATTTTATTTGTTTCATAGAATTTTTAAACAAGAATGTCTTAAATTTATATAATATTCGAGAAATGTCTTTACCATTATTCATTAATTTATAATTAATTTAATACGATTGAATTTATATACATATTTGATTTTAATAATTTGAATTTCTTTCTAAATTCCTTAGTTTATATTAATTTTATATGTTATTTTCTCTGACAAGATAATCTATATTAATTAATATTTTAAAAATAAATATTAATTTAAATTTGAATATATTTCTAAAAAATAAAAGCAAATACCATATTGCCATTTTGTTAAGAAGACAAATATATGGTTGATTGTATCTATTTCTAATGTAAATTGTACAAAAAGAAGAGTATATATATTATATATGAGAAAAAATGATAGGTAAAATGTAAAAAGAGGCTGTTCTTAACATGGTAATCTCCAATATACATGTTTTAAGAGGTTCAAGGGCAATGATAGAGGCCTAAGATGCTCACCAAAGGTCAATACAACCCCGTTTGTCCTATGACCAACTATGACCTTAAGAAATCGATCTAGGTGGATTGGGCAAAAATCATGGAGGACAAAGAATCTTGCAATCCCATAGAACACCTCTACATAATTTATGGAGGACCGAATCTCTTATTTTTGCAGAAAATTGGTATTATATTTTTCAAAAAATACAAATATGCAATTGATCCATTGTGGGCAAATTGCAAAAACTACCCTTAAAGCACGGTGGTAGTTGCAATTAGACCCTTAAATTTTCAAATTTAAAAATTAAATCTTCAAAATCATGTAAATGTTGAAATTGAGTAAAATTGGATTTTTAAACTTATATAATTGTACAAATGGTAATATTTATATAAGTTTAGGAGTTTAATTTTTTTTTTATCATTTATGAGACCAATTTCTACAATTATTGTAAGTTTGAGAGCTTGATTGTAACTACCTCCATATTTCAAGGATGACTTTTGTAATTTATCCTTAAATTATAAAGGTAAACATACCTAAATGGACATAAAATTAATTATGTTGAATGGCTGGAAGTTCGAATAAAAAAAAAAAAAAAACTAAAATTATAATTAAATGGAATTGTTTTAAAAAATAGAATTAAAATACAAATGTTAAAGGTAAATGGAACATTTTTATTTATATTAAACTAAATCCATAAAATATATATATATATGTGTGTGTGAGGGGGACAATTGTGTTGTTTCTAATTTAAAAATTTTTTTTGGAAGTTTTTGGACGACAAATCTAAACTCTTTTTTTAAAATTTGTTCTTCTAACTTTTTTTTTTTCATTTTTTCAGCTTTTTAATGGAGGGTCACACAATGTAAAATGACGTTTTTATCCTCATTAATTTATCATTTAATTCCTTTTAATTTTACCTCGACCTAAGTTACCTAACAAAAATTTTCAGCCTCTTAACTTCAATTTTTCTGAATTATACTTTATGTTTTCATTTTGCTTTCAAAAAAAAAAAAAAAAGCACGTAGTGTTTCATTTTTACCTTGTTTAAAGAGAATTTATTGGTCCATTTTCAAGATTTCTTTAGTTCTTTACGGAAAATATTTAGATTTATGAATTTTTGGGAAAATAATATCTTTTAGTTAACTTTACGAAAAAGAACTTAATAAGTTGAAGGATAATATTTATTTTGTTGAAAGAAAAAAAGAAGTAATAAAAAGAGTTTTGTCAGGAAAAATTGACAAAATCATTTTTTTCTTTTTTTCTTTTTCTTTTTTTAATTTCTTCTTTCATTTTCTTCTTACTATCTTACTAGTATAATAGTTGTTTGTTGAATATACCAAGATATTTAAGTGGGTTTTTCTTGGAGGGTAATTGAAAATTAAAGATCCAATGACATTTTTTTATAAATAAAGATTGAGGGCACTTTCGAAATAATCATCATCTTTTATATCCTACGGCACCATCATCGTTAGACAAAAATAAAAAGGGAGAGGAAAATCTTTTCTTCTGGGGAGTGTGCAGCCCCAGGCCCCACTTAGAGAGACAACAAAAATATGCACACCTTTTAGAGAGAGAGCTAAATACCAGCAGGTTGTGAGAGACGAAGCTGCCGTCTTGGGTATTTTCGGCTGGGCCTTCGTCGCCGGCGTGGTCCTCGGTTTCAGAGGTATTTTTGGCGTGGGCAGTCTCCGATTGAAAGGTATTTTTCAGTGTGTGGTTCTCCGATTTGGAGAGGGTGTTCCGGCGGTTTGGGTCTTATTTCAGAGGCTTTTTCCGTAACTGTGGTCTCGGTTTCAGAGGCTTCATTCACTACACAAATCTCTCGGTTTAGTGGGTGTTCGCCGGGGGTAAAGTCTGTGTTTGGGGCGGATTGCTCAGGCTATTGGCTTCGTTCAAGAGGCGGTGAAATCGTGGTTACATTTTTCTTGAATGGTTAAATTACAGATTGGTTGATTTAGCGAAATTTCTGTATATTTCCCAAAATTCACTTTATTCGAGCCCCTTATAAGATGCCCTCTACGCAATTATTCCTCATCCCCACCTCCCTTTCAAAACCTCTCAAAAGCTGAGTTTTGAAAGGCTTGAGTTTCCATCAATTGGCTCGAATCAACGCTATCATGACAAAGAGACTTTGGGAATGTCGAAGGAAAAAGTCATTATCACTCTCTTGCAAGGCTGCAACAATCTCAACAAGCTTCGCAAAATCCACGCACATGTTATTGTAAGCGGCCTCCGCGATCATGTCGCCATTGGCAACAAGCTTTTGAACTTCTGTGCCATCTCTGTTTCAGGTTCCCTTGCTTATGCCCAGCTTCTCTTCCATCAAATGGAGTGCCCACAAACCGAAGCCTGGAACTCCATCATCAGAGGTTTTGCCCAGAGCTCATCTCCCATTGAGGCTATTGTTTTCTACAATCGAATGGTTTCGGCCTCTTTCTCTTCTCCTGACACTTTCACTTTCTCATTTGTGCTCAAAGCCTGTGAAAGAATCAAGGCTGAGCGTAAGTGTAAAGAAGTTCATGGCTCTGTAATCCGTTGCGGTTATGATGGGGATGTGATTGTCTGCACCAATCTTGTCAAATGCTATTCGGTGATGGGGTCCGTTTGTAGTGCCCAACAGGTGTTTGACGAAATGCCTGCAAGAGACTTGGTGGCTTGGAATGCTATGATTTCCTGCTTTTCTCAACAGGGTTTGCACCTGGAGTCACTAGAGACATACAATCAGATGAGAAGTGAAAATGTGGATGTAGATGGTTTTACACTCGTTGGGTTGATTTCGTCTTGTGCCCATCTTGGAGCTTTGAATATTGGGGTTCAGATGCATAGATTTGCTCGTGAAAAGGGTCTTGTGCACAGTCTTTATGTTGGAAATGCGTTGATAGATATGTATGCTAAATGTGGCCGTTTAGATCAGGCCATTCTTATCTTTGATAGAATGCAGAAGAAGGACATTTTCACTTGGAACTCGATGATTGTTGGGTATGGAGTTCATGGTCGAGGTAGTGAAGCTATATATTGCTTTCAACAGATGTTAGAAGCAAGAGTGCAACCGAACTCTATCACATTTTTGGGTTTACTTTGTGGATGTAGTCATCAAGGCTTGGTTCAAGAAGGTCTTAAATACTTCCATTTGATGAGCTCTGAGTTTAGGCTAAGACCCGAGGTTAAACACTATGGATGCCTTGTGGATTTATATGGTCGAGCTGGGAAGCTTGAGAAGGCACTTGAAATCGTATCAAATTCATCACAGAATGATCCAGTTTTGTGGCGAATCTTACTTGGCTCTTGCAAGATTCACAAAAATGTGACAATAGGAGAAATTGCCATGAACAGTCTGTGTGAGCTTGGAGCTACAAATGCAGGGGATTGTATATTGTTGGCTACAATCTATGCGGGAAAAAATGATACAGCTGGTGTTGCAAGAATGAGAAAAATGATCAAGAGGCAAGGGATAAAGACTACCCCAGGTTGGAGTTGGATTGAAATTGAGGATCAAGTTCATAAATTTGTGGTTGATGACAAGTCCCATCGTTATTCCATTGAAGTTTATGAGAAGTTGAGGGAAGTTATTCATCAAGCTTCCTTGTTTGGATATGTAGGAGATGAGTCTATTTCATCACTGGATGTGCTTTCTACCACAGAGACCTTAAAGACTTCATGTACATATCATAGTGAGAAACTGGCAATTGCATTTGGATTGGCAAGAACTTCAGATGGGACACAGATACGCATTGTTAAAAACCTTAGAGTTTGTATAGATTGTCATTCATTCATAAAAGCTGTCTCGGCGGCATTCAACCGAGAAATAATTGTTAGAGATCGGGTTCGATTCCACCATTTCAATGGTGGTCAATGTTCCTGCAATGACTACTGGTGAAAAGTGAAAAATGTACTTTCAATTTTGCCTGTTTCAAGTCTGCAGAGCCTCCTTTCGTTGTAATGGAGTTTTGGCTCTTTCCATACCTCTTTTATTAGCATAGTACAGTCGTTGCTTACAGTCATGCAAGGAGATATAGCTGAGTTTCAAGTTATTATGCTCTTCTTTGATGCAACTTCTAACCTACTCCGCACGACAAGTTTATGTAATTAGTTATACATTCTTTGAAATTATACAGGCTCCACAAGGCCGCGTTGCAAGCACAAACTAAGCTCAAGAAGGATAGTTTACTAGTTGAAATAAAACTTCCGAGCTTCCACGGTATGTTAGGAAATTGAGTTTCCCTACATTTTAAGGTGGGGAATTGTATTGGATAGCAAATTTTGATTATATATTAGTATTCGAGTCATCAATTTTTAAAATATTGCAAATATGGCAAAATTTGTTTCAAATAATATATATTGATAAAAATCATTTTATTTGATTTTTTTCTTTTTCCAAAAACACCCTCATCTCTATTTTCTTCTTTGACAAGCTATGAGTTTCTGTACAACATCTTGAACTCCTTCCCAACAAGTTTGAACTTACCAGGGTGGTTTTCCCATAAAGTTGGTCCTCAATTTCTTCCTAATAAGTTCAAACTTACCAAGAAGGAAGATCACTAGAACTTTATGGGAAAAAAGATAGAGAGCTTTCATTCCTTTCGGATAAGTTCAAAAAAGACAAAGAGCTACTTTAGGAAGGAAAAGAAGGAAAAGAAAGAAGAAGAAGAAAAAAAGGAAAAATTGATTCTGTCAAATTTACGGAAAGTTCTTGTTATTAGTCAACTGAGCTGCTTTTGACAAGTATATCAGTCAAGTGTATATTAGTAGTGTGTCATGTGTATATCAATAGTATATCAACTATACCAGTCAAATGCATCATTATCAAGTTTATCAATAATATGATATTAACTAATATAATGAAAATGAAGTATATCAATAGTATAGTTAAAATATTAATAGTAGAGGGTGTTTTAGACTTTTATTCTTTGAATGCTTGGGTTGGATCACAATTTTGCTAAATGTGCAAAAGGAAAAAGTTTGAGACACGTGTGCAAATTTCATTTCATCTTTTGCCATACATGTAATTGCCTTTTTTTAAAAAAAAACTTTTTTTTTCTAACATCTTTTTCACTTTCCAGCCTTTTAGAGAAGGACCCACAATATAAAATGACGTTTTTATCCTCATTAATTCTTCATTCAATTCCCTTCCAATTTTGCTTGAATTATACTCATGTTTCCATTTTGCTTTCACAAAAAATGCACAAGGGTCTCGTTTTCACCTTGCTTAGAGAGAATTTATTGGTTCCATTCTTAGAGACTTCTTTCCTTTTCCTCTTGGTACAAAATTTTGTGTGGAGGAAAGGTTCTTTATTGGAAATGTTTAAATTTATTGGAATTCTTAGGAAACTAATATTTTCCAGTCAACGTTACGAGAGGAAAAAAATGATTCTGTCAATTTTTTTCGTAAAGCTGACTGAATATATATATATATATATATATATATATATATATATATATATATATTTTACATAAAGCTAACTGGAAATTTTATGGAAAATTTGATAGAATTTTTTTTTCTTCTTTTTTTTTTCTTTCAAGAAAACAACTATTATTCAATTTACGAGGTTATTTACAATAAAGTTGATTGGAAAATATTATTTTCCCAAAAATTTCAATAAATCTAAACATTTTTTGGAAAGATCTTTCCCCCACACAAAATTAAGCAACGGCTATTTCAACTTTCAACAACATAAAACACATGAAGAAAAGAGAAAAAACCAAAACAATGTCCCTTACTTCTTCTGTACGATAGGAAACGCAGCAAAAGGAAAAAAGTCTTTGAGAATGGGACTAATATTTACAACATAAAACACATGAATAAAAGAGAAGAAAACCAAAACAAGGTACGATAGGAAATGCTACAAAAGGGGAAAAATGCTGAAAATTTTTGTTAGGTAAGTTAGGTCGAGATAAAATTGAATGATAAATTAACGAGGATAAAAATGTTATTTTATATTGTGTATGCTTCCAAATTTTTTTTTTTTGGTTAGAAATAACAATTTCCTGCAATCGCTTATAAAACATAGAAAAAGAAAAAAAGTAAGAAAAAAATTGCTGTTAACCGTTGTTTGGAGTCTCACCGTCGTCCGAGGCGAAAACGAAACCCTAGCAGTGGCAAGTGCCGAGAATTAGCAGGTTGCTTCAAATCTCTCCACTTGTTTATTTTTCTATTGTTATTCATTGAGTCTTCAGTTATCACCAAACTTTAGCCCCAAAATCTTTGGAGTCACCGATCAATTTACAGAGACGGTGAAGGCGGAGCATCATACATAGTGTAGAAACAATCTTACAAAGTTCAAACATCAGCAACTCAATTACCCGAAACAATTAGATAATGCGTCAATAGATACGATGGCGACTCTGGCAGGTCAACCAACTCACCATCAACCAACTACGGTAGAGGAAGTTAGAACACTTTGGATAGGGGATTTGCAGTACTGGGTCGATGAGTCTTACCTTAATTCTTGCTTTGCTCACACTGGCGAGGTTCGTTTGTTAGTTTTTTCTTAATTTATTTTGCAACTTTGGTGTTTAATGATGATGTTTTTAATCATAGACCCATTAGGATTTCACCAGTTTCTCAAGCTGATGACACTGTTTATGAAACCTAGATGTGTTTAAGTGGATTTTTTAGGTCTTCTACTTTTAGGTTGGCCTTTCCAATAATTTGTCCTGAAATTGGTTAGTTTTCTTCGGGTGTTTGGAAGTAAATTTGGGTGTATAAAATTAGAATGTGTTTGTATTTTGCTCTATTGCTACTGAGATCTGAACTGTAGGGAGAGGAAGGGCCTCTCTTATGACCTTTCATGCCACTGATGGGGATGATTTTGATGCTTGAGAGCCGTGGTAGTGGAAACGCCAATGTTTAAAATTATAGTTATTTTATAGTTGTTATATTACAATAGCCCATACAAATGTACTTCTGATGTCTAGTTGTTGTTGTTGTTTGTATTCTAGTATTTGAGTAAGCGCTTGTAACTTAGCTGCATTCAGAGAATAGCATTCTGTTGCTTGTTGACTATGCCATATTTCCTAATACAGGTAATATCAATTAAAATAATTCGCAACAAGATCACTGGCCAGCCTGAGGGTTATGGGTTTGTGGAGTTTGTATCTCATGCCGCAGCAGAAAGAATTTTGCAGACATACAATGGGACCCAGATGCCTGGAACAGAGCAAACTTTCAGATTGAATTGGGCCTCCTTTGGAATTGGAGAAAGGCGCCCGGACGCTGGCCCTGAGCACTCTATTTTTGTGGGGGATTTGGCTCCTGATGTTACAGACTATCTGTTGCAAGAGACCTTTAGAGTGCAATATCCATCTGTTAGGGGTGCTAAAGTTGTGACTGATCCAAACACTGGACGTTCAAAGGGATACGGGTTTGTTAAATTTGCTGATGAAAATGAAAGGAATCGAGCTATGTCAGAAATGAATGGTATTTATTGCTCAACTAGGCCTATGCGTATTAGTGCAGCAACACCCAAAAAGACCATTGGTGTTCAGCAGCAATATAGTCTAGGTAAAGGTAATAAATAATGAATATGCAGTACTGCCTTTTCGTTTATTCATTTTATCCCTTTTCATGTGTTATAATATATATGATCCTTTTGGAGTGCGTGCAATCTTGTTTATTATTCATCCAAGTTTCCAGCCCTTCTAGCTTCTCTATTTACATGAAACCGGTTTGGTTCCCATCTGTGCTAGTACTCATAGATATGAAACTGCTGGTTTTAAAATTTGAATTTCACCTTTGTCAATGAAAGTTTTATTTTCATCATCAAACCTAGAGCCAGCAGTTAATAGGTACAAATGATCATTGTGAAATTTTAGTTGATATTAGCTAAATTAGTGTTCTTGGACCTATGATGAAAACTTATCAAGTTAATTGTTATGCATATTTAATGTATTTGTCAAAATACAATTTGTCTCTTGATTAATTTTTTGGATAAATGCGTTAATCGATGTCAAAGATATTTTCTAAATGCCTTGATGGGGGAGGATATTTGCAAATTTCAAATGAAAGAGAATTCATCGTTATTAGTACTTTTCCTTCACCTATGAGAAAATCTTAGGAGGGGATGGTAATTTACTATTTTTAAACTTGTACTTATCAATGTGCCTCTTGTCTCAGCAATGTACCCAGTTCCAGCCTACACTACATCCGTGCCTGTGCTTCCAGCAGATTATGATGCAAATAACACAACAGTAAGTCAAATGTCAAGTGACAGTTTTACATCTTATGGTTTCTATGCTCAGCTCTTACTATATTGTGCTCTGTGCAGATCTTTGTTGGTAACTTGGATCCTAATATTACAGAGGAGGAGTTGAAGCAAACTTTTTTGCAGTTTGGTGAGATTGCTTATGTGAAAATTCCTTCTGGGAAAGGCTGTGGTTTTGTACAGTTTGGGACAAGGTGTGTTTTGCATGATTAATTTTATTGATGTAAGTTGAGTAAATTGCATCTCTGCTTGCCTTGAAAGAAGGTTGTGAATAGAAATAATAGTCACGAAGTGGTAGAAAAAAAAATCCTGTGGAATAGAAGGAAAGCTCGTGTATGTATGATTCTCAAAGTTATGTTATTGACTTCTTATTTCACATGAACATTTGGACTTGGATTTAATATGTTCTCCTTATTGTGTCCATGCAGGGCTTCAGCTGAAGAAGCCATCCAAAAGATGCAAGGAAAAATAATTGGTCAACAAGTGGTTCGTACTTCTTGGGGTAGAAATCCGGCTGTCAAGCAGGTATTTAACCTTCCAATTGCAGTTCAGAACAAATATTTCCTAGATTTAGTTAAATCCCTTGTCCTCTGTGGATGTGATGTGTAATTATGTGGTTTTTAAATTAATGCTTTTTCTTGGATTCAAATTACAAAAACCTGATTGCTCGATGAGTTTTTGCTTAGAACATTAGGTGTATTGTCTCTTATTTAGCCTGTGAATTTGAAATTTTATCTATAGGGAGAAATGGTTCAGACTTCATCCTTGCAAATAATTTATAATTTATGGTTGAAAATACCATTTTGGTCCTATGTGCTGAATTTTGTTTTATTTTAGTCCCTATACTTTTAAATGTCTAATTTAAATTTTTGTACTTTCAAGAAATCTTAGATTTAGTTCCTACTACTTGCTTATTTATTGTTGACTTTTTTCAAAAACTTTTTATTTATTTATTAGCATTTTTATTCTAAATTTTGAAAACATATTCATATATTATATTTCCATGCCAATTTCGATAAGAATTAACTTTGAGAGACTAAGTTTAAGATTTATTAAAAGTACAGGGATTAAAATTGGACATTTATAGGTACATGGACTAAAATTGAACTTACATCACAGTATTGGGACCAAAAATGTTATTTTAACCGTAATTTTCTTTTGCTTTTTTGCTTTATTTATTTATTTATTAATTATTATTATTATTTTTTCTTTTTGGTTTTGTTGGTGGTGGTGGTGTTGGTGAACGTTAAAGCACCCTAGTACGAAATAGGATCTAAGGAAAAGGTCTGGGAATTGGGAATGAGGCTTACTTCAGAAAAGTATAACAGACAAAATCATCTACAAACCTATAGCAGACAATCATTTACCTAAATTATAATACATTGTTTTATATTTTCTAGCTTCGCTAAATGGATATTTTGGTACAGAAAAAAGGACTCCTCGGTAAAACTGGTTATGCGTGCTATCTTTCTGTTAGCAAGCTTTCATAAGTCGCAATAACTTGTGTAATGCTCCAGTGAATTACACTGATGAAATGGTGATGAAATCTTAGGACTTGGCTACTTGGGGTCAGCAAGTTGATCCAAACCAGTGGAGTGCGTACTATGGGTATGGAGGGACTTATGATGCTTATGGATATGGAGTTGTACAAGATCCATCTTTATATGCTTATGGTGCATATTCGGGTTATGCCTCATATCCTCAACAGGTAAGTTTTATTCTCCTTATAAGGCAAGAGCTCCATACTCTTCTGTGGTAGATAGTGGGCAAAGTGATTGTTATAATCTATTTGTTTGCAGCCATTTTTCAATTGGAGTCTATTGGGTGAATTCTAATTGCCCTTTCAGGATGCTAAGGCTTAGAATCAGAATAAAATGAGTGGGAATCGAGAGCAATATATTTATAGAAAAAGGTTGATCTATCCAGAAAATTTGTTGCCTTTTTGATCTTGGAACTATTTGTTTGAACACTTCTCTTTTAGGTTGATGGTGTACAAGATTTGGCCGCTGTAGCTGGTGCAGTCCCTTCTGTGGAACAGGGAGAGGAATGGAATGATACGCTGGATACGCCAGATGTTGATTAGTAAGTATCTCTCTCTTTTGTCCCTAAGGAGCTACAATACAAGATTGGAAATGTACAAATCTATTATTATTTGATCTTGCATTGACATCAAGTTGCAAATTCTGCAGTTTAAATGATGCATACCTCTCAAAACATGAGAGTGCGATTTTAGGCTGGCCATTATGGTTGACTACCTCATCACTGGTTAGGCAAACATGAGCTCGGTCGTTGTTTGTAGTCAATAGGTTGTCAGTGCATGAAGGCAGCTGGAGGAAAATTATGGTATGTGCTTTATATGCTTGACCATACTCTTAGTCGATGATATCGACACAATAATGTTGCCTCGTACTACAGCGTGTTTGATTTGATAATTTATTTTTTACTATAGGAACGGGATTGCCAGGGTTAGGTGCTTTGATGCTGTATGTATTATGATGCTCTCTGCCATTTGGAAATGGAGTTTTCATATCAGGAGAACATCTGCTCTAATCTGTACCTTGTTTCATATTCATAGTTGTGTTTTAAAACAGGGAGCTTGAACTGATAATTGTTTGTCAGTTGAGATTTAGCAAAAAGAAAATGAAGCTGAAATGAAATGAAGTTTTTAATGAATGGAGTGATGAAGACGGTTGTTCCTAAAACAAATTTCTCAATTTTCCCCTCTTCTAGGAAAATTGCTTGGAGGAATTTCCCTCAATTTAATTAAGGAATGTAAATTTTAATTAAGTATTGCTTTTAAAATTGGGTGAGTTGTTAATATTAATCTTTTAAGTATATCTATTGGAGGAAATTCTATCATGAAAGGTCCTGCTCATGTTTTCAATTTATAAAGGGACACGTTTAGATTGATATTAGAGAATAATATTGTGGTGTTAAAATATGGAAAGAGCTTTCCTTTTTATTTGAGAAATTTGTTGGGTTGATCTAAACATCATTTCTTCATGAGTGAAATATAAATTTCAGTAACTGCATCAATCTTGTATCCAGTTTATTTTTTTTTTTAATTTTTTTCGGGTGTTTGGTAGATAACTAGATATTGCTATTGAAAATAATAGTGTAAATTCTAAAAATGACATTTTAAAATGTGGAATTCTATTCATAAAATAAATTAATAATAATATATTGTCAACTAAATATGAGTAGACAACTATAACTAATTTTATGTTTTATAAATATATATATATAGAATCAACACATAACCATTAACCATTGTTTAAATAAGAATTGAATTTCTAAATTTGGTAAGAGCAGTAAAAATGGATAATATCAAATAATAAACATGAATTAAATAGTGTGTATCAGAAGAGAGTATTATTGTGGAGTACAAATTGAATGAATGCAATGTAAATATTTGGAAAATGAGTAAAAATATATATAGTATGAAGTTAGGTATATTGCAATGGAGAGGTAACTAAGCATCAGAGGGTGCAATCCAGTGTCTGCCATTGACAAAGCTTTTGGCAAGAAATGGATGGGCCTCTTCATACTCCAATTCTCTAGCCCATGATACTCCCTTTACCTTACTTGCCCCTGGCCCCCAGCACTTGTATACTCCAAAAAATACAGTCCTACACCAATCAAAATTTAATTAAAATTAACCATCTCAAAAACCCATAAAATTACTTTCTTCCTAATTGCAAATATAATAATTACGCCTAAAGTACTATAAAATGTAGCACAATAAAAAAAAAAAAAAAGTGTAAATATAGCAAAATTTAGATCCAATACTTGGAGTCTTATTAGTGATAGATTTATTAGATTATATCATTAATTAGAATCTATCACTAATATATTTGCAATTCTTTTAAAATATTGGTATAACATTGAAGGGTAATTGCAATGAGTAGCACTTTTAAGGTTAATAATTAACTGTATAGCAAAATATGTTAGTGATAGACTATCATTAGCGATATGGTCTATCAATAATAATACTCTAAGAGTTGGATCTAAATTTTACAATATTTACAAATTCTTTTGTATTATGTTATATTTGTCAATATTCTAGATCTGATTGATATATTTGCAACTAACCCTATACTTAATTGTTAGTCTTAAAAGTGCTACACATTGCAATTATTTCTATATAGGCATCATGAGTTCTAGTCGTTATAGTTATGGAACAAAAAAAGAAAAAAACAAAAAAAAAACAAAAGAGAATAGAATGAGAATAGTGTCTGTTTTTACAAGAGACTAGGGTTTTTTTTTCTCACTTGTTTTTGTTGCTGACGTGGTCCCAGTCATCCCATCCACCGTGGGCCACCACATCACCAAAGTAAGTATATGCATAGACGATTCTGGAGTACTGGCCCATGGCTCGGCCCACGTACACGGGTCCTGAACCAGTCACTTTGCACCGGAGAAAAGCAAATCCGGTCTTCTCAGACGGCGAGTTTCTATCTTGGGCCGCTATGGAACCGAACCGGGTGGCAATCGAGTGCAACTCACAATCCTACACCACAAAGGAGAATATAGGAAAACATTGTTGTTTAAGGATTTTGTTATTAATTTTAGGTTTTAATATTACTTTGGTTCTAATACTTTTAGTTTTGGTTCATTTTGTACCTTATACTTTGAAATTATTTATTTTGATCTTTGTACTGTGAACCTTAGTTCATTTTGATCCTTATAGTTTTAAATTGTCTATTTTGAATCATGTACATGTGATCATTTTGACTCCTTCAATTTAAGACATGAACATGATAATTTTGTATAAGTGCAATGACCAAAATGAATTAAAATTGAAATTACACCATCAAAACCGTTCGAAAGAAAATGAAGAAAACAAATTAAAAGGTTGAAATATATTTTCACCTAATTTTCTTAGTGGATTTAAAATTTCAAAATATTTATTATAAAAGATTTAGTGATTTCATTTTAAAAAGCTAAATATTTTGATATATGCTATTATTTTGCAACGATTAGGAATAATTTGGATAAATTACCTATTTTTAATCATGGCTTTTAAAAACAACTCTATTATAAAAGTTACTTTCTAGAAAGTTCTTTTTTTTTTTCTCGAAGCAATTTTTAAAAAGTTAACCTCTATAATATTTGCCATTTGACTGAGACAATACATAGGCTAAAATTTATGTCGACATATACACACACACGTGACTTTCGAGTTTCAAATTTCACCCATTTTTGTTGATAGGTTAATTCTAAATTTAATTCCTATATTTAAAAAAATTACAAATTAATCCTTATGATTTTAATAAGAATTTCATTCTGAATAAAATATTTTATAAATAGTCTAATATAATTTTGACAAAATCCTAAAAAATAATTTCTTCATCCATAAAAATTCACGAATTTTGACTTTTTAAATAACAAGAACTAAAATCTAATTTTACCCAAACTATAGAAATAAAGAACGTAATAAAGTTTTTATGCTCAGAAAAAGACACACTATGGCATTGTTGAAAAAAAATCTTTATGAGAGCTATGTTTATGTTAATTGTTTTTGACAAAATTCTTCTAATTAAAATAGTAATTAAAGCTGATTAAAAGGAATAAATTTAATTTTATTGAAATTAAAAAGAACAATTAAAGAGGGGAATTAAGAGTAGATTACCTTATACATGGAACGCCCATTTCCAAAGATGAAGTCTATGGAGCCTTCAATGTAGCATTCTTTGAAGTAATGGCGGCCAGCGTCGTCGCAAAGTGTATCTTGTGCGCCGTAGAATCCGCAGCCGGAAAAGTAGGCTTTGTCGCCGGAGATTCGGAACGCCGCCGCCTGCCACCCTTGCATTCCGGGCAGCGGCGCCGGTGCCGTATTCTGCCGTCACGTGAAAACCAAATGTCATTAACAAAATCACATTCTATGTTTATCTATTTTCGTCACTCTCTCTCTCTCTCTCTCTCTTTTTTTTTTTTTTAATTTTTTTATTTCAAATTAGGGATCACAAAATGTTCCTGATCTTTTAATTTTGAAAATTTAGGAAGGGAAGTCTTGACTTCTTAATATATAATTAAGGACAAATTGCAAAATACACCTCTAAAGTATGATGATAGTTACAATTAGACCATTAAACTTTCAGTTTTAAAAATTAAACCCTAAAAATTATATAAATGTTAAAATTGGATCAAATCGACTTTGCCTCCCCGGAAGAAAAAGAGCCCCGCTTGAGGGACCATAAGTTTGATTATTGAACCTTTACACTTACATAATTGTATAAATTGTAACATTTGTATACATTTAAGAGTTTAATTTTTATCATTTGTGGGTCCAATTTCTACCATTATTATAAGCTTAAAGGTCCAATTTTAACACTTGTATAACTTTAGGTGTGGTTTTTGTAGTTATATAAAGTTTGAGGATCTAATTGCATCTACTACCTTACTTTAGGAGTGATTTTATTATTATTATTATTAATTTTTTTTTTGCAATTTGCTCTATAATTAATTAATATAAGACGAGCTAAAATCAAAATAACATCTTTTCCTCCTTTCTTGATTTATTGTAGAAACGTATTAGATATAAAATTAAAAGTTTTTATTCGACACTAAATTAAAAGTTTAAAAATTTATTAAATACTTTTGAAAATTTAGAGACAAAAAATACATAAACATCATCAAAGTTTAGGATTAAGCTTGCTATTTAACAGGGTTTTTAAAAGAATGGAACCAATAGACAATATATTGAAATTTTATTTTCGTCTCCATATTTTAAAACTCTTTTAATTTTAGTTTTGTACTTTCAAATGTCTGATTTTAGTCAATATACTTTCAATAAATCTTAAGAAAAATTACAAAAATCACTGTTGATGTATAGAGGTAGCTGCAATTACACTCTCAAACTTTCAATGGTTAAAATAGGACCTTCGAGCCTACAATAATTGTAGAAATTGGACCCACAAATGATAAAAATTGAACCCTCAAACTTAAACAAATGTTACAATTTATACAATAATTATGTAAGTTTAAAGGTCCAATTTGATCCAATTTAAACACTTATAAGTAATTTTTAAAACTGAAAATTTGAGGGTACAATTGCAACTACTACCATACTTTAGAAGTGGTTTTTGCAATTTGCCCTAAATTTTAAATTTAGTGTATACGACTAATTTGTAGTTAATTTTTCAACAGATTTTCTGTATAAACTTAAAAAAAATCTTCATATATTAATTTGTTGTTAATTTTTCAACAGATTTTCTGTGTAAACTTAATAAAACATCTTCACATATTATTGTATTTTGTCGAGGGAAAATTATTATTATCATTAAACAAATTTTGATACAATATTTAAGATTTATGGAAAGTAAATCCAAAAGAAAAAAAAAAACCATATCTTAACCATAAAAATATTTAGTAGAGTCCACTTACTTAATTATTAAATAGAGTATAAATCAATTAAGTAAAAGCACTTTATACTGATAAAAGAAGCTGGTTAGTTGTCTTATTATCTAGGACTAAGATTTGTAACTCATAAGAACCTCTTAATTTGTAAACTGCATTTTATTATCATAACCATTATCTTATTTCAAGAAGAAAGTACCATTTTGTTTATGTCTTCTAATAAGTTAAATGAAACATCTTGGAAAAGGTTAACAAAAAAATGAAGAACAAAATCAGAGAAACAAGTGATGTGAGTAATAAATTATTTTGTGTTGAATCTAAACTATTATTTTTTCCCCAAGTATAAATTGATCAAATAAATTCATACCTAAAAGATCTCTTTGAACCCAAATAATATTTGAGTATTTTTTCAAACATTTCTTTACAAGTTTAATTTGCTTCCTTCATTTTTAATTTCTTTTTTAATATTTTCTAACCAATAAATCTTAGTTCTAATAAAATTTAAAGAAAATAGGGTTCCTATACACTACAATGAAGAAAATTTTAAGTTTTCGCCAAATCTAAGAGGAGATTTAAAAAAAAAAAAAAAAAAAAAAAAAA
>QLSR01000151.1:76966-105003 GCA_031780015.1 Citrullus colocynthis
AAAAATCTTAGTTCAAAATTCAAATTGCCCACTTTTTTTTTTAGAAAAACAAACTCAGTAAATATCCTGCCATAAGTATTTTAAGCATTTATAATCAAGAATTTTGTAATTTAAAATGTAAAAATAAATAAATAAATAAACTTAAACTTAAACCTTTTTTCATGATAAAAAGATCGGTTTTTTTTTTTTTTAATATGTGAGTGACCAAACCATCTGACACGCATCCCGACTAATCTCATTGACTCTACAACATTTGAGTTTCTAAGAAACTTGTACAATATTAAATCACAAGTAAGTAGTTATCATGAATTGAATTAAAAAATACGACAACATTTAACGATTATGTTATAGGCTAGCAAACCAACACTATAGAAAATGGGGAAAAACCATCTTTTTAAATTAATTATAGGTTAATAAAGTAGCCTTTTGCTCTCAAAACGTAAAGTTTGTATTAATAATTTTCAATTTTAGTTCATATATTTTTAATAAAGACTAAAATTAGTCCTTAAAGTTAAGATTTTTTTTTTTCTTTTCAAAATAGTCCTTATATTTTCAAATGTCTAATTTTAGTCTATATATTTTTAAGTCATACATTTAGTTAATTGCATATTTTATATAAAGAGATAGACTTTTCTCTTTTTGATTAACATACCATTTTGCCCTTTATACTTTAGCATTTATTCAATTTCAGTCTCTATACTTTCGACTGTCCGATTAGAAATCTATATATATTCAAGAAATCTTAATAATAATTTAGGGCATAATTTAGTAAAAAATTATAATTCGTGAATATGTTCCCAACAAATCAACAACATAGCTAATTAAATTTAATATTTTTTGAAAGTATAAATACTGAAATTAGATATTTAAAATTAAGTAGATTAAAGGGTTGTTTTCAAATATATCTAAACTATATTTGAAAGTTTATATAAATTTAAATATAACAAAATAAGTCAAACTATTTAAAATATAGAACAATTTTATTGAGTTTATATAAATTTAAATATAACAAAATAAGTCAAACTATTTAAAATATAGAACAATTTTATTGTCCATTAAGGATAGACCACAGTAGACAGTTTGATATTTTTTCTATTTATATAATAAGTTTCTTAGAATAAAATGGAATAAAGTCAGAAAGCAGGAGACGAAAATAGTATCGTTATTATTATTTAATTTTGCAATATTATAGGGAAGTTCACGTGCAGGAAAGTTGGAAAGTTTATGGTGGGGCAGTTGGATTACCTTGAAGCTGATGTTTCGGGCAGAGAAGTAATTAGCAAAAACGGTAACGGAGGCTGTTCTATAAGTACGGAGTTGCTGCCCGCTGGGACCACGGTCACCTGCCCGGTCGTGCCATTCTATCACCGTCGTCTCTTTTCCTCCACCTTCAAATGTTATGTACGGCTTCGTCGCCGGCACCACCACCTTCTCCCTAAATTAATTAATATAAACCCATTCATTTTACTATAATAATCCCTCTTAACATTATTAGCTTTTTAGTTTAATTAATATATTTCCTCCTCACAAACATTTAAATTCACTACCTAAAAATATCACCAAAAAATTTAGAGATTTAAATCTTACCCTACTAGTAAAATCTACAAAAATTGAGCATAATTTAATGAATGTAAAGAATTTATTATCTTCAAAAGAATATATTTGTAAAAGGAATACTACATCTATCTATTTCTTTTACAACCTAATTCAACTATATACTATAAAAAAAAAAAAAAAAAAATTTAATATTTTTTAAAACTATAGTTTCAACCCTGGCTGGTATTATTTCCTTACTAGAAAGGGCACCTAATCTCATACATCTCACTTTCTATACATAGTAGAAAAAATAAAATAATAAAATTTAAAAAAATTACCACGTGGCAGATTTTTGTTAAATGTTGTTGGGGTGCACAATAAATAGGTCAAGATGCACCAGTGAGGAATGAAAAAAAGATATATATATATATATATATATATCCACTTCTTTTTTTCTTTTAAATGAGGTCAATAGAACATAAAATAATAATAATAAATTACATACTCAATCTCCTTATTTGAAAAAGATTAGAATTTGGTCTTATGATTTGATAAAATAATCCCATACCCTGATGGTTTGAGTATCTAAAGTTTTATGGATTAAATTTTAAGATAATTATTTTAAACAGTAAAATTGTGTAAATATTTTTTAAGATAGTAAAATATTATTGTCTATTCTAAACAATTTAACAGTGTTTATCGATACATTTTATTATATTCGTAAATATTTTGATTTTTTTTAAAAAAAATTACACATACAAAAAATTGGATAGAAAAAATTTCGAGCAAGGCGTTTGGGAAAAGTCTCTAAAAAAAGAGGGAAAGGTTTATACGTAAAGCAAAAGTTATTAAAAGAAAGCAAAAAAAAGATAAAATGTGAATTATTATTATTATTATTATTGTGGGAATTGAAATGATGACTGTTTATAATTAAGAGAAGAAGAAGAGGGCATTACACGTAATATCCGGGGCTAATTCGGATAACGGTGTTGACGGTATTGTAATCGGGAACTGCATCCACGGCGGCTTGCACGGAGAGAAACTCATCGGAGCCGCCGTTAACATTCACTTTGATGAGGCGGTGTCCGGTTGGTCCGACCCAGTGGTGGCGGTGCTTGGCGGCGGCGGAAAAGCATAGGAGAAAGAAAGTGGAGAAGAAAAATGAGGGAAAAAGGAATGCCATTTTAGAGAGAGAGGGTTTTTTTCTTTAGGGAATCTGGGAATGTTTTGCGAAGCTATAAATAAGGGAGATGGATTGGAATGATTTTCTCAGATATATATATGTGTGTGTATATATAATATAATATAATTATTATAAATGTTTTTTTTATTATTATTATTATTTGTAAAAGAATGATTATTTATTTATGTACTTTGGTGTCATTATAACGGTCATTTTACTGGGTGTTGCTAAAGGAGAAGGGTGTTGGGGATTGATTGGAAAAAAAATACGGCAGTGGCATTTTGGTAATATTCGCTTTTAAATTAGGGTGTTTTGGGAATTTTGGTTTAAAGATAGAGATTGAAGAGACGTTTTTTCCCGCGGAACAGACTGAGAGACGGACGCAGACGATTGAGATAATTAAAATTAGTCCGTTTCACAAATATTTTCAAGGGAATTATAAAAAATATTGATCTTTCATATTCGCTTCAAACTTTATTTTGAAAAAAAGTTATTAAAATTTTGAAGTGGGTAGTGGTGGTGAACTAGAACAATGTAGAGATGTTGGAATTTCAATTTTTGTTTCAATTCACTGCCATATTATTCTATGTTTCAATTTGTGTCTAATATTTTAATAAATTTCTATTCTAATAATAGTTTTAAACTTTTATAAAAAAAACCATTTAAGAAATACAAGATTTTTTTTTTTTTTAAGGAAAAAAATAGTTGTAAGAGTATTTTTTATAATAATTTAGGCAACATTTTATTAATTGTTTTCTTTTAAAATTTGGAAGACTTAATAATTTTATAAGAAGGTAATTGACAAGATTGCTTGCAAAAGGTGTTGTAAAGAGAGAGGGTTTGTGTAAAAAGATGAGAAAGGCCTCTTTTGGCAAAAAAAAGTTAAAAAGGGTAAATAAATTGAAGTGTGTTTGGAGTTTGTTTTGATTGATGAGAAGGAGGCATGCAAGACAAAAATAACGGAAAAATATTAAAGCTTAGGAAGGGAAAATAATTAACCAAAGAACATGCATAAAAAAAAAAAAAGTTAAATTATATCTATTTATTCTAAACAACTCTTCAATATTAATTATTCCATTTAGGTTCTCAATTTTAATAGCTTTCAATTTTTCTAAAAAAAATTAATTTAGATGACAGATTGAGCCTCTTATCTCTTGCTCAAAGGGAACACATTTTATGTCAATTGAACTATCTATGATTAAATTTTAAATTACTTAAATAACACATTATTATCTCTTGCTCAAAGGGAACACATTTTATGTCAATTGAACTATCTATGATTAAATTTTAAATTACTTAAATAACACATTATACATTAAATAGGCTAGTTGAATAATTTTTGAAAAATAAAGATGAAGTTATCAAAATTTAAAGATAGATAAAAGTGATAAATTTATAATGGCTAAAACATGTTTTTTAATAAGTAAAACTAAAATGATTCGAAATCGAAAGTTTAATGATCAAGATAGGTATGAACCAAACTAGCTAGCATTTTAAAAAATAAAAAAGACAGACTAACCTAAAATTGGTTAAAATACCATTTTAATCTATACTTTGGATTTCCTTTTATTTTAGTTCGTATACTTCCAAATATTTAAATTTAGTCATTATATTTTTAGTCATCTTTTATTTTAATCCTTTAAAGTTTTTAAAGAAAAATTGATTGAATAATAATAACAATTTTCTCTTGATTATGTTTTAAAATTTTATAGAGAAAAAATTAATTAAGATTAATGATTTTCTAGAAAAATAAATAATTAATTAATATTAGGCACTGCGTTTAACATTTATTGATATTATAAGATCTAAATTTACCCAACTGAAAATATTGAAATTAAAATAAAACTAAGTCTCAAATAATACACAAACCAAAAAGATATTCTAATAAAAAAAATTTAACCAACAAGTGGTTCTAAAAAGTGGACTTACTTTTGTGGAACAAATTTATGAATTTTTGGAAAAGGCAGGAAAATAAAACTTTTGACTTCTGAAATCCTCATATTATATTATAATTAATATCATATGATTTTATCTCTCAAATGCTAAATTTTATTGAAAATATATAGATTAAATTTGAACCATTAAAAATATAGAAATTAAAATAGAATGAAATAGTAGGACCAACAAGTAACATTTCAATATTAACTTTAAATCTAATTTTGATCTACAAAATTATATATATTTTATAATAATTAAATTTCTGTATTATGTTCAACTTGTTTATCTATAGAATTTGTTTTATGCAAAATTAATTTTCATGTTAATGAATTTGGTATCTTAGAAGACTTAATATATATGGTAAAATTTCAAATTTAATGGCATAATAACTAAACAAATATTTACAAAAAATAATAAATAAATAAAAAAAATATATTTGAAAGTTCACACAGACACACACATATATATTCTGTTTGAAGTTTACTGACTTTTGCAATCTAAAGCTTAAAATTTTGATATATAGGATGACACTAAAATTGATTTTTGGTCAATACAGTATTTAAATTTATTTTTAAGAAATTTACCCCTTTTTTGATTTAGGATTCCATTTTGCTACTTTAATTAATGTCTACCAATAATTTCTGCTAATAATGAGTGGCTGGCCAATAAAGTGATACAGCAATTTGTTGAGTGAAATAATAGAAAATAACATTATCTACCAAAATTATTGTTAAGGAAGGGGTGCAAGTTACAATTTTCTCTTTTAAGTGACCTCATTTGTTCTTCTAATTTATGCAACTCAAATATAAAAAAGAAAGCAAATATAAATTTAATATAAATTTATATATATATCTAAATTTTAAGGATTATATCAATTTAAATTTAAATTAAATAGTATTAATTTAAACTTTAAACTTTTGTTTGACCAATTCCGTACGAAAGTTATATTTCAGCCAATTAAATTCATAAATTTTCATAAGTCAATTAATTTAGACTATTTATTAAGATATATTACATTTGAAAATAATCCATGCATTAATTTTCAAACGTCCTTGGACTTCTCAAATGTCAGTTTAACAAAATTGACTATTAGAATATATGCATCGACGATTTACAAAGGAAATTTTGTCTAAAGTCCAAATTCATTCATTTATGAAAGTGTAAGAGTTTAATTGATACTTATTTAACCTAAATTTTATAAAAAAAAAAAAAATCAAATAGTTATCAAACGAAATCTTATTTAACCTAAACTTTATAAACACTTCATCTTATAGGTGTAATTTAGGTTTCGTCTCATAACTATTTGATTTTTTGTTTTTAGTTTTCGAATCTTATTCTTGTTTTCTTATTGCTTCTTTACCATGGTTTTCATTCCTTCTAACTAAATTTTAGAGTTCTTATCAACTTTTCTTTAAAAAAGTAAAATTTAAATACTATTTTTTTTTCTGATTTACACTTCTAACAATTAGATAACAAAACAAAGAAATCATGAATAGAGTTCATATACTACCCTTAAAATGTAAATAACAAAAAATACTAAAAACAGTTTTTTGAGTTTCAAAATTTGGGTTATTTTTTAAAAACACACCTAAAAAATCATGAATAAAGGCTGTATTTATAAGTTTAATTATTGTAAAAAATTAAAATCATTATTCAACGATGTCCATTAGCGATTTGAGTATAACTTAAAATAATTAGCTCGTATCGGAATCTTCCAAACTATCAGTTTTTAGATTAAAAAAGAAAATTTTAATTCAACCTTCAAATTTATGTCATCATTTATTTTTATTGTTAGTGGTCGTAGGTGTACAATTGTATTAAATTGAAGATTGCCCATACGGAAACAGAATAGAATGTCAGAAAATAATAAAATAACTACCGATAGACATATATAATTAAATTCTCCCAATCTATTAGAGCCCTGTGTTGATATTTTATCCATATTTCTATATTTGTGTGAATTCGATATCAATATGAACGGTCAATCGACATTTTGTAAAACAAGTCATAAAACATACAAAAGGAAGTAACAAAATGTCGTTGTTGTGAATATAATATAAATAATACTCATGTTAACTTATCTTAAAAAGTATAAAATATTTATTTATTAATTTAAATATATATTTTTGAATTCTTAATTTTATATATATTTTTAAAAATATTCATCGATATTAACCATTTATGATATATTCATTGACATATTTGTAAAATCGAGGTATTGATATTTTAAACCTTGATTATAATGGTGGCTCTCCTAAATTATTATTTTAAAAAAATTCTCAAAAGGTGGTATAAGATCATGAAAAATAGAAGAGAAAGCCTCATGATTAGAGATACACAACAACAACAAACAACAAAGAGAGACAAAACAAGACTAAGGATTCGTTTAGATTAACTTAAAAAATAAATATTTTTAAAAAATTCATTTGCATTTAAACACTTTTGATAAGAACTGTTTAAAATAAAGACACTAATGACTCTCAAAATTCATTTTGAGTGGTTGTCAAAACACTTGTATTTATTTCAAAATGACTTATTTTTTAAATTAAACACTTTAAAAGATATTCCGAACACACCCAAAATTCATAACCATAATCAGGTATATGAAACATCAACATGTCAATTAGCCAGAGAATACACAATAGGATCTTCAATGATCAATAACTCTTAACAAGGATCCTTATAGTATGGAGTCTGCACAATGATTTTCCTAAAACCATAAAATTGCAAGTCACCTATTAAAAGATAGGACTAATTATTAGAGACAAAATAATTAGTCCAACAAACCGGCAAATTTTCTAAGGACTTTTGTGTCTAGTACATATATTGAAATATTTTTAAAAAATTAAATAGGTCAAAAATCTAATAGATATAAAATTGAAAGTTTAAAGATATACTTGACACAGAATAAAAAGTTTAAAATTTATTACAAACGTTTTAAAGTTTAGAATACAAAATTAATATTTTAATTTTAGAGACTAAATAAACGTAAAGTGACGAAATTTAGAAAGTAAAATGTAATTTAACTAATTACTTTGATACTTAAAAACAAACGTTTTTTCTTTAATCCGTTAAAAATATTGAAAAGCATGATCCTTAAAACGGTCATATTATATATTATGAATATGACCATCATGTCGAATGATGGCCATACAATCACAGGGCCCACATTTTATTATTTTTATTAACGTTGGGACACGCGTATCTCATAAAAACACAACAAAAGCATACAATAGCGGATATAAAAATTGTCGACTTGAATAATATAATTGTCAAGTGGTTAGATGTTTCTGTTCTTTTTCCCTATGAGCTTGTAGTTTTGAATTTTACTAATTTTATTTCCTTCAGGTCAAACAATTAAGTCAAACAATTAATTCTTGAGATGATAATTGATATTTGAGAAAAATATATTTTTGATCATTGAAGTTTCGAGTTATGTTTATTTTGGTCTTTAAAATTTGAAAATGAATATTTTTTTGTCTCCAATAAGAAATATAATTCTAATTCTAAATAGTTTCTACTACGTAAGTTGGACTGAACACTATACATTTTGTTTATAAATTATTAGAGTGAGATAAATCATAAAAAGAAAGGTTAGAAAGATACAAGAAAGAGAGCACAGAAGAAACAAGAAAAATACGTTAAAGAAAGATACATCAGCATCAAAGAGACATTTTAGAAATTTAAAGATAAGTTAGAGACGTGTGTTAAAAGAATTTGAAAATGATATTTTGAAAAACAAAAATTTACTTTTAAAAGTTTATACTATTCGTTTTTCAAAATTTGTTTACAATTTCACAATGGTTTTTCTACATTTAAGAGTTAAAAACATTGAATATGAACTAACAAACAATCGTATCAAGTAAGAAATGAAGTAATTTTCAAACAAAATCCATATTTATATTTTATGTAAAATAAATTTAAACGACACATAGAAGGTGCCGTGAAGGTATTGAAAGAAAGACAAAGAATAGGGGGGAATAATTTGGCAGTATTTTGCAAAAAAGTAAAAATGCAAATAATTTAAAAAAAAAAAATGATATTATTAAGATTTTAGGTAATTTTGAAAATTTGAGGCAAACATGATGGTCCCTATGAGATAAAACGTAATACTAAATTTAAACACCATAAATGTATGAAGATGTATGTACTAAATTAGGGTTAGTTGTGAGATTCCAATATTTTATGTGTCTTGGACTTAGTTGGTCATGGTCAATCACTATTAGGGACCTTGACCCAACATCCTTTACCTCTTCAAACAATCTCGTCTTAAAAAAAATAAAGAAAAAAAAGATACTTTCTCCATCCCTAAATTTTCTCTAAATTTTAAAATATTGATTTCAATTTAGTTCTTAAGTTTTAGATATAACGTCATAATTTTACTCTTGAAGTTTCGAAATTCATATTTTAAACTTTGATTTTTCACTAAAATACTCATTTTCACTTCTAGTCTTTAACCTTGATATAGTCTATATACCTTGTTGGAAGGTTTTTTTTTTTTAAATAAATAAATAAATAAATAAATAAAGGTCAAAAAGTTAACATGAAGTAACAAAATTAGTAACAAGAAGAGAATCAAGGAATAGAGGAAATGAAGAAAGGGAGTAAGAGGATCCTGAAGAAGAGAGGGGAAAATGGAGAAGTGTTAGATTATAGACTAAAGTAAGAGAGAGAGGAATGGAAAATGGAGGTAATGGGGGTGTAGATAAACGGTAAGGACATTTAATTTTTTCTTTTTTTTTTTTTTTTAAACAAAAGTGTCTTTGCATCAAGATATTAATGATTTTTGTTCATAAACTAATAATGTGGGTATTTTTTAAAAAAGAAATTATTTTAAGTTGAGGTGTATTTTTGAAACTTTTGAAAGTTTAGAGGTATTTTCGAAACAAAGTATTAACCGTTTTCATCCAAACAAATGGTAAAGACATTTTTGAACTCTTTTTTTAAATCTCAAGACATATCGTCGAAGATGATCAAAATGATCTTTTTAAGGATCACCTTAATCATCCGAGGGCTTTCAAAGACCCTCTGCCATGCAAGACCTACTAATTAACAAATGAAAGAGTGATCCTTTTAGGATTCTTCACACAAAATACAAAGTTCAATGATATTTTTGATATATAATTTAGCTTTTTATTTATGGATGAAAATTATGTATTTATGAAATAAAAAGAGAGAATGGTTAACATATCAACATAATAGAAACTCTCTTAGTTAGATTATAAAAGACTATAACTTGGAATATTTATGGTGGTTGGGATTAATTGTTGTGATTCTTGAATACTTAGGATTGTTAAGAACAAAGCATGGACCATTGACATTACTCTCAAGAAACCATTGTACTCATCATCCTCATTTATTTTATGTAAATAGTTCATTGATATTCTTATTTGACTCATGAAAATATTTTTAAGAGTATAAACTCAAATACTATCTCTACTTATTGTTTATTTTATCAAGGCGTGAACAATATATTCTTATTTTAGTCATTGAAGTTTGAGATCGATGTCAATTTAATCTTGAAGTTTCAAAAGTGATATTTTTAGTCCTCATAGTTTGAGAAAAAAAAAAAAGTTCTAAATAATCCTTTAATCTGGTTGATTGTTAGTAAAAATGATATGACAATAATGGAATGATTGAACTAGCCAACATGATTTTTTTAGTTTAGTTGGCTAATATACATACACACATAAATCCTGAGGAAAGGAGTGTCATTTGCAACTTGGTCGTCTCAATGGAAAACGATGATTTCATTTTAGCGAAGATTATACCATACACAACTATTATTAGATAGTAAGTCTCAAACAAATGTTTAAATACTTGTTTATTAAATACCATAATATAATCACTTTGTTATCACAATGTAGAGATAATAATGCACTTTTTTTAATTCAACATGTGAAAATTAAAATTCAAGCCCTTTTACTTTTTTGTTGACGATATAATGTTTTGCCTAGTCGAACTATCCTAAACATAAACTCCCGCATATGAGAGTATGAGAACTAAAATAAAACAACCAACCATAACAACCTATTTAATTAACTTAACCTAAGAATATTACAAAGCGATCTTAAATCACTAAAATTGCCAAATATTGGACTGTAAGGAGCTCTAAATGATCCTTTTTATCTAAATGCAGAAGAAAATCATATGAGAGTTGGCTTGATTCATGCCTTTTGAACATATTACCATTTTGATCCATTCCAAAGATTTTTTGAGCTGACTCGGGGCAATGATCGTCACCATTCTGTCATCCATATCGGATCGAGAGCCAAAAGCTTTATTGTATTACAAAAAAGAATGTTGTATGTCTAGTTCACCGGTTGATGGATCAAATGATGCTTCGATGGCAGCAGAGCAGCATTCAACGTCCTCACCGGAATCTCGAGATCCAACTGCCACAGGGTTGGAAAGTAGCTTAACTCCTTGTTTCCAGTATCTTTTATCTGAATCAGTTTATGAATGACATGAAATGAGAAGCAGTTAAATCACCAGCAACCAATGTCAGAATCACAATTTCTTTCGAGATTTGAAGGCTAGTACCTGGGCCAGTGGATATGACAATGGAGTTCTTTGAATCCATTACCCAATCAATCCACAGTACAATTCCATGACATATTCCAGCCTTGGTTACCTTAACCTGAAAAGAGAAACATCAATGTCGATTATAATAAATAAAGTATGCCCTCAATTCCTCAGGATTTGTATTTTAATCAGGCTTGAAGTTGAGATTGCTACCAAAAGTTATACCTCAAGATAGTGTTAAGAAAATTGAGGTCTATTTGAAAACTAGGGCCTCTTGAGGCTATATTTTGCATTTTTACGCTCGTGGCCTATCCTACCAAGTCTCAAGTGAGTTTTTTGCTTACTCAAAGACTAACTTTAAGAGAATAAGAATCTTAAATTATTGGATCCCACTTTAATAACTTTTTTCCCTTATAATTTTGAAAGTTAAAGCTTCTAAATACTACTTCCATAGTTCTACGATAGCTTTCTTGCTTTATTGTTGCCTACTTCTTAAATATATTTTAATAAACCAAGCTATTTGAAAATTTAAAAACGCATGTCCTGTTTGGTAACCTTTTAGTTTTTAGTTTTTAAAGTATGAGCCTATTTCACCTCTAGATTTCCTACTTTGTTATCTATTTTTTATCAATATTTTCAAAAACTAAGTCAAGTTGAAAATTAAAAAAATGTAGTTTTTAAAAACTTGTTTTTGTTTATAAAATTTAGCCAAATATTCAATTCTTGTACTTATGAAAGGTGCAAAACATTATAAGAAATTAAGAGGAAGTAGGCTAACCGAAAATAAAAAAAAAAAACACATGATTACCAAGCAGGGCTGTAGTTTTTAATAACTTGATTTCTGAAACATTTTTATAACCCAAACCAAAAATAGAAAACTTGAACGAATTTGAATGAAACGGTTATCAAATGGGGCCTAGGTTATTTGCGTGCAAGTGTGAATGAGTTTGTTTGAAGGGTATCATATTTTTTATAGGTTTTCTATCCCTATATATACTATTTTTAAAAAGAGTTATTTCTGCTTTCCTATTCCTCAGATAACCAAGAGCATTTTTCACAATGGCAGCTTGATCCTCTTTCTCAAGTTCAAAAACAAAAAAGGAACTTTATTTTCTTCTTCCTCTTTCCACATGAACACTTGGATTCAGAAACATACCAAGAAAGAAATTGTCGCTTTTCTCAGACAGTTTTATTTATTGAAGAATGTGTGATAATTGAGATATTTGACTAAATCATTTAGATTTAGAAGCTGGCTTCTCAAATACAGAAATTAAATAAATATTTAAAAACAAATATATAATCTGAACTCAAAAGCCAAAAACTAGACAAAATGGGGATGAAAAGTATTGCAATACCTGGCTTTTCCCACTACAAGGGCTTAATGCTTTTGAGAAATCAAACTCCATCAATGTAAATATCTCACTGAGTTCCTGATTTTTCAAGACAGTTGCACCAATATCAGTGTCGTTGACATTCTTATTCTTTTCAAGGAAGCTTTATTGTTTGTGTAAACTTAAAAACAAGTTAATTTTCTATACAAGGATTACCTCATATTCTCCACACTGCCAGATGTAGAAAGCCAGAAGTGGGCTTTCTTGCCCTTCAGGTAAGTCACCACAAGCTCCCAACGTGGCATTTGTAACAGAGTGATCAAAACCTTCAATTGTTCCCAATCCACGACGGCTGCTCCATAGGTCCTTGAAACGACATTGAACAAGCATACTAAGAACTTCCATTGAATGACAAAGACAACTTCGGTCTCGATCATGCATTCTCAAGTAAAGAGAGATCTTACCGGCAATGACATGAAACAAGCCCTCAATATGCCTTTACTAGGCATTATTAGCACATCATCAGATAGGACCGGATAGAGCATCGTTCTCTCCTTCCTGGAAAAAGAATTTAGAGAAGCTAAACACTAAACTTATTTGACTGCAGTTATGCCGATTGAAGGAACCAGCTAATAGTGACAAAAACTTAACTTATATTTGCTAACGAGGGTGAAGTCTACAGGGAAGCACAGCCAATAGCAACTTGTGCTTTTGAGTAGAAGTGAATTGTTTTATGTCTTAATGGATTAGAAAGCCGTACATCTCGTTAGGAAATGCCTAGATATTTTCAGTGGACAAAAAACATTCTTTTTGCTGGAACTATTACAATATGGCAGTTTAAAGCGATGATATTTGAATGGGTGGATTTTACTACGGTAAGAACTTGACTTATATAAAACATTCAAACATGACATTTGGATCCTAAACACGTTGAGTGGAGTAAAAACTATCAAAAGAAACCATCTGCTCAACACTGCCAATAAGCATCTAGTGATCCAGATAACATGTCTTTGTGTTCTCTAGCATTTAATAGACGAGATTGCATTTCAGGGCAAATTTCTTACCAAAACCGCAGGTTGTGCCAAGGGAGTGCATTGTCAATTCCGTAGTAGAATGGTTCACTGATTAGCAAGTCAACCTAAAGATCGAACAAAAATCAGTAAGCAAGTAACTTTTAGGTGGAGAAAAAGGTTCAAAATTTTATAAACTGAAACTCCAACACTAAGTACTCTAAAATTACAATGAACTTTCCAATAAAGAGAAGCTCGCATCATGGTAAGGAAGGGGGAAAAGAATGCAAGGTGGGTCAGTAAATATATCACCTTTTTCTCAAATGTATCATGTACGGTCAAGCATGATTTCCTCTTTTCAATAACTTTTATACTATCCATACAGATACCATTTGCATAAGAAACAGCCTGCAAATACTTGGCACCCTTTTCCCGAATCCCAGGAAACAATGACAAAACAAGTGTTGTTTTTGAAAGGCAAGCAACCATAAGTGTTAAGAAAACACTATCATCTGCAATCATGCATGCAGAGGGAGCTCTTCCCTGCAACTGAAAAAATTTCAAAGATGATCATAACAATGAGGTTCAGCAGATAGCAGAGTTCAAGTATAAGGAGGCATGTGAACATATTGAACAAATTGATGTGCTGTGTGCTTAAGAAATGGGGAGGAAAATGGGAGGGGTAAAAAGGGTATCATACCGCATTTGTTATTGCGGTTAACATTGCAGTCCTCCATTCTCTATCTCCATAAACCGCAATTCTTTCAGGTGGCAATATGAGTTTAAAACTCTCAGCATTGACGCAATGATGCAGAACCTCACCTCCTGGAATTTGAGCCTTCAGATGATATGAGAAGGTAGTATCATTATGAGAAGCATATAAATGAACGTTTTCTTCCTTGGATATTGACATGCCATTGCCTGGGATAAACCAAACACACTGTTTCCAATGGTCACACCAGTCACCAGCTCCTGTTGAAGTATGAAACAAGCTTAATCACTCTGTCAATCTTTGAACAACAAACCAGTTTCTAGCCTGATTGTATACTGAAATCAGTTAGATTGACATGTGAGATTTGAAATACTGCGGACAAAAAGCATCAACCAGTACAATGAAATGTCCTGCTTGTCCCAAAAAGAAAGGTCCTGCTATTAACCATTCAATTTCAAATACTGCATTTGAAAAAGAGTAGCTTTTAAACCCCTTGTATAGATATATATAAACTAAACAGCACAAATGTAAAATTTTACTTCCATATGATTTTTTTACCCCGCCCCATATCAAAACTTCCCATCAAACATCGATTTTACACATGAATGATTGAATACATCATGCAGATATTAACTATTTGAATTATTAGCAAAAGGAAGTCTATGATTTTAGGCCATAATAGAATTAAGTGGCACCATACCAAAGGAAAATTGTCTCAGGACTCTTGTCTACGACTCACCTACATTGTAAGGTGGACTTATCCACTTCGGGGCAGTGGAATAAAAGACTGTTCCTTCACGATCGAGCTGCAGCAGCCACCTACAGACACATATTAAAAATCAACTGCAATGGTTCAGTTAAAGAAGTTTGGCAGAAAATAACTATCACAAATACACGACAACAAAATGGTTACCATGACACTACAGCATGAACTCTACCACTGTCAGTTGCCTTGATATGCAGCTCATTTTCAGCATGACCCTCTGGACGTTTCCAAAAATCAAATTCAAAAACTCTGAAGGGTTCTGAGAGCTGGATGAACCCTGAAACAAATAGTAATAAAACCATTTGAAGATTATGAGAATCAGATCAAAATTTTAGGTCATTACCAGCTTCACTTCACTGGCAATCGAATCACAATGCATTGCATATTGCTGTGGCTTGACACATATGATAGGATCCAGCCCTGCTGGAACAAGATGGATGCCATCACATGCCTTTGCTTCGTTGTTTTGTAAATCATGAAGCTTCCACAAGTATGTGCTCTCAACCAGCTGAGAATAACATAAACAAAGAGATTCTTAAAATTTTTGGATTAGAAACTAGTTCTCACTTTCACCAATGTACTACAGTAATTTTTATCAACTTATTGCAAATTTGTAGTCCATTCAATCACATCCCATGGGATGCATCAATCGACAGAGATAAATCTGAAATCTTGATATTTTCACTTTAGTCCTTGTACAATGAAAAGTGATCATCACTGTTTAAGGAAACTTCAAATGCAGAAGAGTGCAAGTCCCAAACTGCATTCTTTTATAGGAAACAAAAATCATTTCATTGATACGGTGAAATAACCACACAAAGTCCCATACTGCATAGTTTGACTCATAACAATGTGAAGTTAAGGAGAAAATTAAACTTCCATACAAAAATATTAAAGCTTTTGAGGCAATGAAGGACTTTTTAAATACCTGGCCGTATATGGTTGCTCTGTATGGCACAGTCAGTGGATTTTCCACTAAAAGCTTGTCATGTGCATGTTGTAAGGTCGGTATAAGCCCCTCACCTAACAGTTCTGAGTCCAAAATCTCACTAACCTTCAATTAATTGGCAAATAAAATCATTGAAAGGGCAAAATTTAACTGAAATATTCAGATTTCACAAAGAAAAGTTCAAGAAACTATTTATTTCAATCAGCTGCTTCGAAAGATATCCTATACATTGATGACATTTTATTAGACAAGAAACTTGACAAAAAGACTGAGTAAACGAAGAAGAAACAGTCCAAAGATAGTGAGAGACAACTTAAAATTTCTTTGTTCGTCTTCCTCTTGAGTCTAAACAACTTAAAATTTCTTTGTTCGTCTTCCTCTTGAGTCTAAACAACTCAAAATTTCTTTGTTTGTCTTCCTCTTGAGTCTTAGGAACTCAAAATTTCTTTGTTCATTCACCTTCTAATATTAACCAACAAATGTTTGATTTTGAATCTCTTGTAGTTTAAGGGTTCTCCAAAGAAAGTTGAAGACTATTTGAATGTAAAAGATACTCACAAGGGCATCAGCTCGAGAAGTTATATCAGCACCAAACTGAAGTTCATCAGAGCGTTTGTTAATAACTTTTACTTTCCTTTCCATCCCATTAAGACGCAAGACTTTCCTCATCAACTTCACCATTGGAAGATAAGATTCACAAGCCGTAACCATTCCCTTGGAATCACCCATGACAGAGTCCATTGCTCGTGCAGCCATCATTGATAGCAAACCAGTTCCAGCGCTGGAAATAGTAGATTAACCACAAAATCAGTAAACCTATAAAAACAATTTGCAGCCTGAGCAACCATTTGCGCGCTGATCTCATCAAATGAATGAACTCCTTTACAATTTATATCGATATTTTCAAAATCAAAATTCATAAAAGATAAAACAAAATTTGATCAACTGAAAAGACGCACAAGCACACAAGAGCATAAAACAGTAACTCCAATAGGATCATCATCTTCTCTTCGACATTTTCAAAGCAACGAAGGCTCATAACAGGACTAAAAAAGTACCCAATATCAAGAACACGGCAAGGCTTTGATATAGTCTTGTCAATGGCTTCGCGAAACGCTTTGTTTCTAGTGGAATCATTGAGCATATCCAAATATGAAGTTGTAGCCAAAAGGGGTTTCTGGGAATCCTCTGAAACTCCTCCAGCCTCTTCTTCGATGACTACCCACTCCGAGTTACCGGTAAGTGGATCAAACTTTAACTGAAAAAGGCGCTGAGTTGACTCAGAACTCATAGCTCGAGCTGCAGAGAACTTGAAGGGATTGAACGACTGAGAGGCCAAAGTAGAAGGGCTTGTTGTAAAGAGATGAAGAATGCGAAACAAGGATCTGGGCACTAGAGAAGTAGCCATGAGAGACTGAGGAATTTAAAGATCATGGTCATTTGGAAATTTTGGCTGCAGAAAGCGGCGCCCAAATTGGGATTATATAATTTATAAATAACAAGAAATTAATTAAGAAATAAAGTTCACATTTTGCTACAAGATAATTTTACAAAACTACCCCGATTCAAAATCAAAATTGAACCCCGTTCTAAATTTAGGCCCCGTTATCAATTCGTAACGAAAATAGGTATAATCAAAATAAGAACTAACTGATAAATGAATCATAATAGGTCTGAACGGACAAATATAATTATATTGATCCCATTTTATTTAGAATTATAAATTTGTCACATGAATTACATTTTATTTACAACACTACATAATTTCCAAACTCAAACAGATTGATCACTCTCTGTTGTCAAATGGATTACATATTTTTTATTACAAATTTGGAAGTAGGCCCCAAAAGTCATAATGGGTATGGAACATGAGCATACAATGTTAAAGGTAATCCAACGAGGGTCACTTTTCAAATTACAATTGATTTGTTACCTTTCACCTAGGGTAACACGTGACCTTAAAATTTTTGCCCTCTTGGTTACATCATCATCATTCAAAATTACAAAATTACCTTGTAAATTTCTTGCCCATTTCCTTTTCTTCTTCTCGAATTTCCTTTTCTCCATCCATTTTCCAATTGTAGGAGTATCGCTAAACATAAATTATTGGAATGGTTGGACGTCATAGGGGTCGCTAGAGTGGGATTGGAACATCAGATGTATGGGGTCAACAAAAAGCTAGAGAACAAGATAAAAAAAATGGAGAAAGCGAGAGGAGATCGAGATGGGTGATCGTCGATTATGTTGCTAGTGAGAGTGAGAGAGCGAGGGAGAGGCGATTGAGAAAGTGAGATGCCCAATCTACATGTGTTAAGTTTCATTTTGAAATTTCACTGTAAACAAAATAACACAAATTTTAAAACATAAAAAATGAGCAAAATCTCATTTCACCCCAATATTGAAGTGATTGTTACCATAATCCCGTTTATTTATTTATTTGAGGCGGATGTATTAATCATTGATTCTCTTCTTAATTAATCCCACTTAATTTAAGCAAAGCTATTTTGCGGGAGTGCCATAAATGCCCAATCAAGATGCACCGCTGCAAATAGGGAAATTGGTGGGAGAAGTTTGTGAAAAGAAAAAATGGCAGCAACAGTTTCATCTTGTATTTTCTGCAAGAAAGCTTCCAATTCTACCGCCAATAACCTTCTTCATTTTGTCTGCTCCTTTCGTTTCTCTGATAAAAACCATTTTTCTCTGTGTTTCTTCTTCTCTTATACCGGCGATTGAATGAAGGTTCTCTGATTAAATATATGGGTTCTGCAGGATGAGAGAGTTGTTGCTTTTGAAGATATAAACCCTTCTGCTGTCAGGTATTTTGAACCTCGTAATCTAGAATGAACACCTTTTTTTTTTTTTTTCCCTTTTCTAGCGTTTGATTCAGTTTTGCGATCGATATGAGGCATCTGAAATATCTTCTGTGTTAATTTCATCTTCATTTCTGCATTTATTTAGATTCTTTAGGAAAAATTCTTCTACTTTTGTATACCCATTTCGTTGGATTGCTTGATATTCAATGTACAATCCACATCTAAGCCTGGATAGCAATGGCGGCAGGAAAATTTAGAAAGAAGATATGTTTTGGATGTGTGAGCAAAAGAAATGCAAAAAGGATTTATTGTTATAAGGGTCTTCCACATTTTAGGTTTTGAACTGCCTCAAAATATTTCCATAGTTGTGATCTAAGGTTCACAATGTGTGAATGGATGTGATTATGAATTGAAGTCCTCGATGATAATCTGTTGAGTTCAAGAGCTTTTGTCGCTTCTTTCAATCATAGTCTTTTAAATACTCTCCCATTTGTTTTTACTTTGTAGTTTGTTGGTGTTTAACATCTATGACCTGTTTATAGTAGGTTTTCAGTGGCCATCGAGAGTGGCCATCTATGACCTTCGCGAGTTGCCATCTCGAAGGTGCTGAGGATGGCCTCTATAAGGCCACTAAATGGTACGTGTCAATTGCCATTATGGATTTGGAGAGTCTAGAAAGAGATTTATGCACCACTTACTTAGAAACAAAGAAATAGTGGGTTTGTTGTCAATCTTTTGATTTCGACCTTCATTTTTCAATCGTTCGTGTTTCTTCCGTTATGAGTAATTTACATGAAATTGTCCATCTCATTTCTTTCTATTGTTTCTTTTACTAGTAATTATAATGTATTAGGATGCATTTAGAATTCCCACCACAAAAATGGTAGATGCAACTGATCTTCTGTAATTAAAGACATATTTAAAAATGTTCTTACATTGGATGGTAACACTTTATAGGCATTTCTTGGTAATTCCCAAGGAGCACGTTCCCACAGTTAGGAATCTCCAGAGAAGAGCTGAAGATTACTCACTGGGTAATGTAACCGTTGTTAATTGCAATTCATTTACGGCTTTTTGTTTAAAGAAAGGGAGAGGAGGAGGCAATAGGGTGGGGGAACTAAGTCCTTAAAAAGCAAGAGGTATAGTTACATGTTATAACTTGATAGAACCTATTGGCATTTTTTGTCTGCATTAAACCTTCAATAGAACCATAATACAATTCCCTCACCCTACCATATTCTCTCCTTCCTTTGACCTCCCTTCTTTAACCTTCTCATTCTCAAATCTAGCCTTCGGGTGGGAAAAACCTGCATGAAAATTAGTAGGGGCATAATGCTTAGAGTGGCCTTGACACTCCCATTTTGAGAAAATAGTAAAGATAGATATAACAACAACTTCCTTCCTTTCTCTTTGGATGGAAAAAAGAACCCAGGCGTGCCACATAGGTGCCTTGCACCTAGACTAGAGGCACACCTTCTAAAATAAGGGGTTTTTTTATTGGTAAGAAACTAAACTTTCATTCAAAAATGACAGAACACAATAGCATAGTAAAAACAAACCCCAAAAGTAGGAGTCCAACACTAACTACATAAGAAGGCTCCAATCTAAAAGATCAATACCAGTGTCCTAAGTACAAAAAGTTTAATGACTGACGCTCAAATGGAAGCATTAAACTTCATCAGTCCCCATACCTTCTCTCTAGATTTCTCCACATCTCAAAAGTCAGACTATTACGCTCCAACCACCCACAAAAGAGCAAAGAAGCTCACTTGCTGTGCTGCAACATTTTGCCCTTCTCCCTGGGTGGACCAAAATCACCTCCTCTGACAAAGAAGCACATACCCATTACGAGCCCCACTAACCCCTAAAGAGCTCCACCAATGATCCCAAAAATAGTTAGTGAAATGACACTCCCACGACAAATGACTTAGATCCTCCCGCTGCCTCCCTCAGAGAATGCAATCCTGCATTATTAAATCTTTGTTCACGTTGCTAATTCTGATAATGACTTTGCTCATATCTGTCTTGATTATTTCTATCAGTAAGTCACATGTTAGAGGTGGGGCAGACACTTTTATCCCAAGATTCCCCTCAATTGAAGCACAGGTACTCTGAATGATAACCACTCCTCAAAATCTTTTATGTTGCTAGTCTTCTTCAGGAAAACGATGTTTATATTTTACTAAGTGCTAAAACAGGGTAAAACAAAAGAAAACATGGGCTTCAATGGTTTAGCAATGTCTCAATCCTTTTATTTTGGTTACTAATATTGTACGTGGGGCTGGTTTGTGCCTGTGACCATATTAGTGTTTAAACATATAAAAATTTGCTACTATTTGCATTAGTTGATGGTAGTTTATTGTGAACAATTTTATGAATGTTAGAAAACCAATCACCTAAAAAGCTAGGTTTGGGACACAGTGCCTGGTAGCAACTTAGTTCTTCTTTCTTCTGAGGTGGATCAAGTGATGAATAATGTACTGTAGTTGTGAATTCCTACGAGTGCTCTTATTCAAGTTGTACTACAAACTTCATCCACTGCGAAAAGATATCTTGCTTATCTCTTCATTTCCTAGATGGCATGCTGGAGAATCAGAGATGGATGGCCTTTCTGTTGGGCAGAATGGATATAGGATAGATACTTGACGAGAGTTGCAGTAATTTTTTGAAAAACATTTTTAGATTATCTTTTGGTGGCAAAAAAAGAGGAGTCTTATTTCCAATTGATTTCTGCTAAGAACCAAGTGAAAGTGAGTTAATAAACTTTTACAAAAAAGCTTTTCACATCACATGTGAAGATATCTTCCAGGCATTTCTTGGAATCTGATTGAGCAGAACAGGTGGAATTGTTCTGATGTGAAAAGCTTCTACGACAACCCGAGGTTTCTTTCCAAGTTGAAGAGTTGTGGATGGCATTGAGAAACTTTAGCTCCAATGAAATTCTGGAGTGGAATTGTTCTGATTTGGATTTTTTAAAAGGAATTGTTATAGGCATGGTATTAGGATAAGATTAGGAATATTGTTAGGCTTCTAGGAGTATATTAGTAATTGGCTTGAGAAGTGGTTATGCTAGTTTGTTATAGATAGCAAGGGTGGAGAAGGAGGAAGTTAGGCATGAAGTCAGTTGGTTTAAGGCTTGAGTGATCTCAAGAAAGAAAGGGTTCAAATTCTTCAAATTACTGGACTTATCTTGTAAGTTCTTTTATATTACAATACAATGTATTCTGTTTGGGTTCTATCATACTAGAACTTCATCAAAGCTGATCTAGTGAGCTCGCTGCTTGTATTTATGCAGCATACATTTGATTGATCCCAAGAAAGTCTGATTTGATGCTTGGATTAGATTTTTGTCTTATGCAGGCTCACTCTCTTTTTGAAGTTTTAGCCAAAGTACTTGCTGGAAGGCTTGAATTGGTGTTGAATGCCACTGTTTCTCCTTATCGTTTGGCCATTATAGGCTTAAGTGTTTACCTAAATTCATTTGGTGTTTTCTTTTGGAAATTTGGTAAGAAGGAACAGTCTCCCAAGGAATAGATAGGAATGATGATATCATAAGATATGAGCCCACTTATTCTTGAGGCATTTCCATCCTCAAGCCAGCTCCAGAAGACAACCAGAACTTTAAGTCATTAAGTTTTTTCATGTAGAGCTTGAACCTAGATCTTGAAGGTTATTTCCAAATATAACAAGTCCGTACACTAGTAGGGCCAGCCCCTCAAGGATAAAGAGATTTATAATTTAGTTGGTTTTTCAGGGTCTCTGTATACATATTTCATTTTAGGTTTAAATATTAGTTTGGTCTTTGTATTTTCGATTTTGGTTCTTTTTAGTTCCTATACTTTCAAAGTATCCATTTTGGTCCACATACTTTCAACTTTTGTTCATTTTAGTCTTAATATTTTCAAATTGTCCATTTTGCTCCTTGTATTTTTAAAAAGTGACCATTTTAGTCCCTTCAATTTCATTTTTATCTCATTCTTTTCTATCAAAATTTTAGCATGACACTTCATTCACTAAATTTCTTAAAATATAGCTATAAATTTGTATTAAAGGGCTTCCATTTGTTAAAGTTTTACAATAGGGATCAGGGTAGTCACTTTTCAAAAGTAAAGAGACCAAAATGGAGGTTCTGAATTGGGCTAAATTGAATGACCAAAATGGACCAAAGCAGAAATACAAAACCAAAATAGTATTTAAACTTTCATTTTATCAATAAAATGCTTTGCTCCATATTGGAAAAAAAGTACTAAATGCTTCACAGTTCTTCTGACTTCAATTCTACTTTTAGTTCTTATCTTTTACTTTAGAGCAGCATGATTCAAAATTAATTCTTCTCTTCTCTTTCTCTGAAAGGTTTGGCTTCCATCAGCCACCAATGAACAGTGTCAATCACCTACATCTTCATTGTTTTGCCCTTCCTTACACACCCAGGTAACCAGTTTCTCGGTTTTCACATTATTAACACATACTTAGTATAGTGCTCCCGTAAATGTCCAATTTGACATACTGTTTATTTCAACAACAAAAATCTGAACCGAAATGTGGTGCAAACAGGTGGAAGTTCGTAAAATATTTATCATTGGGATCGATCGGATTCATTGAAGCTGAGAAGTTGTTGGAGAAAATAAAGCCTTAACTCACACACCAGATCACTTCAGCAGTAGTGAGTATGTGTCCTTAATAATTGTTCACTGTTGTTATAAAGAGCAGAAAAGTTTGATATGTCCAACCAAAATTGAGGTATCAATTATGACTGTATTATTTGATTGATTCAAAGTTGTGTCAATCTCTACAGGAATTGTTCTTTTTAGTATTCACTGGAAGAAAGGCTTTGTTTCTATTGCTTCTGATTCAGGAAAGGGACCAATGGCTTTTATTATTGTTATTTTAATGGAATGAGAAGTAAAAGATGAATGTGTAGATGAGTAAATCAATGTACAATTGCTCATATTTGTCCCTTGGAAGAATATTTAGTTTCCAGTTAGTGTGAGTTTGGTATAATTCTTGGGAATAATAATATTTTCAAGGGAAGTACTCTGCAAAATTATTTTGGAAAGTAAATGCTTCTTTTAAAAAGTATTTTGGAATTTTTTCTTTTTTTAAATAAAAATATCATATTCTTTAAAATGTATCTAAGCACTGAGGTTATGTAGAATGTTTTTAATTAGTCAATACACTTTCACTTATAATGAAAGGTTGAAAAGTTATCATTATCTTGATTCAAAAGGTGGACTCTTTTGTAATTAAACTTGTTTATGAGTTTATATTTGATAGGAAAAAAAAACCCAAAACAAAATTATTATCAAATCTGCCAGAACTTTAGATGATTACACCATAAACATATACATACTTATAAATATTTCATTTATAAATAATTGCATTATTGCATATTCAGTAGTTTTTTCAATAAAAATCATGAACCATTATTAACTTGCCAATCGTTATCAGTCGTTTTAATTTCTTTTAGCAAAATAGGCAATTTACGTAATTGACAAAATGACTTAAAAATCATGGAACTGTTATAATAATTCACTAATTCATATCAAAATTTTCCATAGAAAGATCACTCAAATTCTTTTTTTTTTTTACCATGTTTACAATTAATCATTAATCTTACAATTTCGAAATTAATTCCAGGTTGTCTTTAAAGTTTAGTTAAATGACTCTAAACCTTCAATTTTTGTGTTTAATCTATTCATAAAATCTAAAAATATCTAATTTTTTCAATTTTTATTGATGAAATTATTGCAAGTTTAAAGACACATTATGTATTTGCTATAATTTTTTTTTAGTTAATGACTCAAAATAATTTTTGAAAAAAAAAAAAAAAAAGTTTGTGAAATAAGTTAGGGTGAGAGGAACACTTAAATTAATTTTTAGAATAAGGATTCTTTATGAGTTAGCTCAACTAACCCAAATTTGTACTAACCTCGATTTAGAGGTTTAATTCTCCACATCATATGTTGTTAAAAAAAAAAAAAAAGAGTTTGTGAAATAAGTTAGGGTGAGAGGAACACTTAAATTAATTTTTAGAATAAGGATTCTTTATGAGTTAGCTCAACTAACACAAATTTGTACTAACCTCGAATTAGAGGTTTAATTCTCCACATCATATGTTGTTAAAAAAAAAAAAAGAAAGATAAGGATTTCTTTTATATTTAATGTTTAATCTCTATCTAATTTTGGTAATAAAATTACCAAAATACCCTTAGATTAGTCCTCCTCTCGCTTCCACCATTATTTCCACCAACCTGACGACAAAATTACCGTTGTAGACAACCACCATAGCCCAACTTCAACGATAACTATCCTTGACGATCAACTTTTGTTACCAACTTTGTCAACCACATGTGACCACTAACTCTAACAATCAACTCTATATCGTGAGTAAAAGTATTTTTAACTATCAGTTTAGACTTATTAGATCATAATCTTTAAATGAAAACAAGTTTTTAAAATACAATTTTTTTTTTTGGCAATTCAACACGTGGCCTAAATAGACAGGGCTTAAAATTGTAGTTGGAACTCATTCATAGTATGTGAAGAACACGAGAAGCCCAATGGGCCGGAGAAGGACAATGGGGCAAAGGCCCATGGAAAATGAAGGATTGGCTAAATAAAGGAAAGGGAAAGAGTTAGTAATAGTATTACTTGGTTTGGGCGGCACGTGTTTTGCTCCTCCCTTCTCTTGTCCGCAGCACGTTCGCCATTGTCCCTCCTCTCTTTTCTCGATCTGTTCGCGAAACTTGCTCTCAAGCAAACTCATTTCCAGATTCTCTTCTCTTCAATCTCTTCCATTTCATCTTCCCTTTTCTGATCCTGCTTCACTCTTCTCAACAATGAGTACGGGAGAACTCCTCAGCATCGAACCTCTCGAGCTCAAGTTTCCCTGTGAGTTTATCTTTTTTTTTTTTTTTTTTTTTTTCTTTTCTTTTCTGGGAGATTTCCTTCTTGTGGATCTGTAATCTTTTCAGGGTTCTTTTTTGTTTTTTGTTTTGATTTCATTTCTGCTTAATTTGTTTTTGTTTTCTTTGTTTCTTTCTCGTTAGTCGAATTGAAGAAGCAGATCTCTTGTTCCCTTCAATTGTCTAACAAGACCGAGAGCTACGTTGCATTTAAGGTGTGTGTTTTCTTTCTTTCTGTTTGAATCCTTCTAGGTTTGATGCAATTTGTTTGATTTGCGTAATTGATCTTTTCTACTATGAAATGCTTTGGTACTCGTAGTATTAAGCTGTTCTGTATTTGGAATGTAGGCGTCTGCACTTTTTTTTCTCATTTCTTTCGCCCTTCTCTCTTGATGTATCTGTCTGGCGTCAGATCATGTTGTGAAATTTGTTAATTTCGTCCATTTTCAATTAGCTTGTATTTGAATACTTTGTTCTATGTGTTTTGTCCACTTAAATTAAATTGATCCTTTTCTAGGTGAAAACTACGAACCCTAAAAAGTACTGCGTTCGCCCAAACACTGGAATTGTCTCTCCACGGTCAACATGTGACGTTATAGGTGCCAAATGCCAATATCAACTATTGTCATTCGTAGTTTTAAATTTTCAAATTAGTTTTTTGGTTAGTGATATAGAGAGTACTTTGTTGTCTAGTCACCATGCAAGCCCAGAAAGAGGCTCCTGCTGATATGCAATGCAAAGACAAATTCCTTCTTCAGAGTGTTAAAACAGTTGATGGCGCAACTGCAAAGGATATCAACGCAGAAATGGTATATTTAGTGTGAATGTTTAAAGCTTGTGGTTAGTATTAGCATTCTACTTTTATTTATGGGCGTGGGGTTTGCAGTTCAATAAGGAGGCTGGGCATGTGGTTGAGGAATTCAAATTGAAAGTCGTTTATGTTTCTCCACCTCAACCACCTTCTCCAGTACCAGAAGGTTCTGAAGAAGGGTCCTCTCCAAGAGGTTCTGTTTCAGAGAATGGAAACTTCAATGATGCTGACTTGAATACTGTGAGTAGTTGGGTTCTCTTTTTTTCCTATTCGTTCTTCTGCATAGTTGATTGACACACCTTCACCTTCTGTTTGTAGGCTACAAGGGGATATGTTGAACGGTCGGAGCCGCAGGATAAATCTGCAGAGGTAAAATAATAGGAAGATTGTTGGTTTGCTATAGGTGTAAAGTTTTATGTCTGCAGATAATATAGATGATTCTCTCTTTTCTTTTCGGTAATTCTGATGCCTGATTTATGTGCTCTCTCTTTTCTATTCGGTAATTCTGATGCCTGATTTATGTGCATAGCTTGTGATGTATTTAAAATTTTCTCCTCCAAATTTCCATCTCTATTAATTTTTTTTTATTAGATAGAACTCAATGCTAATGTGTGACCTTGTGATTGAAGTGTCACTCTGAGCAGTGAACAATAAAATTTTCTCGGGGCAGTATTCTATAGTAGTTAACTGTACACTTGTGAAGTTTTGGGTGAACTTGTTACATGATAGAAGTATTTGTTTTTTAAAGACTGCTCAAAATGGTTAGCTATACTTTAAGCATATTTTGTTGCATTCTAATCTTAAATGAAATCATTATGTTTCATTGTAGTTCTTAGTGTTAACATACAGGTGGATGCAACTTCCTTGGCATAATATTTGTAATACTTGAAGATTTACTTTTGAAATTTTGTTTAAACATGCCGAGTGCTTATTTTGTATGGATTTCTTATAATGGTTTGGTCATGTATATGATCTTTGATCATATTTCCTAACTTTAACGGAACCAGTATTACATGATAACAGTATTTTCATCACAAAACAATAAATTTAACATGATACTGCTATTGTTAATCTATGCATGGATACTGTTGGCATAATCTCGTCCCCAAGTATTGCAATATTGGGATAGAACTACCAAGAATTGCCTAGCAGGGAAGAGGTAAAAGTGGATATTTTTGATGTCATAAGATCAAGCCAGGACCGTGACCATTAGATATTTTACCTTTTCTCCAGTGCCAAATAAAGAGTTAGGATAGGATACATCCACTTGGAGAGAACCTTCCTGAACTGTTGACTTGAACGATCCTTTATCTGTGAAAGAATGATGCTATATTCTTGTCTTGCTGCCGTGTATTAAACTCTTTCCAAAGTTTCCTGGCAACTAATCGATTCTCTGAAGTATGTTTTATGCATTCAGTTCGGTTTGCTTCTTCGTTGAATGTTGTAAAATTCCCCATCTGTTCCTTGGCATGACTATCCAGTTAAATTTTCTAACACAGCTAATCAATCGTTCTCTTTGCCAAAAGATAACTAAGCTAAGCTCAGGACCCCCCCCCCC
>QLSR01000151.1:105104-117019 GCA_031780015.1 Citrullus colocynthis
CCCCCCCCCCCCCCCCCCCAATAATAGACAGAAACTGCTTCAATCTTTCAAGCTATAGTTCCTTTTATGTGGTACTTCGTCCCTTTCCTGCAGAATTTTTTGTTGATACCTGAAAGTACTGTAATTCACAAGTCCATTGACCCATGGATCTCTCGTGCTTGTTTCTTTAAACGAAAATGTTGATTTTCTTCTTTGTTTGTGCAATGTTCTCAAACTTTTATCATGGTTCTCAGATGTTTTTAAATTATTCGGCACTATGAAGATGGTTTGATTGACTAAATCCTGGGCCACTGCAGCTATTTGTGTACGTGTGTGTGCGTTTTCATGTATGCATATACTGTACTTTTTACTTCTAGCAGGATGCTTATTGACGGCTACTTAATATGTGCAGGCTAGAGCCCTCATAGCGAAACTCACAGAGGAAAAGAATAATGCCATACAACAGAATAACAAACTTCGTCAGGAATTGGTAAGAAGAATGATTTGAAGCTTCACTAGATGCAGTTTTGCTCAAGAAGTTTCATATATGATTCCATTGGAAACAACGCCTTTACTTTTGAGATATACTTGCTAAATCTCTAGCTCACATTTCCTGAATAATACCACCTTTTGACGATTACGCAAAGGAAATATTTACTATAACATTTAACTTTCTTTGTACGGTTTCAAATAAGATTATACTCAATGATTCTCATTTTCTTGGAATATTAGAATAACAGGGTTGCATTAGTTTCTTATGGTCGAGGTTTGCATTTTACAGGAACTCTTAAAGCATGATGGCAGGAAAAATGCCGGTGGCGTCTCGTTCCTGTTCGTCATATTAGTCGGATTGATCGGAATCTTCCTTGGCTATATTATTAAGAAGACTTGAGAATCTCTTTGCAGCAATCTGGATTTATATCATTATATTTTCTATGATGAAAGGAAAGGGAACTACTAATGTTCAGTGGGTGGATCTGTAGCAAGTTTTAATTTGTTGAAGTAGCAAAATTGTTAGGTGGTGTTCAAGAATTTGTAGTTGCTGAATTTGCAAGGTAGCACACTCTTTCTGTAACTTAAAAGAGTTTTTTCTTTTTTTTCTTTTTTTTTTTTTTTCCCATTTTTTCTCCCTCTGCCTCTCTTGCCATCCAACTTGTTATATTTTGTGAAACTGTTGATTTAATAATTTTACATCCCCAATTGTTCAGCATTTCTCTCACCGACTTTTTCAACATATTATTCTTATCCCCAATTTTTATTTTCCCTTCAAGTTTGCCTTTTGATTAGAATTGCCATCATAAAATAAAATAAATGCTAGTGTGCTTGGTGTGTGTTTTCTTCACGGATTCGATTTGTGCAATGAACTCATAAAATTTAAGAATCGAATGATGAATGTGTTTTGTGTTTATAAATTTTATTCGTTGTCAAGAGACAACTGTTACAAATAGCAACGGATTAAAGTATGTAAATCCCCTCATCAACTTGCTAACTCAATAAAGAAATTTTTTCAAATCAAACCTAGCTTAACTAATTTGAAGTTTATTGAACAAATTGCATTTAGCTAGGGCGTTTGATAACTTTCTTTAGAAGGCACAGAACATATTCTTCAAATCACATTTTGACTTGTAATAACATCGACAACGTCAGAATTTGGCTGCAGATCAAATCCTACAAGAGCTATTACGACCAAAATGGCCATGGTCATTGGTATATCAATGAACATGACCTTATATGTACACCAATATTGTCCACATGAATTGCAAATTACAAATTTCACAGGGCCTAGATAAATTTTAGCCACAGTATGAAGTTCTTCAGGAGGCCTTTTAACATAAAACAATCCTCTTAAGATTTTGCACATGGAATTTGTACTTGAAAAGATCATCTCAATATACTGGAAGGTCAGCATCCTTCAAAAACTGCGAGCTTTAACCAATATGATTTCATAATCCAGAAAACCTAAGTCTTACCTTCTGGAATTCCACCTGCATACCATAAACAAATGCCTTATTCTTCCGAGCATGTTTATGTGTTAAAACTAATGACATGTCCCAAAACCCATCAAAATGGTCTAAATGGTCCGGAATGCAGCTAGATGAATGAAATGTAGTGATAGAATATGATTCAAGAAAATTGTTGGCTTCATAAGAGTTAAAGTTTACTAATCTCTAACAGTACTTGATGAATGTTAGTACAGAACTTTTAGTTGGTTCTCTTGTGGAATTGAAGTTTGCTGAAAAGAATAGGGCTCCCTTATGATCTAATATCTCATTTAGATTCTAGAATCCGATTAGAAGTTCAATACTATGTGACTTGAGAAATAATGTAACATGAAATCTCTAAAGTAAAGAACAATGACAAGAAAATTGTTGTTAGCTTAGCATATGCTTACCTCCTGGTAGATGAATCTCCTTCCCTTGAAGCTGTTCCACTCTTCCAGCTTCTCTCTGCGATTAATGCACGCTCCCTTCCCTTCTCCTTCAGCTCTCGTTTCAGACGCTCGGCCCTCAATTCTTCCAAGGTCTTTTTTCCTCCCTTTTTTACATTTGCACTCCCTACTCTTGACAATCCATCAATTTCGTCACTCTCAGCGTCATCCTTGTCGGGCCTCTCAAGGTACCATGGCAACTTGACTCCTTTTCCAGCAACACCATAACCTAACTTATACTTCTCATCTTCAGGTGTGATTACTCTTTTTTCCACTTCTTCCTTCTTCATCCTCTTCTTAGACCCATCTTCAACTCCCCCATTTTCTGAACCCTTAACTGGGTCAAAAATCTTGATGCCTTCAAATAGATTTATGTGACCAGGTTTCAGGTCTGTTTCTACTGGCTTTGCAGTGTCAATTACTGGAGCTAAACCCCGTGCTGTACGAAGCTGCTCGAGACGAAACTCAGCATCCCGTTTCCTAGCCTGCTCGCGTTTAAGCTGTTCTTCTTTGGCCGCAGCTTCTTCATCTCGCCGCACTTTCTCTCTGTTCTCATAGTTGTACACATTCCATCGCTTTTGGGGAAGAATATTTAAACCTCCATGACCTCCCATAATCACCAACTCTAAAAAACTAAGATTATAATTCGCCTGCAGATTATAACAATTTAAAAATAAGTGCCTCAAACAATAATTGGATGCATAAGGCAGATTCTTCACAAAATTGACACAATTTCAAACGAAAAAATAAATTCGCCAAGCAACTTCCAGAGATTCCGCTAAAGGTAACCAGGAAGGAAAATAGGGAGAGAGAGCAAGAGCCAAAATTAGGGTTCCTAAGCAACACGTAATTGAATTTAATTTCAAGATCAGAATAGGAAGTTGTTCGTTCGCAACAGATTAGAAAGGATAGGGAAAATGGGGGTGGGCGTCATAAACCATCTTCAAATCATCATCAATTCCCAACAGATCTAAACCAAACCATATCAACAAAGAACAAAAGGGGAAAAAAACGATTCAACGGTACAAAAAACAAACCAAAAGGACGTAAATTGAAAAACGGAGGCGATGCAAAACCTAAGCTCTAGTTACGCTGATGATGATGCAACATACACTGGCGTAAGGCGGCGGTGATGTCGGCCGGTGAAGTTGAGGTCGGCGGGCAGGGGGGAAGGGGAAAGGGCGAGGAGAAGGGGAAAGGGTGCGCCGTGGGGCGGAATAGAGGATTTCTCTTTTCTTTTCTTTTTTAAAAGGATTTTTTTGTTCTAAAATTAAGAGCAAGAAGAATTATAATATCAAAATAAATAGATAGTAGAATAACAAAATAACAACAACCAGAAAAATATGAAATTTATGAAATCTTATCTAATATATTTGGATTTCTCATTGATAGGTCCTATCCTCAAATTCACCAAATGTTTAGGTGAATAAAAAGTAAGAGGTGAAATTACATGAACATTAACGATGTCTAAGTATGAGACACATAAATAATATGTATAAAGACACATGGGTTATTGAGAGAATAAATATGGACATCTACTTAACACCTATATTATAATAAATTATATTTTAATTTTTATTGTTTTTATTATTAAAAAAAAAAAAAAACTTTTGATCCTCAGCTTGGTTTAAATTATACTTGTGTTGATGAGTTTTGACACTTACCAGTGTTGCACGCGAAAGGAAGTTTTGAATGGAAGCCAAGCTGCTTCTTAGCTTTGTGAAGGGTGGCTACCACTTGGCTTATTGGCTGGCCAATTGTTATAGGCCTTTTACGTATGGGTTGTTCTTTTGCACCATTCATTGGAAACACTTTTAGAAGCTAAATGCCTTAACCAAAACTCAAAATTTGTGTTTGAAAATTCATTAATGATGTTCTCCCAACAAAAACCAATATTATGAATCTTTCATGTTTTACTTTCCCTGCTTCATTTCATTTTTTTCTTTAAAATCTTTGCAGGTATCATTGGAGTACCTCTTCTTTATAGAGGATAGACCTTCAGACCAGGATTTCAAATTGACAATTTTGATCTTTTGGTATCTTTGAAAGTACAAAAATGCTTTTAATATCTATGAACAAAGACATCTTTGTTGCACTTAAAACTATATATTGATGGATTGTGGGATTCTGGGTGGGCTTCGAACTCGTCTTTGCAGGGGGTGGCTTGTGAGTCGTGGCATTTGGTCGCATTTGCCACATTGTGCGTGGAAGGACTATGAACACTGCCAAATGCAAACCTCAAAGGTAAAATTGTTGAGTTTGAAAATTTAGGGATGCAAATACAACATTAATCAATTTCCACAAACCAAAAATATAACTTTACAATTCTCTAACCTATAAGGAATTGTTGGGTTCACATATGTTGAGTGGTTTATTAAACCTAGAGTTGTTAAGTCAATCTATAGAAATAAGGTTGTTAAGTCTTAGTTCGTTAAAGCCTGTGTTTGTATAGATGAAGACGAAAACCTCTCTAGCTAGAAATTGAGTATCTTTGTTACACAAACGATTACAAATAGAATATAAAACATCACTCACTTTGCTTCCTAAAAATTTGGTTTCATCATTACTGATCGTAGTGTTGAGATATGTGGCCTAAAGTCTTATAATTAATGAGTTATTGAATAATTATTAAATTATTTTATATGCAATATTATATTATCCATTACAGTAAAGATTCAAAGTTATTAAGTATAATCCTAAACAATATATGGTTGACATACATGTGGACTATGTTCAAGAAATAACATAAAGAGTCTAGTTTATGGATAAAATTGGGTGTCCTTGGTGAAATTATGAACACAACCCACTTTATAGTTGTTATAAATGATTTGATCTAAATTGTTTATGTGGAGACAAATAGGTGGAGTATCATATATAATGAGTTTGTATAAGATTGAACCGTGAAATATATAATCTATCTATATAAAATTGTTAATTAAAGAGGTTAATATTTCACAGGATAATCGTATACAACTAGAGCTCAATTTTGAGGAAGTTATGAACTTCTACATGTTAGAACTCGTCATTTGATTTGCATGAGTGACAACGACATTAGTGGCCGATTCAATAAGCTTAACATGTTGGACTTCACCAAATAGGGAGTTGGGGTTGTAATTTCATAATATGGAATTCACTCGTCCTAAACCAGGAAAATAAATCCTAAGTGTTCATTTCGAGACTTAAGGTGCAAGATGTAATCACAAGGGTAAAACAAACATTTGACTTGGTTGTAACTACAAACCCATAAAAGAGGCTTGCTTGTAATGATTGTATCCATGGACACATAAGAGTGCAACTATACGTCTATAATGGAGTAACTTATAGTTAATAAATGAAAATTAATTAATCAAAGAGTTTAATTAACTATTTTGGATATCGTTGATGCTTATAATTTGTAGTGACATAAAGTCGCTTACTAGCTCATATGAGCAATTAGCACGCGACATTTTCGATTCGGCAAGACCAAATAAATTCTCATCTATTTCTCAACCAAGACGATGAAGAAGAAAAAGAACAATATAGGATCAATAAATACAGATTTGTTTCCAAAATATCCACATGAGAAATGGGTTTGAAGGCAGATCTATGGACTTATTAAAGTACAAAATTATGATTTTCTAGCACTGAAACTACAAGGATAGCTATGAGGAAAGGTGAAAAAGGAGTAACAAGTTGAGCTGGTTGAACTCTGGAGCTCTCAAAAAATAAAGTCACTAATGGAAACAGACTTATCTTCTTTCGCTTTCCTATTGATGATATAGGCAGTGTCCTCTACATCTGCGTTAAAACAGTTCATTCGATGCCTAACATTGCAGCAACACACAAGCCAAATTAGTAGAGCTCTATCCAAATCCTTCCAATTCTGTAAATTCAGAAACTTTTGGTTTTCTTTGAAAATAATGAAGAATTAACACAAGGGACAAGCATCGTTCAGTTCAAGCTGTGGGCAGTATACAGTTTAAAGTGATTGATTTCGAGGTTGGAGGACTTCGATAGACTAAAGTAGGGAGGTGGAGGGTATATAACCAATAAAATCCTAAAGAAATTGGTGATGAAAAAAATGATGGAAACCAAATATGAACAAAACTTAGTGGATAGACACTAATTACTATTTGAAAAATCAATGGTTCGATCCCCATCCCGCAAACGTTGAATTAAAATTAGAGAGAAAAAAAAAAGGACATGTCAGAATATCTACCACGCAAAATGATCTTCGCAGCAAATGGAACCTGATATGATTGAAAGCCCAGCTCCGTTCCTGCATTTGGCAAATTAATGTTCAAATCCAGTACGATATAGTTTTCTAAGATAACAAAAGCGAAGAAGAAAAAATAGTAGGTGAAATGTTAGTTTCAAATGAGATAGTTTTGCAGCTTTCAATTTGAAAATAAGATGGTAGTAAGTTGGTGGGATAGGAGTCTGTCAATTGTGCTGAACTCTTGTAGGACCAATGATTTATTTTTTATGAGCTAAGAAATGGCACTCCCTTTTCATATATCAGATTTAAAACTGAAAATGATATCTAAACTCTACGAACTTTCGGGAATAGAAATAATTAAATAATCATGATACAATACATCTTTCGAATCAATCTGAACTTAATCTCACAACTTCCTAATTTGTCCAAGGGTATTAATCTACAATATAACTCATACTTACCAAGATGCAGTATACATATCATAGAACTTGTCGAAAGCTTTATCAAAACAGTAATGACAGACCAGAAGATCCTTGATGTGAGTCACCCTGCATGTTGATTTGCAGCATTTTACCTAGGACAAAAGATTTGGCATCATTTAATTTATGGATTGAATAACAGGTATGATGACATTTATTGCATGCACAATTGTAGCACACCGGTATAGCTACGTTTAAACTAGATGAACAGTCACCCAAAGCATGAGAGAGAAACAATTTCCTTGACAACACTACAGGGAGAAAGTAACCAAGGGAAATATCAGTATGAATGCCAAGCTGAGACCACAAGAGTATACATTTACTTAATGAATAAGTAAACTCGTCTTTGATTATCCTGTGAGTTTCAATACTTTTTGACATTTCTACTAGCCTGCTTCGTGATAGAATTCCCTATCAAATATCAATTAACTCATCAGTATACTCTCTCTTTGCAACACAATCTCAAAACTTTTCAATTGATTTTGCTCCGTTACCTTAGAGTCATTGTAAGCGTATTTCTTTTTGATAAATAACCAAGTTTTCGTTGAGAATAAGTGAAAGAATACAAAGACATACAAAAAAAACTCACAAAAAGGGAGGCAAACTACAAAAAGGGCCTCCAATCAGGAGAGATAAGACCTAACGGATAATTACAGAGATGCATAAAATCTAACAAAAAGAAGTCAAGAATTAATATACTGTAAATGAATTTTAGAAGTGGAGCAAAAGGACAATTTGCATTGATTGTGCATCTTTTGCATTAGTAACCTAAATGTTCATTCCATTAACATCATACAAAAACTTAACGACAAGTCAATAATTGTTATACTGTCAAATGAAGCCGATAATTAATACTATTGATCAACAAATGAGTAAACAGTGTATAAACTAGTCAACTGCAATGTACCACCAAAAGAAACAAGGGAAGACTTGTTTTCGTGTCTGTGCATCTTGAAAAAAATCATCTTTGAGCCTCGTTGGCCAAACCAGATGGCAGCTCCGGCCAGAAATCTATCTCAATCACCCTTTTACATAAAGAATATAACATCTGACGTTTCTTTATAAAAAAGAAAGTCAATCTCTAATATAAGGAATGTTAAAGTGTAAAGCTAAATATTACCATTGAATAGTGATTTAGCTTCATCTAAGGTCAAGATGAACTTATCCACGGAAAACTATTACAACAGTATGCACAGAAAACAAGGTAGATATTGACTGCATTTACACTTACAAGACGTTTGAGTTTATGTGAGTAATATAGTCCATGAGTTGGGTGTGTGTGGATGTGCTCATTTAAGTGACCTGCACTGTAAACATAGAAACACCAGTGAGAGACAGCAGAAGAAGGAAGTTGAGCATTCATTATGAAAAAAATATTTATCAATAACACACATTCCACAATAACATAATTCTTTAATGAAAATAAATTCACTCCAACTGCTAGGGTAAGTTTCTTTCTGACAATATTAAAAAAAAATAATAATAATACTAACATTTGAATTCATAGAAATGTTTTTTATTAAATATCTTATAAGAGATGCCTTCCAATTATGGGAACATGTAAATGAACCCCCAACCCTTCATTTGAAAACTTGGATTTTTAAGGCATTTGATTCCTACTGAAAAACTTTATGATACTCATTATTTGATATATGAGAATTCTTTAACCAAATTAAGTCCAGCGTCAATGGAGAAGAAAATAGCTAGACATAAGACTGAAAATGATCTAACCGAATATCCATTCTAAACATACAAACAAAGTAAAGAAATGGATGGAAGTGCTTGCCTGTCACAGTAAACAGTGCTACAATCAAGACATGTCGCCAAACTAAATGAACAGCTGCATTCATTGCACAGTGCATTTGACAAATTCTTTCCTATCTGGTAACATCTGCAGACACAAAGGATTCCAAGCACACCAATTTCGTATTAGTGCCACCTTTTCTTCTACATTAATATGCAACGGGTCTGAATCTTGATCCATACTACACGTGGTTATTAACAAGCAGGAAAATTTTGTTTGGGGAGTTGAATGTCAGAATTCATTAACAACCCACACACACAATGTAAATCCACCCGATATATCTATTAATCCCTTTCAAACAAAATTCTGCTTTCAACTATATATTACACTACATCTTAAGCCTTGACTCCTACCCACCTCTCCCTTTTCTTTGGATTGCATAGAATGTACTATCAAAAGTTCAAGAAAGTGGACGTGATATTTATAATATAAATTCTGACTCCATGTGGTAAATAGAACACATTCATTTTATTCTTATTAAAAGGAACTAAAATAATAGTAACCATTTATAATCCTAGCAAAATGAATATATAACATTTCAAAATTAGCAAATGTTTAGCAACCTCTCATGGCACGACAAAAAAATGCATTTACTATCAAACTATAGAATTTTCTAGCAGATAACAACCACGAACAAGTTCCGATGATAACTAGTAGAAACAGAAAACAAGGACAGTTAACATCTTCCTGACCTTTTATATATTCCAAGGAGATCGCCTGGTACAGGATTGGAAGTCTTTTGTTGCATTAACTAGAAAAACAAACAAGGATAGATAAGTCATTGGCCAAAGATTACTGACCACCTAGAACATCTAAGGCCCAACTTGGACACTCAATTATGCTAGATGAATTGCAGTACAACAGCAAACCTGGTTACTGGTTTTCACCAAACAATCTTCAGCAAGGTGTCCTGGCTTTTGACATTTCCAGCTGTTATTGGAAGTACAAAAAGTTAAGGGTGACCATCCAAAATGAGCTAGAAAACTGTACCATGACTTTCCCCCAACAATGTACCTTTGCGTACATTTATCAGCAATAAAGCTCCTAACTATTTGCAAAAGATAAGTGAGAAAATATACCAAAAATCAGAAATATTCATGTCAATTTCATCTCATCTCCCCCATCCTTTTGTATTTCTCTTTTCATAAGGAAAGTTGTGTTTCTTGTTAGAAAAAATGATAGTGCTAAATTATGATCATGAAGATGAAATTATGGCAGAGATTTACCATTCATAGGTACAAAGATTGGATTTCTTTTTGGACCAGCGATGGTTCTTATAATCCCAGGTGTCCTCCCCGAACTCTGGGGAAGGCAGGATATATTTACTTTCTGGTAATGCAACAACTTTCACTTCACAGTTTGAGGACTCCTGAAAACAAAGAGAGAAGCATCATAAACATTATATACAATATTATCATTTACCATCAGAAATAGGGGTCGGAAAAAAAAGACCTCGCTCTGTTTAAGAATTTCCAAAAGCTTCAATTTGCACTCCATGCTGCAGATGTCATCATTGGTCTATCAAAATGATTGTGCACAATGACTTAGGATGGGCCAAATTTAATAGTTTAACATGAGTGAAAGCATTGAATCAATTGTTCACATCTCACTTCATCACATATGTATTCTCCATATCTACCACATACTACACAAACAGGTTCTCCCGCAATGGCAAAACGTTGCTCAGTTTTGCTTTTAACTTCCTTGTTATCATTCAAGAGACCTAAGAAAGAATGAAATTAGATTACAAATGTGCAATGATTGACTAGTTGTCCTGACATGCAGATTTTGATGTATTGAACATGAATTATGGAAAATTAATGAATTGAAAATCAATAATAGAAATCTATTAATGTTAAGCTACTGCTGCCTAGAGCATAGCTCAATCGGTTAAGACATATCCTCGGTCGACATGTCAGAGGTTCAAATCTCCCACCCTTATATGTTGTTGAACTCAAAGTAGTAATAATAATAATAATCAAGTTAAGCCAGGAGCTTGCCACCATGATAACAATAACCTAAATAACCCGAGAGCAATTACTTAAAAGTGACAGTTGAGTGCATCAAGAGATCAGAGGTTCAAATCTCCCATCCTCATATATTGTTTTTGAACTCAAAATAATAATAATAATAATAATAATAATAATCAAGTTAAGCCACTGAGCTTGTCACCATGATAACAATAACCTAAGCAACCCAAGAGCAATTACTTAAAAGTGATAGTTGAGTCCAAGAACAAACTGGAATTTTGATGATCTGGCTTTACTGCACTTTCTGAAGATGTGCTCCCATCACCTAATGAACATGTAAAACAAAATGAGCATGGATCCAGGAACAATAAATCAATATAAATGTCAGGTAAGTTAGGTATTGAAAAATTTCCATCCAAAAAGGTTAGAAAGTCAACCCATTGAGACCTGAAAATAATTTTTTTTTTCCCATAAAAACATAGTACATGAAGCACGGAGAGAAAATTGGAAAGCAATATTTAACAGCAAAACCAGCTCTACATCTTTCATTCAAATAAGAGCGATCCACCTTATCAGAAAATAATGAATATAATAGCTCGAACAAGAAACGCTTTATAATAAGTCACAAGTATTAGCTACCATATGGGCATAATAATAAAATAAAGAAATATGGGTAATAAAATTTAGGATTCACATGACACCAATCTTTCATGAGAATGTGTACCAGAATGAGAAGTACAATCTTTCATGAAAACCTGTACCAATCCATGAGTTAAAATTTTTTTGAAACATCAAAATGATCCAGTCACGACGGTAGATATTACTTTAATGTGAGATGGACGCTTAACCTTTAAAAATCATCAATAACAGGAATGAATTAAATGCCATGTAACTCCAATCATGCTATAACTTTCTCAATTAATTTGGAGACAGCATCACATAGTTGAACTTGCACAACAATGCCAAAGAAGCTTACTTTCATATTCGACCAAGTTCAAACCCAAGGTGGAAGCTCCCTGCCACAGAAACAAGGGGGGGGGGGGGGGGGGGGGGGGCA
>QLSR01000151.1:117227-175259 GCA_031780015.1 Citrullus colocynthis
GGGGGGGGGGGGAGAAAACTTCACGTGACATTCAAAGAAAATTCCCCAAGCCTTGAAAAATCCAGAACATTCACTTACCAAAACATCTTCCGTAAGTGTCTCATAAGGTTGAGATTTATTTGCTTCTTTTCTGTAAGCATTTGAAGATATCCGGCATTAACATTACATTTCAATAGCATGACCATACAATAGCAATTCATCAGAAGAAAATCTCTCAAGCCTTGAAAAATTACATTCGAGAGTACCTTCTCCAATCAATGTAATCTTGATGAGACATGGGGCCGTCACTATTTCTAACCTCATAATTTGGACTACCAGATAATTCAGGCTCCCGTTGCCGTTTCCGATTCTCATTCTTCTTCACGACAGGAGGTGGTTGAACATCGATCGGAGGAGCATTGCCGGTAGCAATGTTATACGCTAGAGAAAAATTGAAAAACAATACAATTTCAGCAATCTGAAGCAACATAAACAATCAAGACGATGAAAGAAGAAACCAACAGATTAAGATGCACCAAATTTCCTACTCGTGGGGGTAGAAAATTCCGAACCGAATTACAAACTCATTATTCCATAAATATATATATAGAGAGAGAAATAGAGGAGAAAGCAAGGCGAATAAGAATTAGCTTACCTCTTAGGTTTCGAAGAGCGGAGGAGAGATTCAAATCCTTCTTGTAGGAGATGGAAGGATTCTTGTAGAAATTTGTTCTGCTCCCCATTTTCCTTTTCCCTCTCGTCTTCGAGCTGCTCGGATTTCAGCCGTTTCAGTTATTCTGAATTTCGCCTTTTTATGTTACACATTAATTAGAGTGTTTTTCGCACCAACCACTATTTTATTTACCTTCTGATTACGTCATACCAACCTAAAATTACCAAAATAAAATGAAGTACATGCCGCTCGAATCTCACTCACTCTCCCTGTTCTTGCCCTGTTTATATTTTCTCACTCTTCACTCTCTATTTTTCTCTTCTCTTACTCGTTTTTTCTCTTTACTCTTTGTTCTCACTTTATTTATAAAAAGGGAGTGAATGAAAAATAATTTCTATGGCACCAAGATTCACACTCGATCATGACAATTTTAAGGAGAACTCAAATTCCAATCTACTTTTTGTTAGACTCTTTGTGGCTTTGTTAGACAATAGGCACAGTTCTTTTGTCTTCAACCAAATTTAACTCATGTGGAACTAAACTTCATTCAATCATATATATGCACGACTCTAGTCTCTACTCTAAGCCAAGTCTTAAGGCTCAACCTTACCCCAACACTAAGCCAAGGTCAGCACAATGCAATCAATTCTCCCTCTTGGTTCTTAACAAAATAACCACCACTCTTCTACATTGTTTTAGGACTTCATTGGGATAATTTCTCTTCGTTGAGACTTATAATACTTTGTCGAGGCTTATTGGGTGATTCAGGCACTTATCGGTACCTTTTGGTCCGATTTTGAACACCCCTACTGTCGATGCTTCTTGATGCCATCTCAAGAGTCGAGATATCATTTGTATACTCTCTCTTGCTTGAGCACGCTTATTGAGAATCAACTCATAGGCAGTGACAACTTTTCAACTCAAAGCTTCCTAGACATTCAAAGTCTTTTTTGTGTGTGTCACTTTTGCATATGAAATTATCAAAGAGTTACCCACCATCATATAATGTCCATCTAATCTTTGATTGACATGAAATTTGACGTGCTTACATATCTCATCAATATGCATCTAACTCTGGAGCCACTCGACAAAACTTTAAATGAAACTCTAACTTTCGAGATCATGGCCTAGGGCCCATCTGGCGTCCCACTAAGCGTGTCACTAACACCACCAATGACATTAATGCTTCATTTGTTACTTGCTCCTAAAACTTGACTTGCTTGTACACTCATCTTGGTGTGTTGGATGATGCACCATCATTATTAGTTGTATCATGACATTCCTCTCACTCTTGTCTTTGCCTAATGTGTTAATACTTGTATGTTATCACTATACTAGTAGGGTCACAACATACTCTTTTCTAGTATAGTTGTGATAGTTAGCACGCTTGCACAATAAAGCCATTTAAGTAATTCTCCTCTTGATGATGACGCAAGCAAAAGATCATAAAACCTAACTTTAAAAAAGTGAAGCAAATTCCATTTTGAGCCAACCAAGCAATTATTTGATAAAATTATGAGATTTTTTACGAATTACCCAAATTTCATGGTCATATCATTTGACCCAAATTTTGAAAATAAGAATGTATGATAATCTTTTGCTTGTCACTCCCTCCCACCTGTGTTCCTCCTCCCTTCGTTGTGCTAGCATTCATGCTTACAAGGTTATGCTCTCACATGCTAGGCTCTTTTTCTTTAAAGAAACATCTGCAAGTGGATTTGAAGTTAGCAAAAGGTTATTCTTTATCATTATCAAAATCTAAGTCAAACATTTCGATCATAGAAATTGGATCATCCATACAAAAATCTCCATAATATGTAGAGGTTGATATATAATGATAGATTTTTCTTTTTCAAACTTAAAGTTAGGGCATACTTGAAACAAACAAAAAAATGCTTGGTATAATTTAACCCTAATTTAGTAATGGTTAAGATCATTTCTCTATTTAGTAGGAAATTATAATTATTTTTGTCAATTTCAATATAACTCAACTGCTCAACTAATTTAATTATGTGTTATCAATTGAGTGGTCAAAAGTTCGAATTTTACAATGTCCAAGTTTAGGAGAGGTACATGAATGAAATGATCCTATCTGAATAAGAGAGATTACAGGTGTGGTTAAAAAATGCTCAAAAGAATGAAAAGTTACTATTTTATGCCAATAAGGTGTACCTTCTTTTTCTTTTCGGTGACTCAATCATAAGAACTTGATAGTTAACTGTGCTTAGCTGAGCAATTCCATGTTTGGTGATTTCCTAGAAAATTTCCTAAGAAGTATGTGAGTGTCAAATCCAAATTTCTATACTAGTTTGTCTACTTTCTACCGATGTTTCAAAAAATCAAGTCAAATTTTGAGAACTAAAAAAAACCATTTTTGAAAATTTGTTTTTGTATTTAGGTTTTGATTTTGATGTTTCTTCAATAAAAGTGAAAACCATAGTTAGAATATTGAGAGAAAACAAGCATAAATTTAAAGGTCTGAAACTTATCAAACAAACCTTAATTTCTTTAGTTTTGGGTATAAATAATTCTAATAAGGTATAAAGCAACAATTCGAGCCAAATTGAGCTTAACTCAATAGTAATTAATATGACCGTCCTCCCTAGAGGTTAAAGGGTCGATCCCTACCCCGCAATTGTTAAATATATATATATATATATATATATATATATATATATATATATATATACTATTAGACAAAAGTGCCCTTCTAATTAATTGAATAAATGTTTTCTCATACTAAAGTGGGGTCATTTAAAGAAGGGTCAAAATTAGTGCATGATTGGGGAATTGAGAGTCTTCCTCTTTACTGAATATTGTTTTTCTCAAACATCATTTGAAACATAAGAAAGGACGACATAACTATAAATCCCACCCTCATCCACATCTATGTTAATTAAGAATAATTTTAAAATAACTAAAATAATTTTTATCGTATCAAAATATCTTTAATTATTTAAAATTAGCATTTTAAATGTTTAAGTATGATTTCTATACAATCAATTTTAACGAGTACAAAGACAAAAATAACTTAAACTATTTTAAAAACACTTATAAAACATCCTATTACAATCTTATAAAATGGACTCTTGAGTTTAAAAGTATTGATTCGATTTTTTTAAAAATTAAGAAAGTGGTTTCTTTGTTGTTTTTGAAAGAAAAAAGTTATTGGATTATGTTGGAGATCTAGTTTTTGGAAAAGAGAAAAAGGACAAAGAAATAAAATTTTAACGTTAACATGTTAAATTAACATTAATGATAATCTATAATTTCTGTTTATCTATAAAAGAAGAAGAAGAAGATAATCTATAATATTTAGGAAATTTGTTCATTAGTTCAACTAATGGTTGTTTAGTCGTTAATTCCATTATTATTAATCTTGTAAGGATGTCAATTAGTTAATATTTATTATCTTTTTGCGTCATGTATGATGCATATACGCATGAATTTAGAAAAAGAAAATAAAATTTCTCCTTCCTTATACTGTTTTTTATTTGTATCAATGTTGGCTTCTTTCCCATTGAAATCTTATATATATATATATATTTAGGAAACTGTATTGAAAAGTTGAATTTTGCAAACTTAGTTTAATATTATTTTGGCTGTAGTTTTTAAACATCTATTTTAGTTTGTCTCAGTTAAAAAATACTTCTAATGGAGTTTAGAAGAATATATAAATAAATCGATATCATAATTGAATAAGAAGATCTTGAAGATATGAAAATATAATTTAAAAAAGACTTAAAAGAATTGAAAACTACCACTTATAACAACAATGTGTATATTTATTTTCGAGAGTACAACTATAGAAACTCTAAAATTAAGTATGTTTATTTAAAAAAATAAAATTATTAAAAATATTTACAAATAATAACAAAATATTACAATCTATTCGAAATAGACAACAAATATTTCGATTCATTAATATATGAATATGAAAATAGTAGAATGAAAATAGGATTATTTAACGCAACCATGATAATTCAACTTCAATAGAGGACTTTGAGAGTGGAGAACTCACGAAAGAGTGTGAAGTTGTTTAATAATATTTGTACCTTTTTGTTTGCTAATTAATTTAATAAATTTGATTAAGAGTTGAAAATTAGATAAATGGTTTTAATAAGAAAAATTATTGAACACCGAAGCAACGCCACCGTAAAGGCCTCTCTCTCTCTTTCTCTTATCTGTAATTCAGTCAAGCTCGATTCTCGCAAAATTTCTCGGCCAAGAACCATTTCCTTTTTCGTTATCGGTCAATTGGGTCCGTTTTTTACTCTCACCTGGATTCCCACCTCGATTAATTTTGCTCAATTCTCTCCTAGGTTTGTTCTTTTTCCCTCCATGATCCTTGATTATCTTAGTTAGTTCTTCTCTCAATTCAATCATCTACTTGTTAATCTGCTGCGTTTCTTTTTCCTTAATTCGCCGATTGAATGTTTGGTTCAATTCCCTGAGTTTAATTTCGTTTTACTTACTTTTCTTTTCTTGTTGTTCGTTGATTGGGAAAGTTGTAAGAGTTTGTTGGGGGTGTCGAGTTTAGCGGACTGGTGAAATTCTAGGTGGTTTTATTGATAAGTGTGCTATTCTATTGGTCACGATTATGATTATTCAGTTAATTATGGCGATTTTTAGCTTTGTTAGTTGGGTTCTGATTGTAATGTTCATATTTTCCGTTTTGCCAGTTTCCCAACTTTCTAAAAATTCTGGGGTTGCGTGTTTTTCTTTTTTTTTTTTTTTAAATTAAAATTTGAGAGTCTGACGTTCGTGGATGGATTGTAGTTTCAAGACTGATGGCTAAGAGCTACTTCAAGCAAGAGCATGATCTTGGTAGTCTTCTACTCCATGTTTCTAAACGCTTTTCTTTTTCCCCTTGGTATTATATTAAATCCATTTTGTAAGACAAGAACTGATAAATTTTCCATGTTTGTTTTACTAGAGAAAAGAAAAGCAGAGGCTGCAAGGATTAGGGAGAAATATCCTGACAGAATTCCGGTAAGAAATGAATTTATTTCATTACCGTGATTTGATTGGCTATTGGTTATCATCATCAACTTGATATTCAGATATTGTTTTGCCAAAGCTTTGATGTTCTTCTTAACCTCCTTCGATTAAGTAACGAGTCAAATTTGTTCTGATTTTCACTATCATCTATTGTCAGCATCCTTTTTTTAGCTGTCATTTGATAAGGAAGCAACCAGCTATTATTATTATTATTTAGTTCAACAACATGTGGGATTGGGGATTCGAATCTTTGACTTGTTGGTCGAGGTGTATGTCTAAACTAGTTGAACTACGCTTAGATTGACAGGAAACGGTTAGTAATTGATAATCTTGTTTTTCTGGACAACAGAGGCTGATGATTATGTTGTTACTGATTTAGCAGTTTGTTTATAATGATAAGAAGCAGTGAAGAAGTGTGTTTTAAGAGTAAAATGTCTCAAAATGAAGGCTGTTCATCTGTTGTATTTTTGTTTGCTCATGTGTTTCTGCGTTCCATCAGTTATTGCTTGATTATTTAATTCTGTTCTTATTGTTCCAAGGTTATTGTGGAGAAGGCAGAGAGAAGTGACATCCCTAGCATCGATAAGAAGAAGTAAGAATCACCAACATTCATTTCACAGTCGTCTGTTGTATTTATTTATTTTTTTATATTATATTGAAGTTGGAGTTAATTTTGAAAAGATATCTTTTGGTGAAGTATTCTGTGTTAACTCTTTTTCGTCAAAGGAAGTATTATATAGCTACTGGTAGCTGATAGACTTGAATTTTCTTGCTTCTGTGTTAGAATTTATGTTCATTGACTGACTGCATTTTAAGAGAAGTTTCTCTTTCAGATTGATGCTTGATGAGGTGAATACACTGATGCGCACACACATATACTGCAGCCTTACTAAAAGCTCTTCTTCATCTCTTTGAAAGTGGCCTTTATTTAACTTTTCAAATCATGTTTCTGTTCTTTCGCTTAGTTCTGTTGTCAATTTGCCTTATGCATATGATTCATTTCAAAACCACAAGGGGGAGAATCTCCGATAGACAGTTCACAATGCCTTCACTTCTTTCTCTTTCTATACCTAACATTTTGATGTAACGACTGCAGATACCTAGTTCCAGCAGACCTTACTGTGGGACAGTTTGTTTATGTCATCCGTAAAAGGATTAAATTGAGCCCAGAGAAAGCGATCTTTATCTTCGTGGACAATGTCCTCCCTCCTACAGGTACATCATTTTCCTCTAAAAGTTATTGTAGGATATGGCTAGGAGTGGACCACTTTTGAAAATGAAAGACCATCTCATAAACAAGTTCATTTAACAGAGTTCGATAAAATATCAAGAATGTTCTTTCTCGTCTGCTTCCTGGAATAAGTCTTGTGATTATGATCAATCATAAAGGTCACGCTGTTAGTTTTGACATAATTGGTACACATAGCACCTACACATAACAATTTTGTTAGAGGTAACGGATACTTTAACAAAAGGGGCATGTTTAAAATTTCGAAAACTATATTGGTGTTTAAAACCGAAACTTAAAATACGAGTTTGATATGCTAGAAACAAGAACTATAACTTGTATTCAACTTGCCTGAACAAACCACATATCTTTTCCTTCTTAAAGGAGCAATCATGTCTGCGATATATGAAGAGAAGAAGGATGAAGATGGATTTCTGTATGTTACTTACAGTGGAGAGAACACATTTGGGTGGTAGCTGGCTTGTGTGCGAGACCTGATTGTTCTTCATCTGTTACGCTTACATCTTAGATTTTCGCTTCGTTGCTACCACCGTCATCATCTTCTTCTGTTCTCCCTGCCTCTTCCTTTCGCTGCTTGTTGTTCTTCCAGTTCAAGGATTCTGGCAAGTGATATCCTGTACAGCTCTACATAATGAATAAAAATTGTGAAAACATTTCCACACCAAAAAGTTCTTGCTTCAAATACTGGCTTTATAGTTCCTTTTGCCCCCAATTTTTTTGTGGGGTTTTCCTTCTGTTTATATGCCTGTAAAGATAAGATCTCTTAACAAAATCTATTTTTCTCATTAAAAAAATATTCCATCTACTATTATAAATAGCATCCCCAATATTATTCTCATTACTATTTTTTTTTATTTACAATTTTTTCTTGTCTCTTATGTATTTGTTTCTAACATCTTCATCTTTTTCTAACCTTCGACCTCTCTGACTTATTTCTTTATCACTGAACCATTTTCCTTAACTTATCTTCACTTCCATGATTAAACAATAAATTGTAGTTCGACCACTCCTTTAAAGTGGACTAGAAAGGAAAAAAAAAAAAAAAAAAAAAAAAAAAANAAACACAACAAGAGGAAAGTGAGGAGCGGCTAAGGGCTGAGTAGTTCTTTGTGTTGTGGCGTGAGATTGGATTAGTTGGGTTCATATATGGTCTTGCATGGCATAACGCATATCATATTCTTAATTAAATTTCATCATGAAATAAAACGTAAATTCTTCCATCGCCTCGGAAAAGGGAACAAATTAATTTTTTTCAAACCATAAAATTTAGTGCTATTTCAAACAAAAACTGGTAAGAACATCAACTAATAGCAAATCGCTCCAATCTGAAAAGTATTTATAAATGTGACACACTCCAAGCAAAAATGCCGAGAGAGAGAGGATGTTTATGATAAAATGGCATATGTGCTCTCGCTCTCACATTTTCACTCTATCTCTCGCTTTCTCACAATCTCGGTGTCGCTCTCTCTCCTTTCCCTCTCTCTCGCTCACCGGAATTGGTCGCGTTAGAGCTTTTGACTCTTCATGTCAGAGAAGAAGAAGAAGCTAGAGAAGTCGGAGAAAAAGAAGATGCAGGAGAAGATGAAAAGAAAAAAAAAAAAAAAAAAAAAAAAACGACTCTTGTAATTCCTTTAATAATTTTTTTTTTTTTTTTTTGGAAAAACCTATAGACATAAATATGTTTATGACTTTGACAAGAGGTGAATCGATATGAAATGATGCAATAATTAAAAATAATGTAATATACTTAAAATATCACTAAATTATTACTAATTTGGGTTTGATATTAATAAAAAGAAATGGGAACGTATCAATTTATATTCCTACTTTGGAGTTATCAATTAAAATTTTGAATTAATAATTGAATCAAATCAATTTCAATTACGAACTTTGATAAAGTGTTTTAATTTACGCCTTTTTTTTATTTAGTTTGTAAAATGTCATGTGAGATTTACAAATGATTAAATTTTTTTATAGCATTCTTAAATTGCTATAAGTAAATCAATTTAGATCATTTATTAAGGTTACTTTTGAAAAAATTGATTGTGCATCAGCTCCTGCCCATGCTAAAAAAACCCTTAGGAGCCGTTTGGAGCGCAAACTAGAAGGTGGTGGAGCGGGTTATTATAACCAAATCCATGTTTAGGGCACCAAAGTTAATAGTTGCGTATACTACTATTTATAACCTGATACTGTTTCAAAACTCTCTTTGATGCAATATTTACTATGCTAATTTTTTTTAAAAAAAAGTATCTATGGACTTTATACTTAGTATAAAAAATATCTAAAAACTTTCAAAAGTTTCAAACGTACCCTTAAACTTTAAATTTTGGATGGAAATCATTGAAATTCATTAGATTTTGGCCCAACTCCAAAATTAATTGAAAATCAAATCAAATAAATTGAGATAATTGATTTAAATTTTCTTAAGTCTGGGGGTTTTCCAGTATTTTAAAATTTTTTTTAAAGATTAAGAATATTTTTGTAATTTTGAAAGTTTAGGAGTATGTTTGACACAAAACACTATTCGATTCAATTAATGGTCAGAGTGGTTTTAAACTCATTTTGAAAGCTAAGAATATTTTTGAAACTTTTGAAAGTTAAAGGATAATCTTGACACAAAGTATAAAGTTTAGAGTATTTTATATACAGTTACCCAGTTTATATAAAATATGTTTACGTAATATAAGCATTAAAATAAATTTATCATAATCTTATTCCTTTAACGTAAATTAATTGATTGTTGTTAAGGGAATAATTTTTAATTAATGTTTTAACATAAATACGTACATTTTAAAATTATTATCACAAGAGTGAACTCCTTTAGCTCATAATTTATTTTTTTAGTTAATAATTAAAATGATACGTTAGGTTTGATGAGCTATCATAAAAAAGTAAAAATACGGGAGCTCTTTTTACATATAGCAAAAGGAACCGAAATATTTATAAATATAGCAAAATTTTATTTTCTATCGCGGTCTATAGCAAATAGACTCTGTATTTTGCTATTAGTTGTAAGTATTTTCAACAGTTTTGTCATTTAAGACAATTTCCCATAGTACGGCCCAAAAGTATAATTTTTTGCAAAAATAGTAAAACTGATCAGCCCACTCAACCTAATTTAAATCAGACATTAGAATTGAAAAGTAAAAATTGTTTTTACTGATTCAAATTTTCATGAAATTTGGTTGTTATGTGGTTACTATCTAATTTCTATGTGATTACTATTAGTTTTTATTTAATATTAATTATTATATGACTGTTAGCGATAATGATTGTTATTTGATGGTTGTCTGGTGAATATACACTTTTATCCGTCATTCTTCCTTTTTTTTTTTTTTTTTAACTTTTACACCTTTTGCCCTTTCAACTCTGCTTTCCATTTCTTATTTCTTCTATTTTTACCGTGACTTTATATACACCATTAAAAGATAATGATCAGATTTGATTATTCTTTCTCCTCCTTCAATAGTTTAAGCATAGAAGTTTAGTTTTATATTAGCTACCGAAGGAATACTTGTTTGTTATGCGGCGGTAAGTTTTTACTTGTCACAGTTTAGCTGATGTGGGCAAATATGATTACCTTCCTGACTATTATTTGATTGCCATAATATTATTATTATTATTATTATTATTTATTTATTTATTTATTTTTGAAGATTTCTTATTGCCATTTGTTTATCTTTTCATTCTCATCCGATTATCTTTTATTTTTGTTGCCACATTTAGCCTTTTTAATATTAATATTGTCATTTGATTGACATCTGATTACCTCTATTTTTTACTACAATATTTACTAGGCTAAATTATAAAAATTACCCTCGAACTTTGTACGTTGTATCAAAAATATCTTTGAGCTTTCAAAAGTTTCAAAAATACATTTCAACTTTCAAAAAGAGTTAAAAAAACAAAGGCTCTTATCGTTAGTTTTTAATGGAAATCTTTAAAATTCATTAGATTTTGGCCCTAAGTCCAAAATTAATGAAAAAAAAAATCGAACAATTTGAGATAATTGATTTAAGAATTAAATCTCGGGGTGTTCAAATATTTTTAAACTTTTTTTTAAAGTTTAAGGGTATTTTTTAAGGTTTTGAAAGTTTAGGGATATTTTTGACACAAAACATTAACAAATTCTATCTAAAACTAACGGTAAAGATATTTTTTTAACTCATTTAGAAAGTTTAAGAATATTTTTGAAACTTTTCAAAGTCAAAGGGTTAATCTTGACACAAAATAAAAATTTTAGAGGTGTTTTGTATAATTTAGCATATGCTAAATAAATGTAACTTTTATATGGTTACCCAATTTATATATTAAATATGATTACATAATATAAGCATTAACATAAATTTATCATAATTTTATACTTTTAACATAAATTAGTTCATATGGTTACCCAATTTATATATTAAATATGATTACATAATATAAGCATTAACATAAATTTATCATAATTTTATACTTTTAACATAAATTAGTTCATATGGTTACCCAATTTATATATTAAATATGATTACATAATATAAGCATTAACATAAATTTATCATAGTTTTATACTTTTAACATAAATTAGTTCATTGTTGTTAGAGGCAAAATTTTATTTAATATTTAAAAATAAATATATATGTTTTATGGTTATTTTAAAATATAAAAAAATGAACCAAAATATTTACAAATATAACAAAATTTATAAACTATTATAATGTGTCTATTTGTTTTATGATAGACACAAATAGTGTCTATCGCAGTTTATTTGCTATTATAATTAAATATTTTTAACAGTTTTGTGATTTAAAATAATTTTTTTATATTTTAAAATTACTGTATTCTAATATTGATAAAAATTAATATTAAATATTTTAAATCTCAAACCCCAAAAACTTAATAAGGAGAAATATGGGGAAAATTAAATAAATTGAAATTAAAGAAAAAGTGAGGAAACTGCTACCCCGCGTGACTTAACCCTTTATATATATCCATTCCTAAACTGATTAATATGGTAATATTATTATATTATAATTATATGATCAACCTATTAGTCATTGATAACAATTATTAAACAATATTGATATTATAGAAATTAATATATTATAACTTTCGATGTCATAGTATTATTGATATGATATTGAACATTTAATTATTAAGGTATAATTTATTAACAACAAATTGATGATAAATAATAATAATAATAATAATAATAATAATAATAATATAGTAAATTATATGATAATTATTGTGGTGATTTATAAGTTGAGCGATCATAAAATTAGTTATTGATCATTTATATGATTAATAATTTCATTATTATGATAATTATTCTTAATGTTTATATGACCCAATTTAACAATTGAATATATATTACAAGTATTAAAGCAATAAATGGATTTATCTACATGGGTCAAAAATAAAATTTTGTTATATTTATAAATGGTTTGATATTTTTTTATTTATAATAATTTTTGTTTAACGATAATTATTAAACATATTAATAAAGGTTTAAGTTTATATCGTCATTAATTACCTAATTTATTTATTTATTTATCATTGTGAAATGATCTGTCCCGCCCATGGTTCCAAAGCTCACAACCTTCAACTTATTATTATTCCATCTTTCAAACTCCCTCATGCTTTGCTTGGGATTTCCCGCTCACATCACATGTTTTTCATTTTCCTCCACGCCTTTTCATGCACATTTTTCCACCGACTAAACTTTTCATTTTAATGTATATCCCAAAATTTTATTTATCTTTGTTAATTAGATGATCGAGTTTTTTGTTTTCAAATTTTGGCAAACGAAAAATTTACGAAACCTTCTTAAGTCGACTATCAAAAAGATTCATAGGAAGTTAATTTCTAAGTCGATTATGTCTTTCTTTTACTACTAAACTAACTCGATTGATCTCAAATATTGAATTAGAAGTTCAAATCTCTCAATAGGTTCATATGTTGTTTAGTTAATAACTATAAAATATGTCTTGTCAAAACTTGTAAATTCAACAAAATTGAACTCTAATATCATTTTTTTTCATTCAAAATTCCTATCAATTTTACTACATGATTTATGATTCATTAACTAAATTACAACATTTATCAATCTAAATTTGAAGTGCAATAGGATAGAAATTAAAAGTTTCTATCAAAATGGATGTTTTTCTATTTCTATACTAATTTATAATAATAAACATTTAAACTTCCCCAAAGGTCCAAACTGCCCATTTTTGTAATTTCCTCGTGACAAAGTCAGAGTTTTCTATTGAACACAACAAATCAAATATACAAAAGAGAATAAAGAGCTCTACTTTTGCCATTGACAGATAGAAAATACTTTATTGTCTAAACTATATCTATTAGCCCATTAATTATTCAATTACAAATTATCATATGATAAAAAATTTTGATTTTTTAAAAATAACAAAATTACTATTTAAAACCATATGATAAATAAAAAGATTGTGGAGAGATAGGTGTAATTAAGACTACACCTAATCATTGTACATCTTTGATTGATTGGATTATTTCAATCTAAGGAAAAGTCGATTTATTAAAATAATTAGAAAACCAAAAAGTAAAAGCAAAAGTTTGATTATTAAAATGGGGATAGGAATCTGAATTCTCTTCTCTCTCCATCTTGATTTTTGGAAATTCGTGTACAGAATATCACTTTTAAGAAATTAGTTCATTAAAAAAATATCATGATAGTACGTCGTATTTGTTTTAGTATCGGTAAAAGTTCGAATTACAAATTTCTTGGTCACTAACACATTTATATGTCAATTGAGTTATATTGGCAAGCTAACCACTATTAGATGCATGTTTACAACTAGTTGTTAATCTATTAATGATGTTATGAGATAGCGAAGAAACCTAATTTTACTAAAATGATCATAGCTTAATGATAATTAACATACACTACTTTTCATGAACTTTGAGGTTCAATTCTCATCTCTTCATAATCTATCTATCTATCTATATATATATATATATATATATATATGTTGTAGTAAAAAACGAGACCTAATTTTACTTACAAAATTAATTAATTACTTAATCTATTATCACCCCATTACCTACCTGAGTATTTGTTTAAAATGGAACAAGTGAAATTTTATATTATTTCACATCAAGAGAAGTATGGATGTGTTGGTCAAGAAACGAGGTTGGTTTAGTCTAAAGAATTGTGGAGTCTATAGAACAAGGGGTTAATAAGTAATGAAATTGTATATTTTTAGTCGTGAGGCTCCACAGTAAGTTTAAAAACTTCTTAGATCAAACATGGAGTGGAGGTACACTTCATCAATTCCTACTCCTCGAGTCAAACATATTTTAAATGTCTTGATTGTTTATCTATGCTCATGTCAACCACTTTGTATACCTAATATAATGTTGCAATTATGCAATACCATAGTTTATAATCAAGAGGAATAAATGTTTTGTTAGTTTACCTATGTTCATGTCTAACCACTATATAAACCTAATGTTGCATTTTATACAACATCATAAATATATTCATTACAATTAGGCCATATTTACTTCTCCGTAATCAAAATTGCTGAAATCGTAGTGAATTTATTTTATTATTCATAATTCACATAATTCTCCGTTATAACATTGTTAAATAGTTTTTTGGAATTGTATTTAAATATAGCCTTAACTCAACTTGTCAATATAGTAAAATTTCCATGTCCAACTTTTAAATTCCCTCATGTACATTTAAGAGCCTATTTTTTTTAAAAGATAAAACATAAGTCAACTAATTAAAATATATATCATCAGCCATGGAGGTTAGAGATTTGAATCCCCTCTATTACTTATTATTGAACTCAAAAAAGGAGTATAGCTAGTTTCTTTTTCTTATCATCTATTATTAGGAAAAAAAACATACCTTGTTTCACTCTTCGAATAATTCAAACAATTCTTCCTCGTTAACACAAATACAACTTCCTATTTAGTTACATCACATTAAAGATTATAAAATTGATCTATTTTTTATATCAAAATGAACATAGTTAAGTTACATTAAACTTTACCTATGACCTCGAAGATAAATATTAAGTCCAAGCTAATGTAAAAAAAATAAAAAATAAAAAATAAAAAAAAATTCTCCGACCTCTTCCTAATGGAATGAGATAATTTCTCCTAAAAATAGGGAGTGGGACCCACCACAGCCAATGAAATAAATGAATATGGAACAGTCAACTTGGAAGAATGTTGACCGTTGAAAAATCTATGAAAAACTGTTCTCACACTTTCCCCTGGCCTCTGTCTTCAACTTTCCCAACTTTCTTCTTCTTCTTCTTCTTCTTCTTCTTCGTCCCTTTAACGCAATCCTCCATTTAAAATCCGCAAAGGCTCCACCGCCAATCACAATCTCCAAACCTTTTTCACAATGCAGAAGAGTACATCAACATCTTCCTTAGGTCCAGGCGGCCTCGACCTTTCTCAAGCCTTCTTCAAACCAATCCGCGACGCCTCTCCTCCATCCACCTCAAAACGCAACACCAAAATCTCCGTCATCGGCGCCGGAAACGTCGGCATGGCCATTGCTCAAACCATCCTCACTCAAGATCTGGTTGATGAACTCATCCTCGTTGACGCCAAGACCGACAAACTCCGCGGCGAAATGCTCGATCTCCAACACGCTGCCGCCTTCCTTCCCCGCACCAAAATCAGCGCTTCCACAGATTACTCCATTACCGCTGGATCCGATCTATGTATTGTCACCGCTGGTGCTCGCCAGATCGCCGGTGAATCTAGGTTGAATCTGTTGCAGAGGAATGTCGCTCTGTTTCAGAAGATCGTGCCGCCGCTGGTTCAGTTCTCTCCCGACACGATTCTTCTGATCGTTTCGAATCCGGTGGATGTTTTGACTTATGTTGCTTGGAAGCTCTCTGGTTTCCCGTCGAATCGAGTGATTGGATCGGGAACGAATCTGGATTCGTCTAGGTTTCGGTTTCTCATTGCCGATCATCTCGACGTCAACGCTCAGGATGTTCAGGTCAGTTTTCCGATTGACATTTCTTCTACCTTCTTTAATGGATCATTGCTTATTTGTTAATTTGGTGGTGTTTGTTGGAGAAATTTCCTTTTCGATTTAATTGTTTTTGGTTGATTGGTATCAATGTGCTGATCATTTTTGGGAAAATTTGAGGAAAAGGAACAGGTCAAATAACTATTCCACACAAAATTGATAATTTATTAGTTTAGATTCGAAATTGAAAGTTGCACTAGATCATGAATTTATTAGGAAAAATTAAAAGTTTAGGGACTTTATCAACCTAAACTAAAAAAGTTTAAACATTGAAGTTATAATCGAACTAAAAAGTTGAGGTTAAATTTGGTAATTGTTAGAATTTAGTTATAATTAAAATTTTGTACCTATCATTTATAAAATTCTCGTATTTACACGTTTAAGACTATTCATGAGATTTTATCAAACTACAAAAGACAAAATTCTAACTATAAAAAGTAGTAAGAGCTACATTCTAACTTTTAAAATTATTGGGACTATATTCTAACTTTCTTCTAACTATAGGGACCAAATTTGTAATTGAATCAAAATTTAAAAATAACCAACCTTCTACTTAGTATTTCTCCACCAATACTCACCTCTATCAAATTGGTTGAAAGCAAAACAAAGATAAATGAAAAATAATAACAATTATTTTTAGGTTTAAATACTACTTGGTCACTCGTACTATTCACTTTGATTCATTTTGATCCATTTACTTTTAAAATGTTCATTTTGAGTTTTATACTTTTAACTTTAGTTCATTTTGGTCATTGAAAATGAGGTAAAAATGTAAATGAAGGGACCAAAATAGTCACTTATGAAAGTATAAGGACAAAAATAAACATTTTAAAAGTATATAGACTAAAATGAACCTAAAGTTAAAAGTATCGAGACAAAAATAAATATTTTGTAGGTATAAGGATTAAAATGAACTAAAACTGAAAGAAAAAAGAAAAATCAAAATAGACATTTTAAAAATTCAGTTACCAAAATGAAAAAGTAAATTCCAAGTTCACCCAAGTATAATTCAATCCATATTTAGATGCTTAAATTATACATCAAACCATAGATGAATTTGTAGAAACTAGCACATGAAGCTAAAAAACAGAGGATTATATATATGTTTTGAAGGCCTACATAGTGGGAGAGCATGGCGACAGTTCTGTGGCGCTATGGTCAAGCATAAGCGTCGGCGGGGTGCCAATACTAAGCTTTCTAAAGAATCAACAAATCGCCTACGAGAAAGAAACATTAGAGAAAATTCACAAAGAGGTCATAGGCGGGGCTTATGAAGTCATAAGCCTGAAGGGCTACACATCATGGGCGATCGGGTACTCTGTGGCGAGCTTGGCTCGGTCGCTCATTCGGGACCAACGGAGGATCCACCCTGTCTCCGTCCTTGCAAAAGGGTTTTATGGCATTGACGGGGGCGACTTGTTCCTTAGTTTGCCTGCGCAGCTCGGGAGGGGTGGAGTATTGGGGATAACCAATGTGCATCTAACAGAAGAGGAGTTGAGACGATTGAGAGACTCGGCAAACACCATCTTGCAGGTGCAGACTGAGTTAGGAATCTAAATATTTTACAATACTTTCTGTCCATGAATGATATGGATGTTTTCTTTTCTTTTTTTCTTTTTCTTTTTTTTAAATGTTATTTTGATGTTTTGTTGTGTAATATCTATGTTTGTTTTGAGATTGGATGATGAGTAAAGAGCTAACTTTGATAAGGGGGGTGAGATTGATAATGTTTTGTTCTATTACCCCTCTAGGATGTTACATATGATATATATATATATATATATATATATATATATATTAACTTTGTCTCGATGGTTTATTATATTTAGTATTAACAATGTACACTCTTCTCTAAAAATTGTAAGATTAGTTTAGTTCTAATTTAAAAACATTTTGGTCTTATTTTCAAGTTTATTTCATTAGAATTTGAACTTTTTCATTAGTTATTTTGATTCTTACATCTTTCATCATCTTTTAAAGAAAAAAGACAATATGGTGCGGAAATTGAACTTCAACCTCAAAACGGCTAGTACAAATTTATGTCTACGTTAAATTTTAGACTTTGAACTGTTAAAAAATGACCATTTTGGTCCTTGTCATTTTAATTTTCCATCTAATATCTAATTGACCAATGATTATCTCCAACCTAATATGGTTTGGAATCTTGCTCATATTAACATACTATACCATATATTCAGAGCTACATAGTTAATTTGTTAAAAGTAAAATAAAGGCCAGAATCAAAATGAGTATTATTTTTTCAAAGTTCAAATACTAAAACCATAATGAGATTTAAACTTTTATTTTTCAATCACGTAAGATTTGATGGGTAGAGGGTTTATAAATCCTTTCAAAATATTTGACTTTATAGAAACCTTATTAGAGAGGCAATTATAATAGTGACAAACATTAAGGAGATAAAATTTACAACAATATTTTTATAGACACATCTAATATTGATAATTTCTATTCCCATCCCTAGAAAAAAACTATTGGCCGCAGTAAAAAGTTAGGAAAACACGCCAGCTAGGGTCAATCAAACCTACGACTTTCTGCTTAGGAAACAGACGCTCTATCCACCGAGCTACAAGCGCCGATGCTCTAGCTTGTTGTTGTTGTCCCTACTAATTTAAACTCAAATATCTTTTGTACGGCCATTAAGGCAAGTGTTTCTGGGATTGATGTTGACAAAATACCAAATTCACTTAACTTGGCTTCTTAATAACTGTGGTGGAAAAGTTCCACTAGGTTTTTAATTTCCTTTATTTAAGATTTTTTTGGTTGCGAGTGGAGAAGTAAAAGTATAGAGACCTACATGAAACCATAAGTTAATTTAATTAAGTATGAAGACTGGTTATAGGGTTGGGCATCAAGTCATAAGTTTATTTAGTTAAGTATGGGTCAGTCATAAAACCATAATGCCTAAGTATGGAGGTCGGCCATAGAGCTTGAGGAGGCTAATCCTATGAAGGTAAAAATTATGCCTAAGTGTTGTACTTTTACACATGTTTGGATCACTAGTGAAATAAATCCAACAATCACAACGATTAGTAACGACTTGACTAATTACTAGATAAGTTAATTAGCAAATAACCGTTACAAAATCTTCTACAAAATCGAGAGGGCTTATGAAATTGTCCCATTAGGTATGCTAATCTATTCAACGAAATTTCCGAAGAAATTTAATTTGTTGAATTTGAACTTTATATTTGTATTGATTTCATTGTCGTGAGTACAATCTCTAATATTTTATCCTTTCATTCTTTCTCTCAAAAAAGCAAATTTTAATCCTTAGGCTTGTTGTTCTTCTTGGATGATTGGCCTTTGGACTTGATGATCTTTTTGGATGACCGACCTTTGGGCTTGTTGATCTTCTTGGATGACCGACTTTTGGGCTTGTTGATCTTCTTGGATGATCGACTTTTGGGCTTGATGATCTTCTTGGATCGACCTCTAGCTAGTTGATCAATTTGGATCGGCCTCTAGCTAGTTGATCAATTTGGATCAGCCTCTGATTTATTAATCGACTTGGATCGACCTCTAGCTTGTTGATCGATTTGGACGGCTTCTGGCTTGTTGATCTTGTTGATCGACCTTTGAAGTTTTTGAATTCAAGAGCTTCGGAGAAAGTCTTTTGACCTTCTAGAAGTCGTTTGAGCTTTAGTCTTTAGATTTTCAAGAGAATTACACTTTTTAGAGTTTTAATCTTTTGATCTTCAAAGCTTTAAGAGGTTTGTATTCTTTAGAGCTTCAATCTTCAGAGTTTGTATCTTCAAATCTTTAGAACTTAAAGGTGTTGTGTTCTTCAGATCTTTAGAGCTTTGGTCTTTGGATCTTTAAAGCTTTGGAGCTTTAGTCTTCAGAGCTTCAATTCTTCCCATATTCAGGAAGTGAGTTTTGAAATCTTTAGAGCTTCAACACCCTGTTGTCAATGCTTCCAACCTCCCTAAAATGAAGAGGTAAGGCCTCTATTTAAGGAGGTTTCCCATGGGTCTTACATGGGCTTGGGCTTGGACCCAATATTTTCTTTGGTCCAAAATTCCACAATGGGCTTGAATTGTGTAGGACTTTGGACCCAAACGACTTTAATTACTCCACCCAATCCAATTTATAATTTCCACAGATGCGTTTAGACTTTTGTTTCGATGACGTGGTAACTTGTGGTTAGCAAAAATTTCTTATTCAATAGAGGCTAAAATACATAATAAACTCTCTAATCTCAAATTCTCTCGATGAAAGTGACAAATTATTTAAGGGTTTTAAGTTTGAGGGCATTTGTGTAATTATGTCTAATGGCATTTTACTAAATATGCTCAACGGCATATTTGAAAATATTTTAATATTTTACAATTTAGGGATTTATTGTGAATCACCTTAAAAGAGGAGAAAAAAGTGTGTTGCTACTGTCTTACACACTTAGGGTGTGTTTGAAATACATTTTCAAATGATTAATTTAAAAAATAAGTCATTTTGAAAAAAATTGAAGTGTTTGGCAACCACTAAAGTGGATTTTGAAGTGTATTCTAAATAATTTTTATCAAATGAATTTAAATAACAATGAGTTTTTTTATAAACACTTTTTTATTAAGTCAATCCAAACAGACCCTTAGAGAGAGAAAGTTAACAATCCTGTAGATTAAGAGAGAGAGAAGAATCTGCCATCGGTGGTTTCGTCTTCAATTGACGTGGAATCTAACTCACGCTGCAGGTGGCTGTTTCGGGGTGTTTTTCCGGCGGGATTAGTCTCGATTATAGTGCAATTTTCAGTTGCTTGGGTCTCCAGTTCGAAGGGTTTTGTCTGGCGTTTGCTTCTTGACTTCATAGACTGTTTTTGAGCGATTGGGTCTTGGTTTCAGAGACGTTATATAGTACGCGAATCTCTTGGTATAGTGGCGTTTGCCGCCGGTAAAGTCGGTAGTTTTGGCACAGATTGCTCAGGCGATTGGGTCTCGGTCAAGAAGTGAAAAAATCATGGTTAAATTACAGATTGTTAATCTTAAATAATATTTGTAACTTGTAAACTTACTTGCTCATAATAAAATCACTCCAAGTTGGTTCTCAAAGTGAATGTAAACCAAATTGGTTGAACCACTATATATCGTGGTGTACTGTTCTTTATCCCTTTCATCCATATCGCAAAGCATTTTTTTTTCCTTTTTTCCTTGCTAAATTCTACAAAATACCAACAAACTTTGTACTTTTTGACCGAGTAGGAGATCTGAAAATTTTACAACATTTGAAATCCATGGATGATATGGATGTTGTTTTTGATGTTTTGGTGCGGTGATGTATGTGCTTTTCTTTGAGGTTGAGGTTGTATGAACAGTAAAGAGCTAACTTTGATGAGGGGGTGAGATTGATAATGTTTTGTTCTATTACTCCTTTAGGATGTTACATATGATATATATTAGCTATAATTAGACAATATAATGTATAAGATATTATGCCTGATTAAGGCACTAGATCGATGAATGAATGAACAAATGAAAGTCTATTATTAAAAGTTAAAATTTGAATTGTTTTTTTTTTTTTTTTTTTCAAAGAAGATATTATTGTTACTTTTATTTCCATGGAAAATGCATTGATCAAATAAATCATTTTCCAAAGCATCGATACGAAAAGTAAAAATATGTATATTTCTGTTTCACAAAATCTATTTCAAAAAATATGATTGTTGTCTAGTATGATATTTTTATTATATCATATAAAATTGACGATGCAATAAAAATAACGGTCATAGGATGGATTTAATATAGAAAAATATCAAACTCTTTACAAATATAGAAAAATTTTACTGTCTATTAGCGATAGATCGCTATAAACATCTATCGCTTGAACAATATAATTCATTTTGTTATATTTGAAAACAATCTTATTTTTTAATTTTATTTTCTTATATTTATAATTTATTAAAAAATCTCTCAACATTTAGGAACTTGGACACTTTTATCAACATATCAACCATTGAACATTTTATTGCCAGCTTTGTAGGACTCTCAAGATGTAGTTAACCAGCATAAATACATTCTAACATGACATGAATGTCACTAACTCAACCTTTTATATTCTTTCAAACATTCGTTTTAAATTCTAGGATACAAATTAATCCGGACAACTTAGAGTTAGCTTTAATCATCTCTTAATACCACTACCAATCGCACAAATTATTAGCCTAAAATCAAATTAAATTACAAAAGATATAGAACTCATCTTTCTACTACGCGATAATAGTATAGTGAATCAAGAGCCGGGCCACTACCAATCACACAAATGATTAGCCTAAAATCAAATTAAATTACAATAATTACTTTTCCAGCTTGTGCAATCCATATCAAATCTAATATTTTAGACATGGAACTATACTCACAAATATATTAATATTTCAATATTCTTATTCTTTCAATATTGATTAAATTGAATGGATTGATTTTGAAAATCATATATACATAGTATATTGCCACTAAAAGCTTTGGTGGGACCCTATTCTACTAAAAAGAGGCTTTCGTGGGTGTCGTGGGTTTTCTTTAATATATAACTTAATTTCTTTATATGAATATATAAACATTAAAAGAAAAAAAGAAAAAAACTCAAGCTATGTTCCCATCTCTCCTATATTAAAGGGTATTGGTAGTTTCACCATTTTGCATGCACAATAAATTCATCATAATTAATAGTATTAAGAGATCAAGATGGCTTTCAAGATCACTTCTTTCTCTCATCTTGCATGCTTCTTCTTTCTCAAGCTTCTCTTCTTTACATTTGTGAATTCTACTTGTAAATGCCCTATTCAATCCACCACTTGCTCATATCCTTCTCAACCAGCTAGTTCACAGTCAAGTAATTACAATTATGGGAACCCTAAATCTGTTCCTCCTCCTCTAACCCCATATCAACCCATCAGTAATGATGAAAAATGTCCAAGAGATGCATTAAAGATAGGCATTTGTGCAAAGTTGCTCAATAATGGTTTACTTGAAGCAATTCTTTGGAAACCACCTATAACTGCATGTTGCTCTCTAGTTGAAGGCCTTGCTGATCTTGAAGTTGCTGTTTGCCTTTGTACTGTTCTTAAGGCAAGTGTCTTAGGTATTGACCCTCCCAATATACCAATTTCACTCAATTTGCTTTCTGGTAATTGTGGTAGAGAAATTCCAATAAGCTTCCAATGTTCTTAGTTTAAGATTTTCCTAATCGATTTTGTATGATATTATTATTATTTTTCTTTATTTTGTTTTAAGGTCTAATTGTTATGTTAATTTATCTCCTTGATTCTTGTGGTGTGTAAGTCCTTTCAAAATAATGTATTAATTATTCACTATATTATTGTTTAAGACATTATTTTATCTGAATATATGATCCTGTGATTATTCAACTTTTTTAGTAAACTCCAATTAATGAATGTATAAATGGGTGCCCATATTACATAGTATTGATAAAATCAATGGGACGTACGTAATATGTTTATTTCAAACTTAACCCTCTTTGTGGCTACTAGGTCGAGGACATTTTCTAAAATTAAAAAACCTACTTTATGCAAAATTAAGAGTTTAGAATCTTGTTATGAGAAATTCAATTTTAGATCTAATAAATCAGTTAATTTTTTAATTTTTTTTTTTTGAATATTTTGCTGAATATGAGAAATTATGGCATGCAGTTAAATTTTTTGAAAATTATTATAAATAAAAAAATATCAAATTATTTATAAATGTAATAAAATTTTACTTTCTATCTGTGATAGATCGCAATAGACATGGATAGATGACTATCGGGATTTATAATTGATAAAAGGTAAAATTTTACTATATTTATAATTATTTTCAACCGTTTTTCTATTTTTTAAAACATCTCTTAATTTTTAATTAATGAGCAATTGAATATTATTATTAATTTTGAGGGGTAATTTATATAAATTCACTGAAAATCGATATGCGGGATCGAATTGATGTCATAATTCAATTGGTCAATCGGTCCATTAAAAATGGAAAATCGACCCACCAAAATATATATACTATTTATTAGTTTTAATGTTTTTCTTATGTTGCCCAACCCACTAGCCAATATCCCGTGCCCATTTTGCATTGCCCAACCCAACACCTTCTTATTAGATTAAAAAAAAGGACCGTGATCAAGCCCTTATAGTACAATGTAAAATATTTTGCACATATAATAAAATTTGAATTTGCACATATAATAAAATTTGAATTTACTTCTCGGAGTCTATGAGTGGTACAAGTTTGTCTGCAGATAGATTTTGGTATTGGTAGCAATAGACTTTTATCACTGATAGAAAAATCTATCAATGATAGCGTTTTATCATAGATAGAATTAAGTATATCATTGATAGATGATACTCTATCATGAGTAGACTTTATCAATGATACGAGGTATAATCAATAGACTCCATTGGTGATTAGAATGTATGACTTATAGTTTTCTTTGGAGATAATCCATCAACAATAGCTAATGAGTTGAGATTTCACATAGCATATAGAAATCTATCACTTATATAGAAGGCTACCTTATAGACTTTTACTTTGTACTTTTAACTTCAATCATAGATAGTTTAGTTGTTATTTAGTTGTTTCTAATTCTTATGGTTGCTTTGAGAAAGAGATTGCATCAAATTAATTTGAATATTGTGTTGAGTTATCAATGAATGAGACGGGGAGAACAAAATTGGAGAAAGAAAAAAAAAATTTGCTTGAAATCTATATGTGATAAAAGAGATAGAATATATGTTAGTTGTGCATTGTGATTGAAATATATTAGTTATAATAGTCTATCATCGATCGATTTATGTTGTGAATTAAAAGTACGTTAGTGATAGACTTCTATTATTACTAAAAGTTCACGGAAACATCTACAATGAAAGAAGCCAACATGAACATAGTTCAACTGACATAAGACATGGACTTTTGATTAAAAAAGTCAAAATTTCATATCCCAAAATTATTATGCTAAAAAAACATAATTAAAAACGTCAACAAAATAATAAGAGAGAGAGGTGAAATGAACTTGTAAAGAAGAGAAAAGTCAATGAAAATAATGTATAACTAAAGAGAAATATAATTAAAATGAAAGAAAAAAATGAAAAAAAATTCCAATGTTAATCAAACACAAGAAACAAGAATGAGAATAACAAAAGAGAGCATTTGAAAAAAAATTGAACTAAGAGGTTAGAAGATAGAATCTCCAAACAACACATGTTGAAATCAGAAAGAAAAAAAATGTATAATACGAATAAAAATAAAATAAATAAGGAGATTCGAGAAAATCGCTAAATTTACAAATCAATAAAAATGTTGCTATACACTTAATTATTAATTAGCTCTTAAAGTGCTATCCAATCCATTACAATTAAAAGAAAAAACATCGCTTCTTTTTTTCTTCGAAATGACTCTCAAGCTTTTGTCTTTTTCTTCCTTGACGTTCGACGTTCAACGTCCTCTCCATGAACCCACAAGGCCCTCCTTTGTTCGTCGGTTAGCTGCCACATGTTAGTACATATTTGTATGTAGTCGGTTTTTAGATGTTGAAAATTGACTGGTAAATTTTTTATGCTGGTTTTCTCTTAAAACTGACATTTGACATTGATTGACTGATATGCACCCCTAATTTTAAGACTAGTTACAAATTGATATGTGTTCGGAATTAAATTTAAAATATGCTTGAAAAAAAGGGCGTTTGTTACCAACAAAAGCCTAGAGCTTAAGTCCAAGGGATTGGGGTCCATTTTGCATGGAAGCCCACTCTTGGTTAAAACCATGGCATTATATCACATGCACATCATTCATAGTTAAAACTAAAGATAATAGAGAGATTAAGAAATGGGTTCAAAAGCTTGTTTCTTCTCTTACTTCCCATATACTTCCTCTCCTTCAATCTTCTCTTCTTACTTATCACAACCACATGTACAAGTCTTTCTCTACCCAAATCCAAATTTCAACAGCCTTCTCAAACTCCAACATCTCCTTCTACTGATGATGAAAAATGTCGTAAAGATGGCATTAAGATAAGGCATATGTGCCAATTTGATCAACAATGATTTGCTCAAACTCAATGTTGGGCAACCACCAGTGAGGCCATGTTGCTCTCTCATTCAAAGCCATTTCTGAGCTTCAAGTTGGTGTTTGCCTTTCGCACTGCCATTAAACCAAAGCGTTTTAGGCATTGAACTTAACCAAACACCAAGAATAGAGGTAGTGAGACATAGATTAATAGCCGGTTTAGTGTAATATCACTTACTCTTGGGGACACGGTGCCTGGTGGAAAGGAATTTTACTATCAAAAGAGTTAAGCAATTATAACAAAGTATTTATTTGATAGTCTCCCTTTATAAGGACCTATGTACAACCTACTTTTCAGTTTTAATTTAGGCACTTTGATAGGTATCATATTTGCATATTTTTTTACTCTAAATAGTGGTTAATTTATGTGAAAATTGGGTATAAAGTGCGTCGTTAAAGCCCTAAAAGTCATAATTTAGTCAAAATAAATTATTACATGTTTAAAAGTCATTTTTGGTGATTTAAGAATGTTTTGGAGTGAATTAGGCTATTTTGAGATGACTTTAGCAATATTATAATGTTGTAGGAAAATTTGATTTTTGATGCGACGACATCGGACTGCATCGTATGTGCCCTAACCCATACCAAAAATGGGATTTTTGCATCAATTTGAGTTTTGTTGACTTTTCCCTCCCAAGTCGTTCTTTGACCCCAAAATCAACTAGGGTTTCATGGAACATAAATTTCGCCCATTATCCAACCATATGAACTCTATATAAGGCGCTAGAATCATTAGAAAAAAAAAAAAAAAGAAGAATTCAAGATATGAAGAAAACCCACAAAACCATCTGTAATCTTTTCAAGAACGAAAGTTCCTTTGAAGAGTATATTTCTTTAGATCAACCCTACGAGTGAGAATTTGTTGTAGAGTGGGATTCACTTTGAGAAAGGATTGAGCGCATTCTAAATGCCACCTTAGTTGTGGGTTTGCTCAAAGTCTACAGGTTTTTCGGATTTCTTCTTTTAATACTTTCTTGCTTTTCTTTTCATTTTATTGTTATTCCATAATTTTTGCTACTGGTAACTAATTATGGAATTTTACTTAATGTAGTATTCTTATTTTTTTTTTCATTATGGGCTAATTTTCTTAAGGGATTCAATGTTGTGGATACTCTAAAGGATATGACATGACTTAAGCTAATGCAATCACATCATGATATTACTATGACTTTCTTAGAGTCCCCCACAATATATAATTGTGAGTATGAAATCCAATTTTTAGTAATCAACGACTCAACTCTTAAAATTTTTTCCTATTTCTAGAAATCATTTCACTGCATTTCTTGGTGTCTTAACAGGTTAAAATAGACAATCTTTTTTTTTTTTTTTTTTTAAATGATCTTGGAGATTGTGTAATGCTTACTCTCAAACTATTTGTTTATACAGTAGTAATATTCTTTGTTTCTCTCTTCATTTTCGGATTCCTATCTAATGGCTCGGGACCGCCTTAGAGGAAGGGCTAAGCAAGGTGGACAACGGGTGGTGATAGAGCTTTTCCAGACATTTTTAATTCATGGTCTAATTCGACAACATTTTGCTTCGAACATAGGAGTTGCTAAGAGTAAAATTCGAGAAACTTCCTTGACCAATTGGGTAGATCAAGAAAACAGCAGTAGCAGCTGCAACATTTCTTTTGTTGAAACTTATGTTATCTTGTTAATTTGAATTGATCAATTAAATTAGCATGCTAGTAGATTCTTAATACTGAGAAAGTTAAGATATAAATGAATCTTACAAAAAATAAAAATAAAAATAAAAATATGGGATTAAGAACCTAGACATAGGACTTTGTTAAAAAAAAAAAAAAGCAAGTTTAAATATAGGACGTCACATGATCTTACACATAAGGTTACACACACTGGTAGAACCAAAAGTTTGCATGAAGCTATCTAAGATCTAATTAGCTATAAAAGAAAAAAATAAAACTAATTACTTAGACTTCTAGAGGTATTTATGATATGTTTTACTCAAAGATAAGAGGATCGCTTCATGAGGACGTTAAACCTATAACCACTAACCATTACTATCGAATTATTAAATTTTATGAGCTTTTTTTTTTAATAGTTTTTTTATAAAATGATTTTACACACACGATTCAAGCAAAATAAATTTTTAAGAACACAAGTTTTTCCAAGTAAAAATAACTAACCCTGATTTTATAAGCTAGTTGCAACCAAAGGTTATCATTTTTCTTAATCAAATGACTTTGAAGATTCAAAAAATCCGATAGGACTAATTTCATATGTACCAATTCAATATCTAAACTTATTTTTTTTCTATCCAAGATTTACATAGATTATACTCTTAGATGACTTGATCCCACGTTATCACTATCCTCTCATAAAAAAATTTTAAAATCTGACATAAAATTATAAATTAGGACAACTTTAGAGCGAATTATATCCCTATAAAAAAAAAAATCCTCGGAATCCATTGTCTTTTATTATATTTAGCAAGCCAATATGCTTAACACCTTTGAGGAGAAGAAAGAAAAAAAAAAAAAAAAAAAAAAACCACATCCAATAAGGTTGTGGAGAGTTTTGTTGAAAACAAATAATATAAATATACTTTGAAATTATAGGAAGATATGACCAGGTTGTGGAAGTTTATAAATCCCCACACGGGTCTCATTATTGGATTATTATAAATATAATTAAAAATTTAATATTGTTATTATCCTTCCACCATAATCATTATAGTATGATGACTAAAGTTTAAAATGTCGATGTCGACAGAGATATCGATGTGATCTTAATTTTATGGAAATGTCGAAAAAAATATCTATAAAACATCAATGTTAATCTATGGATATTTTAAGAAAAAATATAAATAAATAAATAAATAAATTAAAATTATTAAATAAACATTTTATGATTATTAAACAAGTTAACATATCTAATACTTATATTATATTTATATTAATGATATTTTGTTGCTTATTTTTAATGTTTCGTTGATTTTTCTACAATATATGATAGAAATATTGACCCACCTCTCGTATCGATATCGAAATTTTAATACTACGAGTAAACTAATGTATCTTCTCTATAAAAGGTACAGTAGCTTCACCTTGTTTCATCAAAAAAAAAAAAAAAAAGAAGGAAAAAAAAAGTAGCAAATATATCATAATTGAGATAGATATGGGTTCCAAAACTTCATTGATCTCTCAAAATTTTTCTTTCTTCCTCTCCATCATCTTTCTCTTGTCTAAACTTATCTCAACGAGTTGTGCAAATATTGAAATTGATGTACCAAACCCTAATAATCTTCCTCCTCTAACTCCAAATTATCCTCCCACCTCGCATGGATATTGCCCTCGAGATGCCCTCAAGATAGGCTTGTGCGCGAAGTTGCTGAATAATATTGATTTGCTTAAAGTCATTGGCCAACAACAACATCAAGTAACGCCATGTTGCACTTTAATCCAAGGCCTTGCTGACATTGACGCCGGTGCCTGCCTTTGCACTGCAATTAAGTTAAGTGTGTTGGGCGATGATATTGCAAGAATACCAATTTCACTTGGTGTGCTTGTTGGTGGATGTGGTGGATATGTTCCACAAGGTTTCCAATGTTCTTGATTTAACATTTATTATTATTTTAATTTTTCCTTTTATTTTCTTTTTCTATTTATATATGTAATATTTTCATATTTTTGTGGGAATGTCTAGTTTCTTATATTAGTCTTCCTGTATTATTGTTTCTATGTTTTGTTACTTTAATTGGGTCTTTGTTATATGTGGTGTACCTCTCATGTAACTCCTCTCAAAATAAAAAGTCACCATTATTATTATTTTTTAAATTTATTATTTTTTTGTTTTTATTTCTACTGTGTATAAAAGGGGCAAAGCGGAGTGAATCTTTACATTCCCACTTTGCTCCTCATTTTTAAGTATATGACTATTGTACCCCTAACTTTAATGGTTAGTTGTTAACAAATCTATTTAAACGTACAATCAAAATCTTACACATCTCCAACAAAGATCTTTTCGGTAAATACAACTTTCATCAAAATACCTATTCTTTTGTATGTATTTAACTAATGTGCATGGGGAGATTAGAGATTTTTTGGGCAATCCATTTCTTCTCCAAAACAAAGGTAATTTAATTATTGCAGGGGTGTTTGTGTGTATGTGTTTTTTTTTTTTTTTGTCTCTTTTGTTTTGGTCTTCTAGATCTTCCCTTCTAATTGTGCTTTAACGGCAACATCTCTATGTAGAAGTATTCTCAATAAAATATTGTAAGTGCTTGTGCTTTTTTAGAGACTTTATTTTGATCCAAAACAAATATAACTACCATATCGACGCCTGTGTGTTTTTTTCCTTTTTATTTTCTTTTTCTTTCAATTTTTCTTTCTCCATAACAAAAGCAATCCTCATTGATGCGTGTTTGTGTGTTGATATATCTTTAATACTTAGTGGTGCAAAAAACCTTTTAATTTGTTTTGTAATTATAATGTATCTTTGATTGCTCGTATCTGGAAGGTTTGTCAATAGTGTCTTTTTGCTATTTATGTTCCCTTGATCTGAGTTCCTCTCTAGTTCGTTGCCCGTATATATATCTTACTTTATCTCTTTTGATTAAATGGATCACTTTTGGCGTGAGAATATGATAAGGGTGTTAAGGATGTGTCAACCTAGGTGAGATGTCTTAATGCACCCATTCATTCCTTTCTTCAAGTATCTTGTTAAAAAAAAAAATAATTTTCTTATATAATATACATTTGTTTAAATTTTGGTTTATATTTATCTTTTTATATGGTCGAGACAAATTGACCTAAAAGGATTTCATATAGTTGTTGTATTACATATCTCCATGCCCATACTCCATGAGCATATGGTCTAAACTCAATACACTTTGGAAGGTTTGCTATAAGTTTGAAATCATATTCAACAGAGTTCTAAGAAGAAACTGTTGTGGTGCAATTTGATTGGTGCTTGCCTCTAGTGGGAAGACACAAAAGAAAATGAGGAGAAATCATCTGCTCATCTATGGGAAGACATCATCTACTTTGCTGAACAATGGAGTATTAAATCAAACTTCTTTTGTAATTACGATGCTTCTTCTAAATCAAACTATTTCATTGCCTTTTACTATACATATTTTTCGGGTAATGTATCATTTTTGGAATCGAGGCGTGATGAAGATGCTAAGGATAATATCAACCCAATTGAGATATTTGGGTGTGCCTACTGATCTCTCGACCTCTAGTACTTTGTTCAAAAATAGTTGTCGTATTACATATTAGTTCATTCAAAGAGATTAAAAAAATTTAATAATTAAATTAGGTTAAAGATCACTTTTAATCCCCAAACTTTCATAGAAGTAACAATTGAGTTCCTCAACTTTGGTTTGTAATGATTTAGTCTTTATACTTTCACCTTTGTAACAATTGAACCCTTGTACTTTAAAAATTGTAATAATTTAGTTCCTATTGTAGAAATTAGTGTTAAAGTTTAATGAGATTTCTTGCATAAATAAACCGATAAAGCAATTAGAGACTCAATATTTTTACAAAAAACAAAGTCTACATCATAAAATAGTATTTTTAACATCTAATTAATTTTGAAAAAGCCTTTTATGTTAGGGACTAAAATGTTATAAATTTGAAAGTACAAAGACTAAATTGTTATATACTAAAGTTCTTGGACGAAATTGTTATAAAATTGAAAGTACAGAGACTAAATCGTTATAAACATAAATTAAGGGACTAAATTGTTATTTTTATGAAAGTTTAGAATCAAAAGTGTTTTTTAACTAATTAATTATAATTGAAAAATTACCAAAAAAAAAAAAACAAAACACACCCATTTTTTCTTAAAAAACTTATAACGTTTATAATAAATAATAAAAAAAAAAAGAACGTGTCTATGTGAAATAAAAAATAGGAAAATTATTATAAATAGAAAAAATATAGAACTATTTACAAAAGGTTTCATTGGATGCGAGTTTTTCTCTAACTCCTTGTATATTTTTGTTGGTGAATGAAATCTCTAATGGCTTGGGGGCATGATGAGGGTGCTATCGAGGTGTCAATCTAGTTAAGATGTCCCGGTGCACCCCTGATTCCTACTCCCTCTGTATTTTGTTAAAGAAAAATATAACAAAATTTTCTTTCTATTTGTGATAAACCGCGATAGACTTAAATAGACATTTATTTGTGTGTATCTGTTAAAATGGTAGATGTCTATCTAAGTCTATCACGGTCTATTGTAGATAGAAAGTAACATTTTAATATATTTGTAATTATTTTCTACCGTTTTTCAAAACATCACTAAAAATTAACACTTTTTTTAATTATTTAATTAAAAGAAAAGAAAAAAAAAAAGAAAACAGAAAAACATGAACCAAAACGGCCTAATAAAGACAAATAAATGCCCTATTTTCTGAATTAGTTTCAAACCAATCTTTTCTTTTTTACCGATTGTTTTTTAACACAAAAATATTCATCTATTTTAACCTAGAGGCAAGCCTTGGTCTAAATAAATAAATTAGGAAAAAAAAAAAAAAGGAAGAAGCTTGTCAAAGAAACTTTCCTTAATAGGATGTAAACGGAAGAGAAATTAATATTCTCCTTTTGTTTTTTTTTGTGTTTTTTTTAAAGAAAATTTCTCCATTCTGGAACCAAAATAAATCACCATCAAATCGAAAAATCTGCCCTCCACCAACGACATCCTTTGTGGAGCCCCTTGTCATATACTGATCTACAAACCTAATTTTGATCATATCAACATATTTGCAACTATATGGATCTACTCAAACAAAAATGAGACAAATTATGAAAGAAAAAGAAAAAAAAAAAAATATATATATATATATAATTTGGGAACAGTGAGAGAAAAATATTCCCAAAATTTCATTCCACAAAGTTCCAAAACTTTGCCTAAACTTCTGAGCTTTGTTCTTCAAATTACCCCTGCCAGCTAAAATCCCAAGAGGCCACACATGGCTTCTTTTGTATCATATTACAGAGCTACCTAGTTGTATATATCATATTATTCTTTCACTAAATCATTTCTTTCTTTCCTCATAACCCTATAAATCCCCACCCTTTCTCCTCTTTTTCTCCCATCACCAATCCCTCAAAATCCCTTCAATTTTTTTTTTTTTTTTTTTTTTTTTTTTTCTTTCCCTTTCCCCTTCCATTCCCTTCAATTTTTTTTTTTTTTTTTTTTTTCTTTCCCTTTCCCCTTCCATTCCCTTCAATTTTTTTTTTTTTTTTTTTTTTCTTTCCCTTTCCCCTTCCATTCCCTTCAATTTTTTTTTTTTTTTTTTTTTTCTTTCCCTTTCCCCTTCCATTCCCTTCAATTTTTTTTTTTTTTTTTTTTTTCTTTCCCTTTCCCCTTCCATTCCCTTCAATTTTTTTTTTTTTTTTTTTTTTCTTTCCCTTTCCCCTTCCATTCCCTTCAATTTTTTTTTTTTTTTTTTTTTTTGTAAAGAAGTATCAAAATGGCTTCCAAAGCTACAGCCTCTCTTGCTTTCCTTCTTTCTCTCAATCTCCTTTTCTTTTCCCTTGTCTCAGCTTGTAACAATTGCTATGTCCCTGACCCACCCAAGCCAAAGCCATGCCCTCCTACAAAGCCAACCCCAAAGCCCAGCCCTTCATCTGGCTATGGAAAATGCCCAAGGGACACTCTTAAACTCGGCGTCTGCGCCAAGCTGCTTGGCGGGCTCGTTGACATTACCATCGGCAAGCCCCCGGTGACCCCATGCTGCAGTCTCATTGAAGGTCTTGCTGATCTTGAAGCTGCTGTATGCCTTTGCACTGCCATTAAGGCTAGTGTTTTGGGCATCAACCTTAATGTTCCTCTCTCCCTTAGCTTGCTCCTTAATGTCTGCCAAAAGAATGTTCCCAAGGGATTCCAATGCTGAGTCCAACTCTAATAATCTTTTGTTTCTATTTTGTGACATGTTGAGTGTGTTTTGATGTGGGTTTGTTTTAGAATCTTTATTGCAAATTCTCGGTTTGTTTAATTTGCTTCGTGAGGTTATTTTTCTTTTTGGGGTTGGAATGTTTCAATAAGTTTACCTATTGGTAAATTTATGATTAGTGATTCTAGTTTGGAATATTGGAAATGAAAAGATCTATTATTTCCCCCTTTATTTTTTGTGGCTTTACATAATTTTTTTTTTTTACCAAATCAACCAATAAAAAATAAAAAAAAACATAAAATAGAGGAAAATTGACACACACATTTACATAGTTAAGTAACAGTGTGGTAACTATGTCTATGGGACAAAGAGAGAACAATTTCATTAGAAAAAATATCATAAAATATAGAATAGTGGCGCCACTAGATTTAGAGAATTTATATAGTAAATGCACTTCTCTAAAGCTTAGAGTTATAATTGTAAATAACCATAAAAATTATCTATTACTTAGTTGTTCAGAGTGCCATACAAACAGATTCAATGTATTTTAACACTTTCAATAAAAATTATCAATTACTTTTTTTAAAGCTTAAAATTAATTACCTTCATCTATCTTGTATTTAAGATGCACTCTAATTTAACTTAAAAAAGAAAAAAAAAAATCTCCCACAATTTTACCACTAAAATTCAAGAATCAGCATCGACGTACTTAAGTATGACAGGGCTGATTATTATTATTATCATCATCATTATTTTTCTAAATTCCACCATTACAAAGCTGATTGGAGAGTGGTTTGTCTTTTATGCCTGTATAATTGCTTGTCTAGAAAAAATTAATAATTATAAGCTTTTGGGCATTTTAATAAAAGACAAATGAAAAGGGCTAAAATCACATAAAGTTGTATTATCAATTTTAAAGTTAGATGTTTTATTTTTCATCTATCTATTATTTTTTAGAAAAAGAGTAAATATTAATTTATATCTTTAAACTTTGGTGTTGTATCAATTAAAATTAGGAACAAATAATTGTATTAATTTAAGCCTTTCTCTATATTTTAGTCGATCAATATCATATGAAACTTATATATTGAGTCAAATTAAACTCCTAAATTTTCATAAGTCAATAAATTTGGACTCTTCATTATGATTGCACTTGAAAATAATTCATGCATTTAGTTTCAAATGTGCGCTTGTAGGCTACTTCAAATGTTGATTTTACAAAATGGACAAGTAGAGTAAATGCATGATGATTCTACAATAAAATTCTAACTAAGAATCTAAATTGATTCATTTATGAAAGTTTAAGTGTTTAAATGATACAATTACAAAATTTCACTTGAGATTTTTCCAAATAGAACTAGTGGAGGATGTAAATTGATATACTTACAAAAACTTAGAATTTTTTTTTCAACAAGAAGTGCACCAAGATATCTGAACTAGGGTCTCACATTCTTAACACTCTCACAACACCCAAAGTACACCAAAAGAGAGTTGCATTAATCAATAAAGTTAATACAATTATTATTTGATACAACCCCTAAAGTTTAGAGTCTAAATTGATAAAAAAAAATTTCAAAAGAAAAAAAGAATAAATTGAAAAACAAATCCATCTACGCCATGTTACCCTAGGTTAAACGTAATCCATCAATTGTAATCTAAAAAGTAGGTCCAATTGATTGTGTCTGTTGTTGTTTACCTGTGTTATATAATCAAAACATGTAATCCGATTGAAGAACAAATGGTGTTCAATTTGATTATGGTTGAAAATTACATCAGGACTCACTATTTTTATCATTACTGTTATCGTTACTATTACATATATTGTTACTATCGCAATATGAAAATTATAAATATGCCACCTTTATTGTTACCTTTATCTTTATCTTTACCGCTACCATTAGGGTCAAACAGTAATGATAACAGTCACACTAATAGTAAAATGTAACAGATTCATAATTCTAAGTAAATGTGATAGAAAGCAATCCAATTATATTTGCACTTCAAACCCATTACAATTAATCTATCAAAAGAATCTTATTATAATTACACTAATTTTTATTGGATGGTAAACATAATCTTACTGTGAAATATATTTTAACTTCAAGGAAAATGATGAGGGTGCTAAAAAGGTGTTCACCTAATAAAGATGTTCCAGTGCACCCCTAACCTAAACACTTCTTGACAATTACAAGATGAGATTTTATTATGGTCAACCCCTCAAAATTATCATCAGTAAAATAAAGAAATAGTTTTCTGACATGTCGAAAAATGACAGACCGACGTGTAGTCTAGTGATGGAGGGCATGGGCGATGGCTTCCACTGCATGCATGCAGGTGTGTGATTTTGACGCTTACACTTAAACTTCAATGTGCACAGAACACCAAGTTTCATCATTTCGTCAGATTCAAAACTTTTAATTTTCTTTTTCTTAAATTACAAATTTAACTTTAGCTTATTGGATTGGTTGAAGTTTTGAACTTAGTTCTTTAATTTTAAAAGTTCCAAGGTTGTCTCCACGAGACCATCGAGACCATGATTTAATTAAACTTCAAACACAATATCATTATCATATTGACAATTATTGTTCACCTCGAGTATTTGTCAACAATACTACATCTGAAAGGTATATAAGAAGATGATAGCTCTACGTCAAAGAAGGTTATGAATTTGGTTTCAAATGAACTGAATTACAAACATATATTTATGTCTCGTATATATTAATTATAGTTGCGGGAATAGTTTAAAGTTAGTTTTAAAATACTTTTTTTTTCTTTTTTATAATTAGGATAAAGAAAAAAAAGTTTTGTTTGATTGTAATAATTTTTTTCATAATGAACTTTCGTTTTGGTGGGTAATCTTTGTTTCTCTTCGATATTAAAGTATTTAATGAAAATTTGTGTGTTTCTTGTTTTCGTTAATTACTTTATTTTGATTTCAATCAATTTTCTCTACTTATTCCTATAATAAAAGTGAGAGGCTTCTTCCCCTAACATTATTTCACTCGGATAACTGTCGCAAATGGTTGTATTAGATTTTAGGGTTGGATAAAAGGAATAGATACTTTTTTTAAGTGGGTAGAACACACCATTTATGAATGATATGTGATTAGATTTATGCAACTAAGTTCAAGTTCATATTCATAGTTTTAAAATTATAGAAATAAAATTGAAAATAGTTCTAAAATTGTAGAAATAAAATTGAAAACTTCTCAAATAAAGAAACTTGAAAACTTTTAAATTAGGGATCAAATTCAATCAATATAGAGGCCAAATTTATAAACAAATTTTCTTTTTAAAAATGATTTATCATGAAATCCGATAATATTATTAAAATTACCCGTGAAAATAGCATCATAAGTGTTAGAATTTTAGGTTAGAATATGTTACGTGAAAAGGATTTTCTTGATGTGACATATATGTAATAATGTGGAACATTTTTGGAAACATTCAAACTTCTTAATCCAACCAAGACAAAAGACCAATAATATAACATTAGAAATTTAAGAACGGAGGTGGAGAGATTTAAGTCTTTTGACTTTAGAGAATATGTTTGTAATTTTCATACTGCCAATAGATAAAAAACAGTTCTTTAAAATGCTTATTTCAAATATTTATTAACGTTGCAATTACACTAAAAAAAAAATTAGAAGTTATGATCTGTCTAAGTCAATATAAACTAGTGGTTATTGACATTTACTTCTTCTCTTAAAATTGAAGGTTCAAATTTTCTAGTCTTTTCCATCGAAATTGAGAGAAAACTAGAATTAGAACATGTTTGAGAGTGATTTTGAAATAGTTAAAATCACTTTTGTCATATGTAAAATCACTAAAAAAAGAAAAGAAAAAAAGAAAAAAAAACGTCTTTAATCACTAGAATTAATTAAATATTTAATTTCACTTTTTAAATATATTTTTCATTCAATTAAAATTGATTTTGAATTAATTGATTTTGAATGATTAAACATATGTTTAAAAAGTAATTTTAAAAATGTTAAAAGTAATTTTAACCATTTTAAAGTCACACTCAAATATGTAATATGCTTAATGTGGAGTTGAAAAGATAGGTGCATCACCTTGTTTCCATCTCTAAAAGTGAGGAATGAGTGGGTGTAATTTGTGTTTATATGGTAATTATATTATTTTCCTCGTAGGTTTATGCTTTGTATAAAAGAGTACCCAATTTATTTGGCTTAGGAATACGGATGACAATTTGAATATGTTATTCTGTAAATGTGTCATTCATATTTTAATGTTTTGCAAATATTATCAAGTATTTTAATGTATGTGCATATTAATAGTGAGAGCATTTGAGATATTTTAAACCTTTTGTATGTGTATTGTGCTTTGTTTTTACCATTTTTGTAAAGAACAAACATGTAGGATATGAACCTAATTATTGTATTTTGTTTTGCCCTTTTTGCAAGTGTGTTGTGGTTCATTTTTGACATTATTTTGCAACAACAAACATTTAGGATATGAGTCTAATTACTATATTTTGTTTTGTTCTTTTTGCAAGTGCCTCATTAGTTTATCATAAAATCAATTAATAAAAAAAATATCCTTTTTGGTTAAATACCATTTTTGTGGTTATATTTTGATATATTTTTTTTAATTTTACTTTTAAATGCTCAGTTTTAGTCACTATACTTTTAATGGATCTTAAACTTAGTCCTTAAAATTATTTTTTAATCAAAATTGGCTAAATAATAATAATAATAATAATTTTGCTGCCATAAAAAATATGATGTGAATATATTTTTGAAATTTTGAGTAAAGCTGCTAATTAATATATAACTCTTTTTTTAAAGAATTAACTATAAGAACAAGCATTTCTGGAGAGTACGAAGACTAAAATTTAATAAATTTTAAAATGTGGAACCAAAATGAGTTTTAAAACCTATCTTTTTTTAGGTTTTATTTTTGATCCCTAAATTTTAAAATTCTTCATTTTTATCTTTATCTTTTAAGCTAATTAAGTTTAATTTCATTTTGGTTTTTAGATTTCAAAATGTTATAAATTCTTATCTTCAAGAGTTTTGAGTTTAATTTCGATTTGATTTCTGCATGTTTGAAATTTACCATTTTACCCTTAAGTAGGTTATGCTCATTGCTGGTTCCTTGAGTTAATTTTTAATTAATTAATTTAAAATAATTATGATAGGAATTAATGAAAATAAAATTAAGACGTACGACTAAAAGGGAGTGTTAGTAAGAACTCAAAAATAAAATCAAAAATAAAACCAAAAGTGTAAAATTGTGAAGTCTATATCCTAAATAGAAACAAAACTCAAAAGTAAAAATGTAACATTTCAGAACATATAGACCATATGAAAAAAAGTAAATAGAAGTAAATAGAACTCAAGAACCAAAAATGTATTTCCCCCCCTAAATTTATTTATAAAGAGTTAGGATGTATTTGAAATACATTTTCAAGTGTTTAATTTAAAAAATAAGTTATTTTGAAAAAAAAGTTAAAGTATTTGACAACCATTTAAAGTAGATTTTGAAGTGTACTTTAAACAGTTTTATAAAAAAAGTTTAAATAAAAATGAGTCTTTTTAAAAACTATTTTTCCTCAAATCAATCCAAACGAGCCTTAATCTATACCTAAAATAACAAACTTATAATCTAAAATGATAAAGCTAAGCCATTAAATCAAATACCTCTTAGACATGTCACTGGCACCAAAGTTAGATCAATTTTGATAAATTTTCCATTTTAAAAATACGAGTAAGAGTTTCTTGGTGGTCTCAAATTCTCCTTAATTAGCCCATAAAATTGAATTTAAATTTGCAAGTTGCTTGACTCTTAGCCCCATAATTTCTTGTTCTTCTGCTTGGTTGTCTATTTGAATATTATTTGAACTTTGAAATTAAGAACTTTTATACATATGAAACTAAATATTTAGAAGAATAAAATCATTTTAAGAATCTTATAAATTTGGATGAATTGACAGCATTTCTTTTTGTAGCTAATCAATCATATGGCCACATGGGTCCATTCCATTGATGAAATGCATTGCATCAGGTTTTCCCGTGAACTTACTTTGGCTTTTTGTTAGGGTTTCATGTTAAAGAAAGAACCTTATTGTATTAATATATTCCTAATTTATTTTCTATTTCATCAAATTTATATTCTCATCGAAAAAAGAGAAATTATTATAAATTCAAAAAATATCAAATTATATACGAAAAATTTTATTATTTATTAGTGATAGACCGCAATAGACAATAAAATTTTTCTATGGTCATAAATAGTTCAGCTCACTTTGCTATATTTAAAGACAAGTCTAGAGAAAACTTAGAATAATTGTTTAGAGAAAACTTAGAATAATTGTTTTAAATGACAAAACTGTTGGAAATATTGATATAGGATAATTATTTAAATTGGAAAATTATAGAAAATATTTTTTTTTAAAAAAAATAAAGATACATGTTGTGAGTGAGTAGGTGCACCAATCTATCTCAATTAGGTTACAGAGACTTAACACTTTCATCTTCTGCCATATAAAAATAAGGGAGAATACAAAGGGCTAGAGAGAAGCCCAAGATCACAAAAAGCACCTAAGTTAAAGGCAATGGTGGTAGGAGTGTACTCCTTGAAGAGTTTGGATCTAAAGTACCAAGATCATGTGAGCATACAAATATCTTCCCATAATTTTGTAGATGTACTTGAGGAGTTCGTGAAGATGTGTTTGTTATGTTCGTTCAAACGTCAATAGAATTGCTAAAAATATTTTTAAATATAACAAAATATCATTGTCTATCGATGTGATATTTTACTATATTTATAAATATTTTAACTCATTTTACTATATTTAAAATAACTCTAATTATAGAACCTTTAATAAACAGCTTATTATGTTTAATAACATTTGTTGAGATTCACACACGTTTGATGCTGCTCCAAGTGCCCTAAATTGGCATATTTTCATGTGACTTTTTTTGTTTCATCATCTCCTTTTCAATTGTATGCATTCCATGTATGCCTCTCGATCAAGTAATTTTTTTTTTCCAAAAAAAAATTCAATTTTTCATCAAATAGGTCCATAAGTTTTCATTTTTTTTTCTCTAATAGATATTTTGTCTATTTTGCCATTTTTGTTAATTTTTTTTATTGATAACTAGCTAAGCAATTGAAAATTTAGGATAAAAAATGTAAAAATTCAATTTTACATGTATAGAACAATTAAATTTTTTAAAAATTTAAAATATGTTAAAAGTCTATTAAACATAAAATTAAAAATTTAGAGACGTATTGATATTTTTTAAGTTGTTTAAAGTTGAAAGACATCGTTACACATTTTTTAAATTCAAGACCTTTCGACATAAACTTGAGATTTTATGACCAAATTTGTAATTTTAATTATTTTTTTAAATTATTATTTATTTCCATCTTTTTCTGTGTGGATTGTGAGATCACACCGCTTGAAAACAGGCGATCTCTTTGTTAGTATTTGACTTCATATTGGATCTGGAACTTTACAATCTGTGATATATTCAAACTTTGTGTGACCACATTTTATTTTGTAAAAAAATCTGTATGACTTAGTGATAATTTTCTTATTTATCCATTATTGTCCATCTTAATTTATCTCAAATATATATGTGGAATTAGAAAAATTAGAAATGTTCATCCGTTGCTTTTTAATATGAAATACAAAAAGAAATAGTTTTTCAAATTTTATACTTGAGACACGTAGTTATGATACACGAAAAGTTAAGCTAATTCATTTTGAGATAGAGCTCATATTATTGATATGGTATTAGAGTTTATGAACCAAAATAACATTTTCTTCCAAAGAAATTAAAAAAATTAATAATAATAATATCTTGTTAAATCATCAATTGACCCAAAAGCTTAAGCTAGTAGGTGAAACAAATTTAATTATACCATCTAACATATTTATGTAGTTAAGCTTAAACCATACTACTTTTTGTTAAGATGACATAGTTGAACTAGCATAACGTGTTCTATCTACCTTGAGGTCTAAAGTTTGATTCTCCACTCCACATATTAAAAAATAATAATAATAAAAAAAAAAAAAAAAAAAACTCCAACTTGTTATGGAAACTTCACCCTCGCCCGACTAGTCCCTAAAAAACGAAAGCCCATGCTCGGCTCTATGTCCAAGGCCCAATGGACCTAAGGCACTGTTTGGGCCTGAATCGAGTCGGGAACCTTTAAAATAGTCCAAGCAAATGGCTTAGCCTTTGGGCTTGGTTTATTGGATAAAAGGTTGGACCAAACTTGTGTATTTAATTTTCTTAAAAAAAATTTACTAGTTTTCAATTAAACATTTTAATGTTAACCAGACATCATGATATAATATATGCTAGATTATAGAAAATAGGGTTATTTTTAAATATGAAAAACTAAATCAAAATATTTATAAATATAACAAAATTTTACTATTATCTGCGATGGACGGCGATAGATTATCGTTTGTGTCTATTTGTGTCATGATAGAGACAAATAATAGTCTATCGTGGTCTATCGCAGATAGATTGTGGTCATTTAAAATAATTTTTCTTGAAAAGATCCTTGAATTTTGTATTCTGTATATAAAATATCTGAACTTTTAAAAGTTTCAATAATACCCTTAAATTTAAAAAAAAAAAAAAATTAACCAATACATTTACCGTTAGTTTTGGATGAAAATAATTAGTAATTTTTCTTTTAAAAATACACTTTCAACTTTCAAAAGTTTCTATAATATCCCTAAACTTTAATGGAGTTCATAAATATCCTTATTATTAGTATACGGACAGAAACCTCATTTCAAAAATATCATTGAACTTTTAAAACTTTGCATTAATACTCTTAACCTTTAAAGAAAAAAATAAATTAAAGTTACTCTTTCCGTTAGTATATTGATAAATTTATTTGAAGTTATCTTGACATGAAGAAGAACATGTTTTAAAACAACGTATATAGATAACTTATATATATATAAATAGTCTTTTTTTTTTTTTTTTTCTTTCATATAGATAATCTTTTGTTTCTCTCTTTTATTTGTCTAATTCTTCCACCATTTCGTTTTCAACAATCAAATATAAACTAAATCTTTAAATTAGAAACATAAAATCTCACAAAATTTTAAAATCTCCTTTTGAGTTTAAAGTCTCCTTTTAAAACTCAACTGCAAAATGGGTTAAGTTTAAAGTCTCCTTTTAAAACTCAACTGCAAAATGGAGCATAAACCTTATCCACTATCCAATTGCCTAAAACACATTATCCCCTTATGGCTACACCTTAGGGATATATCCACCATGCAATTGCCTAATATATTGAACAACCTTTTACATTTCATATCTCGTCTATCGTAGAGCTCTAAAAAGAAGATTCTAAGGTGCAACATTATCGGTGTTCTTCTGTGTCTTGTGTGGTTAGAGCATAATGGTAGAATACTCCAAGGTGTTGAAATAACTTGATGAAATTATATCTCTTGCGACTATTTGGTGCATCAAGAACTCACTTTTGTAATTATGATGTTTGCTTCTAATGCACTTAATTGGAAGACTTTTTTCTAGTATACTTTATATTTTTTTTGAGTTTCTCTCTAGCTCTATATGAACACTTTTGTAATCCTCTTTTTTGGCTATATATATATATATATATATCACTCTTGGTCTAGAATACGATAAGAGTGCTAAGAATGTGTCAACCTAGTTGAGATGTTCAGATTCACCTATTGATCCCTTTAACCACTTGTACATTGTTTTGTTTAAAAAAAAAATGATCAACAAATTGATAAATAGACAAATACACAAAAAGGACCAACAAAAGAATATCATACTTGATTGAAATGTAGAAGTAGAGGAGTTCTATTGTTTTTAATGTTTTTAAACTTTAACAATCCATACTTATTACGAAGTTAGTTAATGTTTTATTTTGTTCGGTATTTTGATCTTCGAAGTTAATTAGATTATATTTTCATATTTGTTTTGGAGTTATTTAAAACGTTTGATTATTTGTTTCTACATTTTATGCTTTGCTAGTTATATTTTAATTTTATTTATCAAATTTAAAATTTCAATATATGATGCACTAAAATTTTATTTCGATGTGCTCTGTTTAACGAGTTCACAATTGTGCAAGCTTCAAGTACTCTGTTAAGCATTAAAAATATAAATTATGGAAATTAAAAAACAAGCGTTTTGGATGCTTAATTAATTAATAACTTTAATTAATTAACTTGTATTACAACTTTGACGCACAAACGAATTTTTAATTAAAAGGAAAACCCTTCCCGTGAACCAATGAATAATGATCTTGGAGAAAAAAACATGTAAATGATACTTTGCCAGATAGCTTGGGGATTGGAATCAAAGAATATTCCAAATTATGACATTATGTTAAATTAGGATATGTATAAAGACATCCAAATGTATTATATTAATGTTACAAACGTTATTAGAGTGCTTCATTTAATTTCTTTTCTTCACACAACGCTAATAAATTATAAGAAATAATTATAAACTATGGTATCTAATTAGTTTCAGACATGCAGAGTAAACTACACTATTACCGCCCATGCAGTTAGTTGCCGGGCCACACGTCGGCCGGTCAACCGTCGACATGTCGGACACTACTTTATTAAAGATCTCAAGAGGTTTCTCTCTCCGACCGTTAAATTTACAAAGAAAGTTCCATTTTGAGATGTGATAGATAAGAATATCGTTTAGCTCGATTTGATAATAATTTGTACATGATTTTTAACTTTTAAAGTTGCGTTTTTTTTTTTTTTTTTTTTTNTTAAAATATAAGAACAGCAAGACACAAAACCTAAGAATTTAAAAAGTAATTTTCCCTCCTAATAATAATAATAATAGAAGTGTCATAATCAAAACATTACCAAAAAGCATACATACACACTTATCCGGTCAGCTATATTTTGACCATCAATTGAAATTGTGACTTTATGTCTCTAAACGTCTTTTCCAATTTTTTTTTTTTTTTTTTTTTTTTTTGGAAATTTAACATTTATTTTGTTAAATTTCAAAATTGAGTTTAGGTACACACTACTTGTACTCATATACAAGTTTCTTTTGAAAGTATATATAAGTTTTTATATTTTGTTATCGCACCCTTTTTATTTATATTTTAAAAAACTAAACTAATTAATTTGTAAAAGAAAAAAATTTTCCTAATGACTTTCAAAATCTATTTTAAGTGGTTTTTAATCATTAATTATTCAAATTCACCTTATATAATGTTGGTTAAATAATGTTGGTTAAGTTACATCAATTTTAATTAATCCTAACTAATAATGTTTAAAGTTGGTGTCTAAAAGGTTTTTAAAAACTTTCTACAAACGAATATTAAACATTAGAAACACTGCTCATTATTCACTGCTCGGAAAAATTTATTGAAACCTTTCAAAATCACAACAGGAAAAGATCTCATGAAGGAGATCAACAAACAACCTAGAATTATTTGGAATGAAGTCTAAAACAGAAGACACATTAAAACACTCAAGAATTCAAGAATAGGAAAAAGCTAATTAATATCAGCATTGGAATCCATTGGGAACATTCTTCTTGCAGACATTAAGGAGCAAGCTGAGGTGGAGAGGGATGTTAAGCTTGTTGCCCAAAACGCTAGCCTTGATGGCAGTGCAAAGGCAGACTGCAGCTTCAAGATCAGCTAGGCCTTCAACCAAGGTGCAGCATGGGGTCACCGGGGGCTTGCCGATCGTAATGTCGATGAGGCCGCCGAGAAGCTTGGCACAAACGCCAATTTTAAGGGTGTCCCTAGGGCACTTTCCATATCCAGATGAAGGGCTTGGCTTTGTGGGAGGGCATGGCTTGGGCTTGGGTGGGGCAGGGACATAGCAATTGTCACAAGCTGAGACAAGGGAGAAGAATAGGAGATTGAGAGAAAGAAGCAAAGCAAGAGATGCTGTAGCTTTGGAAGCCATTTGGGCTGTTTTTCTTCCCCCTCTTTTCAAGAAGTTTCTCTTGAAAGTTGAAGGGATTTTGAGGGATTGGTGGTGGGAGAAAGGGGAGAAAGGGTGGGGTTTTATAGGGTTTAGGAAAGAAGAAACGATTTGTGAAAGAATAATATGATACCATTAACCCATGTGTGGTCTCATGGGATTTTAGCTGGCAGGGTTTGAATTAAGAAGCTGAAGCTTGGAAGTTTAGGCAAAATTTTTGGACCTTTCTGAATGTGATGGGATTATTGGAATACTATCAAACTTTCCCCCTTCATCTTTCTTCAATTTCTCTCTCTCATTATTTGAGTAGATCCATAGCAAAAATAAGTTCATGGAGAGTTCTGATAATGAGAGAAATAATTTAAATATCTTATAAACATTGTGAAATCTTTTCATTTTCTTTTTACGTGGGAGATTCTTAACATGCTCTTTTAAAAAATATGATACATTTTTTATTTCACCATTTTTGGATTATAGATATATTTTTTGGATTGGATGTCCATCTGGGTTCTTGGACTTTGATATACCTTATTAGATAAACACATAGTTTATTTCAAAACTAATTGACAATAAGATAAGTAATTCATATATTTTATAAAAATTGTTAGGTCACATGCCGTCCCAAGATGATACCTCTTTGAATTTCCCATTTTTAGGTTGGATACCATTTTTTTTTTCCGAATACCATCATAAAGTTTTTTAGCACTAACAAGTGGCTCAGTCAACTACAATCCTTTGTCAATCTACTTGTCACTGTTAAAAGACATTTGAATGTACATCTTGGATTACGCTAAGAAAAAAAGAAAAACAAAGAGTTTACCATGTGGCAAACTGTGATTTGACAATTTTGTAGAGCGTAGGATCAAATATATATATATTTTTTCCAGTTTATGGGCCGGGGTTAAGATTTGGGTCTAAGAATGGACAAAAATTTCTTCAGATTGAATCTTGATTATGGTCCTCCCATTCTTTTTGTCTATTTTGGTATATATATATTTATTTTTGTGTTTATTTTTATTGTTCATTTATAGTGTTTGTATGTGCTGATGCCAAAATTTAGATAAATAAATTGACTTGACCTCAATGTGGTAGCAACAGTAAATTCGTATTTCGAAGGAGCAAGATCACTTGCAAGTTAGCAAGAATTGAACAGAATGTGGTGTAGGCCACATGTACACACTTCATACTTCCCTCCTCTAGAGTTGGGTGGTCGAGTCTTTCCTAGATCTCAAAATGCTATCTTTCTTTTTAGGGCAACATTTTGCAAAATTGGCTTGATTCAAGGGGCTCGACCTTGGCCGAGAGGTTGGGACCGGTCGGGCTAAATTGGCAATGGGCCTAGCTTTCCTCTCCTGGTAGCCCATGCAAGCTCATATCATGCATGAGATGTATGATATGATGGGCTCGGCCTCACAGCCTTAGCGAAGGTCAACCAGGCTAATTCGACCTTCTCTTTTTCTTTGGCCCATTTCATCCTCTTGGTGTGGTGGTTGTCCGTTCATCACCATTTTCTTGACCCAATAGTCTTTTCTCTCCATTTCATCAGTTTTTATTCTTTGTTCTTTAGCCTAAAAATAACTTATAACAATATGCATATAAGAGGACCGTTTTGGACAATTTATTTTCTAATTTAACCTTCTTTTTTCAGACATATTTTCGGACTTAAAAGAAATTTCTTGAAATATTAACATAATTTTATATTAATGAATTTTCCTTATGTATTAAAATTATGTTAAAATTTTGATAATACAAACCAAAATTTACTACCTACGTTATTAAAGACCGTAAATATAGGACTCCTCAAAATTAATTAACTATGAGAGTAGCCAAAATCAATTTTGAGGCTTGCAATTGCATTACAACTTTGACGCACATGTTGATTATTCTTAATTAAAAGGAACCTTCCCACGGGAACCAATATATATACTGATTTTAGGAAGAAACTACACCAATATTATGATACTTTGCCAGATAGCTTCGACATTGAAATATATATGATTCCGAATTATGCAAATATATTAAATTACAAAAATTATATCAAATAACAAAAATAATAATAATTACATGAATTAACTTTCTAAATATTTTGAATGAATGTGAATTATAAGATTAGTCTGAACTATAAATAAATGTATATATTTTTTTAACAAAATACCAGAGAAGATAGAATCAGTAGGCACACTAAGCATCTCAGTTAGGTTGACACCCACTTAGCGCCCTCATCATATTCCCGAGTCCATATATTAATCCAAAGAAAGAGTCAAAATATGTACAAAGAGAGCTAGAGGGAAGCTCAATAGAAAAAGAGGAGAGCAGGAGCTAAAGGAAGGCTCTCTAGTTGAGTGAGATAGTAGACAAATCATAATTACAAAAAAGATTGGATTTGGAGTACTAAGAGGCCATAAGAGTGATAATGTCTTCTTTCAGATGACCACAAAGCTTTTCAATGTCCTGAAAGGTTCTTCTATTGCGCTCGAGTCAAATGCACCAGAGGGTCGCAGAGATGATGTTGCTCCTCATGATGTTGGAGCTAGAATTTGGCTTCAAACTTTTTAGATATACCAGAAGAGATTGGGTTGAGTTTGTGTAAGGCCGCTGTGCAGTATCAATGAGTTGTGTATTTCTAGTACTTACATTTTAAAATACTTTTATGTTTTCTAAAAAAATGTTTTAAAGCATTTAAAAAGTCATTTTAAATAGACTATTTAACCACCAAGTTGTGGTACTAAGAGGGTGTGTTTGAAATACATTTTCAAGGGTTTAATTTAAAAAATAAGTCATTTTGGAAAATATTAGAGTGTTTGACAACCATTCGAAATAACTTTTGAATCGTATTTTAAGGAGTTTTTATTCAAAGAATTTAAATAAAAGTGCGTTTTTTGAAAAGCATTTTTTTCTTAAGTCAATCAAACGGGCATTTTAGAGAAAATTTTATGACCATTTTTTACTAATTAATAAATGTTAGAATAGAAAGTTTTTCATATTACCTCTATTTATTACTTTGTCAACCTGCATTTAAAAATGGTGTGGAGGACTCAATATACTTTCACCGCACTAGCTCATGTCATTCATTATCAACCCACATGTTGGTAGAAAAATTTCAAGTACTACAGTAGTGTAGAAAATTTTTCATACTATCTTCATTTATGACTTTGTTGGTATGCTAATAAAATAGAATGGAGACTTGAAAAGTATTTATGAAGACTCATTCTCAAAAAATGTGATGGTCCTTGGCTTCTCTCTTAGATGCCATAAATTTTTTCCAACAAAGTTCCATTCTAAAACAAGATATATGTGTTGGGGAAAAATCTAGCCCTTTACTACCATAGTAATAAGTCGAAAAGTAATTGAGAAAGGAGGAGAAAATAACAAAACTAGGCCGAAACACAAAGAATTTACATGAAAAACTAAAAAAAAAAAAAAAAAATTCAGAAAATTAACTAGAGCACACCAGAAAGAAATTAACTATGTGAAAAATTATTATTACAATCACATAGAATTCTCTCTACTATCTCAATTACAAGACCACTCTCTCAAAAGTTTTGTACCATTCACCTTATTCTCAAACGAGAGAATACAAGAAAATAAAACTTAACTAGAGCGAGTCTATCACTTTCTTAACCTTTTCAACATCGGACAATCACATTCTTGTGATATCTTTTCCAAAAGTCTACAACATAGGATGATATAAAAATAATTTTTGTCAAATTACGTAAGTTATAGTTTATAAACTTGAAGTTTAAATTCTCTTTTTAACTTTGGAAAAAAGCAAATATAATCAAAATTACTATAAATTCATAAATTCACCAATATGGAAAAATTTTATTGAAACCTTTCAACTCCAAAAGGAATAGCTCCCATGAAGAAAATTAAACAACTTAGAACAATTCATAATAAATTCTAACACTACGACAACTCTAGAAAACCACATACATCAAAGCACACTCAGATTTCAAGAATAGAAAAGAGACACTAAAATCAGCACTGGAATCCATTGGGAACATTCTTCTTGCAGACATTAAGGAGCAAACTGAGGTGGAGAGGGATGTTAAGCTTGTTGCCCAAAACGCTAGCCTTGATGGCAGTGCAAAGGCAGACTGCAGCTTCAAGATCAGCAAGGCCTTCAACCAAGGTGCAGCATGGGGTCACTGGGGGCTTGCCGATCGTAAGGTCGACGAGGCCGCCGAGAAGCTGGGCACAGACGCCGATTTTAAGGGTATCTCTAGGACACTTTCCATAGCTAGATGAATGACTTGGCTTTGTGGGAGGGCATGGCTTGGGCTTGGGTGGGGCAGGGACATAGCAATTGTCACAAGCTGAGACAAGGGAGAAGAAGAGGAGATTAAGACAGAGAAGGAGAGCAAGAGAGGCTTTAGCTTTGGAAGCCATTAGGGTTTATGTTTTTTCTTTTATAAAGAAGAGTCTCTCTTGAAAGTTGAGGGTTGGTGATGGGAGAAATGGGGAGATTGGGTGGGATTTTATAGGGTTGAGGGGAGGGATCATGGTGAGGAAGGATCGAAGAGATGATTTGTGAAAATATAAAATATTGTTACCACTAAGCATTGGATATTTCTATATGATAGGTAACCCATGTGTGTGCTGACCACTTGGTATTTTTTAGCTGGCAGGCTTAAAGTTGTTTAAGCTTAGAAGCTTATGCAAAGTTTTCAACATGTATATATATATTGTTTTCGATTATTTTTACGTCTCACAAAATGATTTAAATATGTAACTAACAATTGATATTTGTCTATGGTGTTGAGAGTATTGTGAAGAATACTCCATAGCGAAGAACTTGCACATTCTGGGAATAAGCATAGACCACAAAGTTCCGGTGTAGATGATAGGTGAAATTGCAGGTGCAACAACGGAAGTGGTCTTTCATGAATTTAACAGAAAAAGTACCATCCCTAGACAAATTCCAAATAATCCTGAAAATAACATTTAAAATAAACTTACATGTATACAAAAATTCAAGGGATAGTTGTAAATATAACAATTATACCTGAAATATAAGCAAATATATAGCACAATATAAAAAAATTGCAAATATAGCAAAATTTAAATTTAGTAACTCTCATGGTATATCACTGATGGACCATATCACTGAGTTTATCAATGATAGAACCTGTCACTAATAATAGTCTATCAGCGATATAGTCTATCATTGATAGATTTTAAAATGTTGCTATACACTTAATTATTAGCACAAATAGTGCTAACGATTGCAATTACCCATAAATTTATTAAAAATATACTTTACAAGTCAATTTGACATATATTTTGTTGTCATCATTTTATTTCTAATTTTAGGACTTGATTGTTTCACAAATTTTTCCTTGGTTTTTCAAATAGACATTTATTATCATTGTTTGTTGACAGGCTTTATTTTTAAAACTTAGGATATTAGTATCTAAGGAATTTTTAAAACCCACATAAGACGGATTTTCTAATTCCCATCAATAATGAAATTTTTATGCTTGAGAGATGAACAATAAAAAGGGATGTTTTCAAATATAGAAAAATTGTTAAAAATAATTACAAATATAACAAGATTTTACTTTCTATTTGTGACAGATCGTGATAGACTTTGATTGGCATCTTTCACTTTAGCGATAAACCCATATACACAATCTATTTGGGTCTATCGCGGTCTATTATAGATAAAAAGTAAAATTTGGCTATATTTGTAAATATTTTCAACACTCTTACCATTTAAAACAATTTTTTCAATAAATATATATATGATAATAAATTAATATCAATTAATCATTACTATCAATTTTAATTAATTACTAAATATAAATATATTCTTTAGGCTTAATAAATTTTCTTTTAAAAATTAAATGGAAGCCACTATTAATTTAGATGAATAAATTTTACGTCATATATTAAATAATGCTAAATTTAATTGATGACTCAATTAATTAGTCATTTGCAATTTTTTTTAGCAAAATACTAAAGAGAAGATAGGGATCAAGAGGTGCACCCAGACATCTCAACTAGGTTGACACATTCTTAGTATCCTCATCATACACCCCAAACCCAAATGTAAATTCATTACCATAAATCAAAGTCGAAAAGTCAAGAGTACACAATGAAGAAGATACAAGACGAGAGCTAGAGAAAAGCTTTCGAATTTAAAACCATAGAAAAAAAAAACATTGTAATTACAAAAAAGGTCCGATTTGAAGCACCAACTATCAATTTCAGTTGGTCTTTTGCATTTAATTAAGTAATTCATTAATGTTTGAAAATTAAATACCTATGTTCAATTTACCACTTTTGTACATGGAAAACAAAATTAAATAATTACTTAATTAAATGTAAGAGACTAATTAATGTAGTCATAAATTAAATTTTGTATTATTTAATTTATTGTTATATTAGTTAATAATTTAATGATTTGAAATAAGAGAAATTATTTTAAATGATAAAATTGTTGAAAATATTTACAAATAATAGCAAAATATCACAGCTTAACAGTAAAACTTTACTATATTTATAAAATAAAAATAAAGGAATAATTTTATATTAAACATAATTAAATTATTTAAATTACTTAATAAAATAATTAAGTTAATATAAATTAATTAGAATATTGATAATTATAATAATTAACATTAAATAGTGAAGATAACATAGTATATTAATTGTAAAGGTATTAGTTGAATTAATAGTAATGAATAAAATATTAATAGTTAAGTAAAAGTATTTATATTTTATAATTAATTAAAATTGATAGTAACAGATAATAGATATTTACTTATTAATTAATTAGGCTATATTTTTACTTTTCATCTATCAGGCATACAAATTTTACAATTATGTATTAAAAAGATTCAGATGGGTTTTAAAGTTTTCTTTTTTTTATAATAAATAATTTTTTAAAAGTTTAAATTTTATGAGACAAATAAAGATATTAAATGTCTATGTGAAAGTCGATAGAAAAACTTGTAAAACAAACGAATCTTAGTTGTTAGATGAATGGTACAATAAGTAGGAGTTCAAATCTTCGAATATATTATTTGTATTAAAAATTTAGGAAAATTAAAAATAAAATCGTCATGCAAGCCATAAAGCTTTAAATTTTATAGTAACCACTTTGACGCACAATATCAATATTAAATTCAATGGGAAGACCTTCCCATGATTTTCGGGATATTTGCCAGATGTAGCTTTTAGATTAAACTCACGATTCCAAATTAAGAGATTATATTAAATTACGAAAAAAAGAATGTCTAACAAATAGCACGACGTAATATTCTAATTACATACATAACACATCTTTGATTTTTAATTTAAAAAATCAATTTAAATTCATAAACTTTGAAACTATATAAACTAGATCAAGATAAAATAATATAAAATAAAATAAGATAAGGTAAGATTTGACTTACTTGGGATTAGAAAACCTAATATCCTAATCTTAGGAGGGTTAAATTAAACCTTAGGTCAAATCTCCTATAAAGAAACCACTATGATTTCATATGAGGAAATTTAAAATTTCTGGCTTCTTTTTTATTCTATAATTTTCTACTTTTCTACTGACTTAGGCATTAGAGTCATTTTCAATTACAATTTTTTTGGAAATACAAGTCTGTCAGGCTAGTTCAAGTCTACCACACAACCACTAAAGCAAGCTCCATCTTTGAATCTAAGGGGGCACGCAATAATATATATTCAAAATATAAATACATATTTTTTATATTTAATAAAAAAAACAAAAGTAAATATGTAAAACGACATGATATTAGAGGCAATGCTCCCTTGGTCCCTTCATAGTTCTACCACTGAGAATGTGTCAATGTAATTGATATATTTTAGTGCATTTATTTATCCCTCCTCTCCCTTTATTATCTTGTTAAAAGAATGTTCAAAAATAACATTTCCGAATGGATATTCATGGAGTCCATTTGACTAAATGAATCTGAAAACATTAAGTATGATCATAATTTTTCATATCAAGTAGGGGCTACTTTGCCTTGGTACCACTTGCCTAAGTGATGCCATCGCTCATTGTTTGTATTGTGATCGGCTTAAAAAGTCGTATTCCCACCCTAACATAATGTCAGTTATCTAGTTCGTTAAGCTTCAGCAAAAACAAGCAAGGTTAGGGTCACCCCAATTGTTCTTAAAGTTCATAAATACTGCTTGTTTTATATTGACTTTATATCCTCATGTAGTACTTGTCCCTATCTCTAAGATGTTTATGCAATCAATTTAGAAGCTTCCTCTCCTCACTCTAGCTTGTTATTTGTGCTCAAGCTTCCTCCTCACACTCGAGAACCAGGAACATCTTCTACAACGATAGATAACAGTCTTTTTAACCTTACAAAATTATATATACTTGCATCTCTTTAGACTTTAAATTTGAATTGATCTTATAAATGTAGTTTGTAACCATTAACAATGTTTAGTAAATGATGATGTGCTTGTGTCATACTTCTATTGGACAAATGTTATTCAATAATTTGGCATGACATATATTACTGCTGTAGGATGAATGGACAGCTATACATGTACTTAGAGTAAATCAATAGAAAATATGTTTGATAAGTTGCTTAAAGAAAAAAGAGATATGTTTCACATGTCCTTATTAAAAATATGTGTGTGTTTAAATTACTTATCTTATAAAATTATACTCTTTTTGGTTTTGTATAATACTTCCACTAACATGTTAGTTTTCAACAAGAAACAACATATATATTAATAATTTCCACCTAGCATTGAAATTGAAATTCAAGATTATATTCCAAATTATGTTGCAATATTGTATGTGCTTTTTTGGTTTTGTATTATAATACTCCATATCGACGCCACTCCCACTAACAATATGCAATTTTACAATTAGAAACATAAAATGATATTTTACAACTAGATTTGAAATTGAATTATTCAAGGTTCACAATTATGATATTATATATATATATATAATCACAAAAATAATCACAACTAAAATAACGTATTATCATAAACTAGAGCAATAATAGTTCAACTAGTTAAAACATTCCATTTTCATGCCAAACTTCAAAGACAAATATTTGAACATCTTAATTGGAACATTAGTAGGGGTGATGATGTACTTTTTACTGCTGGACATCAATAGATGTTCGACACAAAAATGCTTCAAGAGATTTTATATGACTGTTTGAGAAGCATGGGATCCTTTGCTATCATAATGAAATTCCTGCCTTACTGCCCAACAAATGTAAATTCTTCTGGTAGACTATCCCTCACAAAGGTCTAAACACCTTGGAGAAATGCCAATCCAAATTAATGGTGTGTCCTATGCAAGAACAGCTCCTTGAGGATGTATCATTTATTGGCGATGGAATACTTTTTAACACACCCAATCCATAAAACTCCCTTTTTGAATATCTCTTGTAACTTAAAATGAATTATAAAGCTAGGATCACATGGAGCAACATTATCGCCGCTACTCCTTGGTGTGCTTGTGGCTTGAAAGGAATAGAAGAACTTCTTAGCGCATTAAAAAGCATAATAGTCATTTTTGGGATGATATTATATCATTGACAACCCTTTGGAGGGCCTTTTTTTAATCGTCTGTCTATCTCTTGTATTGCTTCCCTTTCGAGCTTATCTCTAGCTCATTTTTATACCGACTCTCTTTAATTATTAATACAATTTGTTGGTTCTGGAGTATGATGAGGGTGTTAGAGAGGTGTCAATCTAGTTGAGATATCTCCGTGCATGTACTGATCCTTCTTGTCTAGTGATGTTATTAAAAAAAAAAAGCAATTGTTTAGAGTACTAAATTCAATCTGTTTTATAATTATGATGTCTCTACTATTGCAATTATTGAATCTCTAAGTTTTTTTAATCCTTTTCTCTTTTGTTTTGAGTTGATCTCTAAGTCTTCTTGTACATATTTGACTGATATACTTGATATACTTCATAATGATGTACTTGATTGATATACTTGATACACTTGACTAATATACAAACTAAAAATTTGTTTAAAGCTCCAAGTGTTTAAATGAAACTTGTCAAATGTTTAGAGATATAATTGAAATTTGTCCCAAAGTTTGATACATGTACAATTAACCAAAATTTAAAATTCATAATGTTATACTATTTTATTTGATAAGCTAATTGTATTTTGTTAAAATTAACACATTTATATAAGAGAAATTATCTTAAATGGCAAAACTGCAAAAAAAATTTACAACCAATAGCAAAATATACAGTCTATCTACGCGATAGACTACTATTTGTGTCATACAAATAATAGTATATCGCGATTTATCGTAGATATAAAGTAAAATTTTGTGTTAAATCAAAAGTAATTTACTCCCACAAGCTTTGGCTTGTGTTGTAAAGCTGCCGGAACCTTAGAAAACAAATATTCGAACCAACAATTTAATCACTAATCAAATTCAACAATAGGAAAAACTTTATTGAAGAACTAAAGAACCAATGAAACCAAGCATAATTTGTAGTAACTTAAAAGAACATACAATCACCAGACATCAAAACATTCGAGAATTCAAAAATAGGGAAAGGCTAATTGAAATCAGCATTGGAATCCATTGGGAACATTCTTCTTGCAGACATTAAGGAGCAAGCTGAGGTGGAGAGGGATGTTAAGCTTGTTTCCCAAAACGCTAGCCTTGATGGCAGTGCAAAGGCAAACAGCAGCTTCAAGATCTGCAAGGCCTTCAACCAAGGTGCAGCATGGGGTCACCGGGGGCTTGCCGATCGTAAGGTCGACGAGGCCGCCGAGAAGCTTGGCACAAACGCCGATTTTAAGGGTATCTCTAGGACACTTTCCATAGCTAGATGAATGGCTTGGCTTTGTGGGAGGGCATGGCTTGGGCTTGGGTGGGGCAGGGACATAGCAATTGTCACAAGCTGAGACAAGGGAGAAGAATAGGAGATTGAGACAGAGAAGGAGAGCAAGAGAGGTTTTAGCTTTGGAAGCCATTAGGGTTTATGTTTTTTCTTTTCCAAAGAAGAGTTTCTCTTGAAAGTTGAGGGATTGGTGGTGGGAGAAGGGGGGAGATTGGGTGGGATTTTATAGGGTTGAGGGAAGGGATCATGGAGAGGAAGGAAGAGATGATTTGTGAAAATTAAATAATATGATAACTATTAATTATATTCTATATGATTATTGGTGACCCATGTGTGGTCTCTTGAGACTTTAGCTGTCATCGGTTTGAAGATTTTAGCTCAATAATTTTATGCAAATTTGTGGACATTTCTGAATGTGATAGAAATACATTTGATTTTTTGGGGTTTAGAAGAATATTCTGATTTAACAAAATAAATAAACAAACAAACAAGCACTCATTATACTATTTAGAAAAACATGCTATATTTTTTGTCTGTATTTGAATGTATATCTCTTTCTAAGACGTATTTTTTGGCCCATTACAACTACGTGAAATAATTACGGAGTTAATATAAGATGTTTGAAATTTTGATGGTAATTAAATCTCTTAAGTATTATAACATTCTTTACTTTAGATTTTTTATAAATGCATGTAGTAGCTAGGCTCCACCAAATATGTCTCTTGAAGAGATACATTCCCCTAAAAGCAAAACAAAAAAAAAACATATTTTTCATAAATAGTTTGAAAAGTACTTGTTTTTACTAATTATTTTAAAAACAAGAATGTTTTTCTATTTAATATTATATTATCTAATACTCCCCTCACTTGCAGACTTGAGTCATGTAGAAAACCTAACAATCAAGGAGGAAATAATATTGCAAGGGTTTAAACACATGATCTCCTAGACCACCTGCAATTGTACCATAATCATCGTCAATTGACTCAAAAGTTAAAGTTGATAGGTGAAGGTAAATTTAATATCATGTCATTTAACAATTCTAATTGGAAGTGTAGATCTAATCTAAAGCTCAAAAGGAGATGAGAATTTTTCTTGTACTATGTGGTTCTGTAAACACCTACCACGCACTCACATGGAGTGGAGAATTTTCGATTTAGCAATACTTAGGTGCAACCAAGTCCCATGCTCTCTCTGTACACACAATAAAATAATTTTTTTAATAATTATTTTTAAAAGATAAATTGTCACGTGGTAATTTTTAATTGGGTGCACCAGTAGTAATTATATCCAAGTTTTTTCTTTTTCAATTCAATGGGATATTGATTTCAAGAATAATAGAGATTTTCATGTATATATTCCCAACTAACTATAGAGATTGAGTTTTTTTTTTTTTTTTTTTTTTTTTTTTTT